>JAWPHD010001425.1:0-323987 GCA_037043455.1 Cyrtodaria siliqua | reverse complement strand
TGGTGTCCATGGTGGGGTGGGGTGGGTTGGGGTGGGAGGGGGAGTATAGAAGGATTGTGTATCAGATATTGCAGTATCAAACTCGTTTTTTATAAGGTGTCTTCAATTACCAAGATATAGGGGAGGGATGTATTTGGTTCAAATTTGGCTAGCTTTAAAACAAATCAAACTTTCGTTAATATAAACGCTCAAACCAAGTTTGACATACCAAGGGGCGGGGCCAAAATTGACTCCAGGATCATCATTTGAATAAACTTGGTAGAGGACCATAAGCTGATGGTAAATACAAAATATTAAACCTATGGCTCTTGTAGTTTCAGAGAAGAAGATGTTTTTTAAGTGTTTCCCTATGTAACGCTATGTAAAACATGAGACCCCTAGGTTGGGGTCAATTTGGCCCTAGGATCACCATTCAAACAATTGAATTGAATGTTTTTTAACGGCTCATCAACACAATTTAGCTTATTTAGAGCCAACCCAGAGAGGGGCAGGATACATAGGAATCCGGGAACCGTGCCCTATTCTTATTAACGAATAGATTCCTATGGTTCTTTAACGTGCTCGGAGGATAGACCGATATTTGGGACCGCCCGGGTTACGTCCCCATCCGACTGGCGAGGCTAAGGAAAAGTGTTTTACCCGAGAACACACCAACGAAACTCAGTGGCGTCGGCATAGACCGAAAATGTCTACTACGATGTGCGAAATTTTGCGTTTTGCAAATTGTTAGGATTTTTATTTATTTTTTCATTATAGTTACTCCTGGGAGTAAGGGAGTATGCAACGCTACGCCCCTGGTTCCAGTATAAGTGAAGAAGTGATATATATATATAACTTTATGACCTTAATAGTATGTGCATTCCTTTGGGTACATTTCGAAGAGCCACAAAAACATTAACCAATGATTCAGTTTTGCCTTTTTATAATCAACTTTGTCGTATAGAAAACTGTTATGTATCATCAAAACTAAGTCTAAAAAATCATCATTTTCTCATGTTCATTAACCATGTTCGACTTTTGATACCAATGTGGTTTGTGGGTTAGCAGCTAGTGAGTGTGGGTTACAAGCTAGTGAGTGGCCCGTATGATTGTCGGGATTAGAAAAGGAGCATTGCAATTCCCGCTAAGACAGAGGAGTTCCCAGTTTATGTTCATTGTCGTTGTTGTCATGCTCATTAAAGGTCTTCATCAAGACCCTGTGTGTGCAAACGTGGGAACGTGACTCCATTGTAAATGGAGTGTCTACTATAGAATTTGAATCAACTCTGCAAGTTTCGATGGTTCTAGATGGTTCCAGGCCCTTTCTCCATATTTTATCTCGATGTAAATGGAGGATGAGCCTGGCGTGTTCATCCCTGTTTGACATCTTGTGAAGCCAATTCAGTCCAATTAGGCTTATGAGTGATGGCAGTGTTTACACAAAAAAATTAGCGTCGACTCGGCATGTGTGTATTTTCTATACCTATTTGACATATTATATATATATGAATGGTACATTTTATTTCAGTGCCATACATACGATATTTTCTGATTAACACAATTCTACTTGATTAATTGAAATGTATCATTATTTGTGATACTGTCAACTGATATCATATTACCACTGTTCCATTTTGTTTACCTTTAAATAAGTGTTAACATAAATTGATATACATAGCATTTTGTTCTTCGATAAAGCCAATGTATTATAATATTTCTTTCATGTTTTGTTTTTATGTTAAATGTTTATGTTAAAGGTACATTACAAATATAGTACAATACTAAAATTGACCACAAAAAGAATTCCGGAGTGAATAATTTCATACAAACTTCCAGAAAACAATAAATTATGGTCGAACTCGTATCAAAAGAGTCACACAGGTATTCGGCCCTACTACCCCTTAAAAAAAGTTTCATGCATATATATTATATAAAGGTATCCGAGTCTCTCTGATTTGTTTTGGAAAACATTGACTCCACTTTGTTTAATGTCGAATACACGGTCAATTCTTGGAGGATTTGCTCAAGCAAGCTCTCACATTTTGCAGGAGGGATATGGAGTTGTGTACCCAGTAAGTCGAGAAGTGAAGAAAAATCTTACTCAACGGATTGACCGGTCCTATACACCGTTCAGCCTGCATAAACATATATTTGTTCAATTAGAAAAAACATACCGATCATCAGAAAGCTCAATCCGACATCTGGTAGTCAAAACGGCTCAATATTTCGAACAATTTTCACGTTCACCTGCTGCGCGCTGCCATCTTTATTTGGTGACCCGGAAATGCTCATCCAGTATTGAATAGAATATAATAGCCATCGTCAATCCGGGATTGTGTCGAATGGTTTCCTACTCGCGAATAGTATGATTACAAACGCTTAGAGCCAGCGGAACCAATATCCCTCGGTTGCGTCATTAAGTTGTGTATTCAATTGTAAACACCGATTTTAAATAGTTCTAGAAGTTTAGTGAAAATGAGAACAAAACCAGGCTTTGAAATTTGTGATCGACGGTCATAACTTGTGTTTCTTGGGAGCAGCTGGAACTGGTAAATCATAAACCATAAAAGAAATTGTTAGGGCTGGGAAAAAGGAGAATAAGACAGTGGCCGTGACAGCAACCACTGGGATTGCAGGCTGTCTGTATTCAGAGACAATGACAATACATCGATGGTCCGGTATTGGTGATGGTCGGTTCGTAGTATCCGAGATCAGGCAAGTTATTGAGCATAAAGCTGCATATGTAGAATGACGAAAACGCATACTGAATACAGATATATTAGTAATCGATGAGTGTTCTTCTTTGAATGTTTGAATGAAGTTCTGAAAATTCAAAACAGTGAATTGCCATTTGGTGGTATCCAGCTAGTGGTTTCTGGAGACTTTAGATAGTTGTCACCAGTCCAAAATTAATTGTATGGTGATGACGGCGAATTTTGTTTTGAAAGTGAACTGTGGTGTAGGCTACTGCCAAATTGAGTCACACTGTCAACAGTTATCAGGCAGAAAGAGGTGAACTTAATTAGAGCAATTCATGAAGTGGCGGATGGTAATGTTTCTTTAGAAACATCAGCATCTACTGACACTTTGCAACGTCCATTGCCAATGGTAGTTGCAAATGAATGTGTTAAATTATTCTCCAAGAATGAGCAGGGTGATGACTACAACCGCTCACACATCATTGCTTTTCCCTGGGAACTATATGAATTTAATGCAAGTGACGTAAGTGAAAAATCCTATTTATTTTTTATAAGTGCCACGCCTTTTGTCGTTAAAGGTAGGTGCACCTGTTATTTTCATGCGCAATCTGTCTGTCTGGCCTTCGAGGAGAAATGAGCACAATTACAGAGGATGGACCAGTCATCGAGTTCAAGACTCTAAATCTAAGTAATTCAAGTAATTTTTATTAAAGATCTCTACTGTTTATAACAATAGGAAGCATCCCTCTACTGCAAATAACAATAGGAAGCACCCTAGTGGTCTAGGGGTAAAATGCCAGACTCTAGACATGAAGGTCTTTGTTAGATTCCCAAAATTGGCAGATATTTATATAATCTATATGGAGTGATTACAGGTAAGAAACCAAATAGGCCTAATCAGGCTTGTTTATGTTGTAAGAACTTGTTCCGCAATAAAATAAATGGTTTATTCAATAAAAGTACAATTATTAAGTAAATATAAACATCTAATTTATCTCATTTTTTGGTAAAAACTTTCAAATTAAACACATAATATTAAATTTAAGAGATATTATAAAAGATACTTTGAATTCAATTGCATGTGTATCGATGTTATATCATAATCAGTTTTCAGTCCATCCAGAAACATGGAAGTGGCAGCAAGGGAATAGTATCCATTGAAGCTGGCATTTACCATTACGATTCATGTCACAAGGCACGACAGGTAATGTTTGTTATTATCTTTTATTGCATACACAGGAGCATCGTGGTCTAGGGTACACCTCGACACCAAAACAATTCTAAGATTAGAGCGCCGGCCTGAGGACCAGAAGGTCGTGGGTTTGAATTTCCCTGGGGCAGAATCTTCACAATCCTACGATAAGGTGGCAATAATTCATACAACAACGTTTAAAAGAATTTTACGAAGAATTTTAACTATAAATGACTATATGTATACAATAGTTTGTTTAAAAGCCAGCATGCATGTATTTTCTTTTAATGAACAATTTAATTTACACTTTGTATTAACAAATATTTAGTTACATTTAAGTAAAGGATCATTAACAAAGTTATTAATGATTGTGTTGATAAATGTTAATATTTAATAACAGGGAGATAATTACATAATTAAAAATGAGAATTTGTATTCTTAAGCTCATTTGCATATAGGAAATGTGCAGGATTTTAATTAAACGCATACTGGGCCTTTAAGATCAAATGTGCATAGTAAAATTAAAACAATATGTTTTTTACAGTTTAGTTGTCGATTGTAGAGGGATTTGTAAACCAGGACAACTGGGATTGGCAATGGGCAGATCTCAGAACTCGACCGGCCTTAGAGTTGTAAACTACACCCCTCATGTGTGTATCCAACAGCCTGAAGTGGTCAAAACGTTTCTAAGCGGCTCCTCTCTTGAGCTTATGGAAGACAGAACGGGCTTAGGAGCATCATTTAAAAGGTATTATTTTTTTAGCCTACCTATTCCGATCACCTAGATTTTATTGTTTGTGCTACTGTTCTGTGACCTTCTTTTTATTGCATTTTGCTTTATTGAACAGTTATATGGAAGCGCAGCTGCACGACCTTACTAGCATTTGCTTTATGTGTCAAAATGTTCTATCCTAGCACTTTATTAGTTAATGCTCGTCTATATTGAAGGGCTTTGGGGTTGGATTTGGCACCATTCTATGTGGACAGTTGCTGGTTGAAGGTATTCTCGATGACATCTGAGTTTACTAGTCCTGGCCTAATTTATACTAGGGATTTAGAGTTCAGTACTGTTTTACACAATTCTACAAACCCTATAATACACGATTGGATGTCTTCATGGCGTTGGAGGGACACTATCATTTTTCCTATGTTGTTTTTTTGTAAGAGAGTCATTACTTAGTGTGCAACATTTCCATTCTCTAAAACCAATCAGTGATTAACAGCAACTCTGCTAGTCATCGCTCAGCTCATGTCTTGAAATATCTTCATAAGTTTGGACGTGTTTTTTTAATAATTACTTTTATCCATTAAAAACTGAATCATTATCCTCTAAATAGTGTTGATACTGCAACATCACATCAACATTTCACTATCCAGAATGTTTTCAGCTAGATGATTTCTCATTATTGCTTGATTGAAAGGGTATAAATGTTCATTGGCTAGCTTCTTGTGCAGTTGCAGGGCATTGGTCTCGTCCCAGTTGTAGCAATCGATAAACATTTGCCATTGGTTTGTATCTCCATTATTTAAGGTGAGAATCCGTGTTGACTGTTCGGTTATACCACTCTTCAGGATGTTGTTCCTTATATTCTTGAATACATAGGAAATGTCCATCATAAACACCATACCCCAAAAACAACATGGGCACTTGCTTTTATATGTGGCTGAATTTGAACCTATGTTTATTTTCATGAACGATCAGTTACTTTGTGCACCGTCCATGCAGGTATATACTGTTTTGAACCCATTCATTTTCAGTTCGTCAACAACTTCCCAGAACAAAGGGTACAGTTCAGGCGCCTGTATGCTATCATAGATAAAGTGGGCAACTGGGAATCGGAAACCTGTGACCCCAATGAAAACCTATTGCAATGCATGTGTCCTAAGTATTCTTTCATTCTTCCCTTTCCTCATTATGTGGGAGAGGTTTCCTTCTTCCCCGACATCCGTCAGACCAGAAAGTTCTTACATTCCCAGACTTACTAACTTGCCCACCTACAAGGCCTTCATCTGGGATGTTCTTTCGCTTTGCTTCTTCATTCATCATGCGGAAGATATTTTCGTCGAAACAACATGCTTTGAGGGTAACACAAGGTAATTACTTGCCCTTACACATTCATAAGATTGAGATATTCTGCAGAACCATTGAAGACATTAAGATATAATGTTCTGAGTCCACCTTCTTCCCCTGGGATCTCTGCTTACATTCTGAGCCTGGCTTAGGAACAACTCTACCATTTCATCGTTTGCATCAGGTATGAGTTTCTTAATTTCCTCTTTTGTTAAAGTCTTAGGGGTCTTAATACCATATTTAGATGATTTCTGATTTAGTTCGCTAGAACTTGACACATTTTCTTCTTGAAAAAAAGTGCTCAAATCTACCAGTCGACCACTAATTTCAATCTCCATTTGATAAGAAGGTCACACTTTATATTATTTTGTTCCCATTACTAAAACAACTTGTCTCAACAAAGAACTTGTCTCAACAACAGTGCAGTGTGGCGGCAGTAAAACGTCTACCCGCGCTTGCAATCAGGACTGTTATTCATTCGGTCTTTGGAGATCGCTGAGCTTGATACTTATATTTAGTTACCGGTGGTACATTTTCAGTTGCTTTTGTGTTTTGTACTTAATTTTCGATTCGGTGGTTCCACTACTCCGGCCGATAAAAGGCTCTGGGTATTGTTTAACCACTCATAGGATATGTTGTCGGCTTTTTAATTTAGTCTTTTGGCTGTAACTTGTGATATCTGGCTTCTGTCAAGTCACTGACTACCTTCATTGTGGCTTTCTAGGCTACTGTTTTCTTTGTATTATATTTACACGAGCATATTTGTGTTTTACTTCTATTGCCTATTGATGCTGCCTTGTTGGTTAGATATTAGATCATGGAGGGGATTTCTTTATTTACACTGTCCTGTTTTAATGGGATGACAGTTGGGTAAGTGTGAGGTTTGGTGCACCCTAGAACCGGTTTAAGCCCCCAGTGGCCTACTTTGCCACTGACCGTTCCAAGGCGGTAGCCCTATTGTCAACCCTTTTGTGTTTGTGATGTCGTTTGCTTTTTTTTTATTACTTTTGCCTTTTCGTTTGTCTGTTTGCATGTTTGCTTTTGTGTTTTGTGGTTGACTGTCGTCCTTGAATGCTGCTTTTCCTGTTCGATATTTTTATCCTTCTTTATAACCACCGCTCCCAATTAAATTCCATTTTGTTTACAATTTCGCTCTTCGGGGCATAGTATTTTGTTGGATAATGGGACCATACGCCGCTGGACATCGGGGAGGAAAATCTCTATGTTCACCGCCATATGCATGCCATCTTCGGGATAGTTAAAATTATGTACTATTGATTTTATGAATATTGAGTTCTGCTCAACCCGGGGCTAGAGGGCGTGAGAGGTAGCTATCATATTTCACTACCGTTCATGAACAGTCTCCATCAAACCGAGACTGCAATATTTTGTATGTGTCGTGTTCGGCCGTTTCCAAAGGTCCTTTATCATACTCTTTTTAAACTTATCTTTACAAACTTCGACAATTTCAACGTTAGCTGGTAATACTTCATTCATTTCTTCAGGTGTTTTTGAATGTGAAGATACTGGAATTGGGGTTCTATAGGTTTTAAGGAAATCCCATTGTATGTTGTAATAGTTGTACTGGATTTGTTCCTTTTCCTAATAGCATATGGAAACACTTTTATGATATGGTCCAATAATTAAATTCTCGTTTTATGATAAAAGTACACTTTATTTGAATTATATGTTGACCTTTAGCAATATAATTCCCATTTAAATTAATATTTATTTTTCAGCAACAAGACTCAGTCGAGTCGTTGATCGTTCCATAAATTTAAATGCATAATAGAAACTTTAAGATTGCCGTATGTCCCTTTAATTGCTTTTTTTAAATCTTTGGTTTGAATCAGTCAGGTATCAAACCCAGACCTCCCGCATACGAAGCATATGCTCTACCACTGAGCATGCTGATGTTATCTTATGAAAAATTACCTGTTGCTGTACTTTCTTCCTACCAAAACTATAGTATGATACTGGAGCTAGCCACAAGACTGGCTTTAGATGTATCATAGTCTATGAGGTAGTCTACTGCATTAAAGCAAACATGCCTTTACACTTTAACTTTTAAACACTTGATTTTCTATATTTGCTTGATATTTTAAAATTGTATATGAAGCCATGAAAGTTGATGCTCAGTTTTATTGTAATTGTATTGCATTATTTAAAACTTCAATGAGTGGTATTGCAATGACTATTGTCTATTATATACCTGCTACATGCAAGAGACACTACGCTGCTGTGTATATATGCTAAGATAATAATAATATATATAGGAGATGCACATAGTATACAAACAACAATGACAGATAACCAATTACAAAATAATTACACAAACAAAACAAGAACGTATATACATGTTGGCACTAATCCACCTCTTTCTCTTCAACATGGGTTGGCAAGTCTCTCTGTCACAAAATATCACGGGTAGAGCGTATTGGTCGTTCATAGCTCTTGCAAGTTATCGGTTACACCCAAACTCTATTGTTCGAGTTCATATTCATGATCTATTCATGTAACACGTAAAAGCGTGCACATTTTGAGTGGCCGCCAGATAGGCCGTGTCATAAGTTTAGTTTTGTGCTAATGCATGTAAACGTATAGGTATATTTTCCTTAAACGGCAAAATTGTATAAGGGGCCTCTCGTGTAGTTTCAATACGGTAGATTTAGCCACGTTTGTCACGGACTGAACGGGGGAAATAATGATTTGGGCGTAATGTTTGCTATAAAACCCATTGTCTTCTAGCTCTCGCCGGGATGGTCAATAGTGCTTTGTTGGAACAGAGATTGGACGGCAAATTTCATTGGCAACATGTGGTTAGTAATTTTATTAAACTTTTATCGTACATTTGTATTCAGTGGGCGGCGCCATCTTGTTTGGCGGTTACGACATCCGGTTAGCATTGATGTTTCTCAAACATAACTTTAGACTAGAATATGATTTTGAAGTTACTTTATTAGATGTAATTATTGTAATTGATCATTAATTGTAAAACAATATTAATTTGATAATAGTGGATAATGGGTGCATTAGTTAACGTTGGCGTATAACTCAGTGATTGTAATACACGATTGTTAACATTAGTTAACAATGAGATGAGTGACAAGAATAAATGTTCGACGCGTATGCATAGCGTTGTGTAATGTGGTCATTAGTTGACATGCGTGCATGCATAACTCAGTGAGTGTAATATATGAGTAATTTGATCATGTTTATATTACATGTATTAGGGGCATTGATTAACAGCGACGTACATAGCGTATACATGGCGTTGTAGAATATGTATACATTGCTACTCATCATTAGTACAGCTTACATATATTTATTGAATAATGATTTGTTTGGGTAATGATAATTATGCAAGATTGTTATGTTTGTCAACCGACATCTAAAACGTATGTATAATTACAGTCTAAGCCATCCAGGTTTGGAAATAAGCCATCCAGGATATAAGCCATCCAGGGTTGGAGTAAGCCATCTAGGTTTGGATATCCAGGAGTGGAGCTGAGCTTCCACGAATAACGTTTACAAGCGGTGGAGACGGTCCCCGTACCTGCGCAGCCAGGTTTTACTAACGACAACCCCCAGGACACAAGGTGGGCCCGTTACCAATCCTCACTGGAGGAATATTACTCACAATCTCAGTGGAGGTTAACTATCATTGCATCGCGTCATCAACCCTTACAGAAGGCATTTGATGACAATCATCCATTGAATTCGCGCATCATTGATTCTTTCCTGAGTTAGCCCAACCACTAAGGTCATCCTGTGACACACTCTCTCTCTCTCTCTCTCTCTCTCTCTCTCTCTCTCTCACACACATACTATACATCACCTACATTATAGTGTACTGTACTTATACATTACTACCTACATTATAGTATGCTGAAAAATAAATTACAGATCAGTTATAGCCAAATTGAGAAAAACTTTTAAAGAAAATGTCTATTTTATAGAGAAAGAGAAAAACGAGGCAACATTTTAAAGTATAAAAATATCAAGACCCCCACCCCAATCCACACCCTCATATGTCTGAAGTTTCTTCTGTATTTTCATAATGCGGTTAGAATGCTAGTGCGTAGAGAGAGAGAAATACTTTTTTGTATGGGATTTCCCTAAAAACAGTATGATCAGTAAGTATAATGGCGATACTTTGGAGCCAGTGGGGTTTTAAATTGTGACAGTTTGTGGATGTTAATATAAAGTTTATACCGGTACATGTACATTGTTGACCGGTACATGTACATTTATGACCGGTACATGTACATTGAGAAAACGTAAGTAAAGCATTAAAGGGGTACATCAGACTTTTTCTAGAACATCGAAATCATTTAAAAAAAGTTCCACTTCATGAGTGCTGGCGTGGCGCAGTCGGTAGCGCGGCGGATTTGTTCAATCCTCCATGGTGCCACTGCGTTTCGTCGGAGGGTTCTTGGGCAAGACACTTTCCCTTAGCCTCGTCCGTCGGACGAGGACGTAAACCGGGCGGTCCCGTGTATCGGTCTATCCTCCGAGCACGTTAAAGATCCATATGAATCTATTCGCTAATAAGAGTAGGGCACGGTTCTCGGTTTCCTATGTATCCTTCCCCTCTCTCTATGTTGGCTCTTAATAACCTAGACTGTGTTAATGAGCCGTTAAACACCATTCAATTCAAATCAATTCCAATTCATGTCAACACCATGCTTTTCAGATTTGAAGTTGAGATTGACTAAAATCAGGAGTAAAAGGCTTAAATTATACCTGGTGAGTAGCCTAGGATAGCGCATATCACTGTGCAGAATGAAAATTCCTTGTATATAAGGCGTCATTTTATTAACTTAAAGGTTCATTCATTATGCTTTGGTCCTTTTCAATGGACAATAGCATTATTTGTAAATTTTTAGTTGGACCCTAGACTCCCATGAAGAGCCTGATGTATTCCCTTTAAAACTGTTGAATTGTTGAAAAGTTTAAACTTTAACCAATAGTTATATATAACCCTCAGCGATTTCATCAAAATCACTCAATTACGAAGTATGACGGAATTAGCCGAGTAGGTTCGATTGATATAACCAATGTCTACAATCAATAAACTACCCTGATGTCTCATATTAGCGAGTCCTATATACTATAATATCGACCAAGATCAAAATAAATATTCTCCCAAGTCTTACCACGTGACTACTCTTATGTATATTGCGGATCGTTCATATTTTTTTTCAAGGTCAAACGCGAATTGGTCTCCCGTTATGTTATACTAGTAGTTGGATATAACCAGGAATAAACCCAATCCATATTATAAAAACATGACGTTCTAGATAGACACGTTTGGTAGGATTACGCGAATTCGGTTGGACTGGTTGTTTGTGATCAATCTGGACAATTTCAGGTACAATCGTTAATCATTTAATATCAATAAAACTTTTCTTCAATAAACACATTCTGTCTGTCTGGCTTCCTGCCTGTCGGTCGATCTGTCTGTCTATTCTGTTACGGGTATATTAGAGCAGGTCAGTTACTTTGTGGTGACGATGAGACACTCACGTTTACTTGGGTTACTAAAGCAGTATTGTTGCACTCCAACCTCTGAAAGTGAACTGAAAAACTTTTTCACACACCAAGTGTTGCATGTACACTCACAAATTAACACATGTGTTGGCAGTGATTATATGACTATGCCTCTATATGTCGAATAAATATGTAGACATAAAATTACAGACAATGTGTATTTACGTTCGTATATGTCTAACCAATGCGTGGACACATAGGTAAAGATAAGGAATAGTTATGCCTGTATATGTATAATAAATGTGTGTACATAAAGTTAAAGACACTATATAATGCATGTCTGTGTATGTCTAAGTAATATGTGTACATAACGTTATAGGCAATGCCTATTTACAAAATACGGTATGTCTGTGTATAATTCAAATCAATGCATGCACATAAAGTTATAGGTATATTTCTTTACTACTTTTAACATTAAACAGAACAAAGAATGAGCAAATTATACAGTTGACATTTCTTATCATAGACATAAATACCAATTGACCTCTTTTTAATAACATGCATCAATAAAGGACAATGATGTTTAGTTTTCTATTTACTAATGTAAGGACGCTCAGGTGCATAATGGTAGGAACCAACCAGATTGCAGATCATAACACTTGTTATAGAGTATTATTTAGGTGCATTCGGCGCGGTGCATTTAGCGTTTGCTTACTGACCCGGAAAGTAAAATGCCAAACAAACAAAGAAACGAATATGTTAATTGACTTTAAAAATGTACCACCCGATACGATACGGTATGTAAATAAACCAAGGTTTTTATTGAAAATCTTGGACGGCATATACATAACACAATGTTTTCACCAAAGTTTAACAGATATATAGTGAGTAAAAAGAAACCTGTCTAGTTTCATTTGGATGATATATAACTATTATAGTATATTATAATAAAGATGATTAACTTTTTCTAAACAATGTGATTTGACAATATACACGATTTCATGTATATACGTGTGTGTGTGTTTATGTGCGTGTGTTTATGTGTGTGTGTGTGTGGTAAAATACTGCTATTATGTCTTTACACGGCTAAATAAAGTAAATGTCAAAATCTAGGACACGTATATATTTCTCAATACGTCTGTTTATCAAGTATGTGTTTATTATTCAAGGATAGCATGCACTAGATAAATGTGTAAACATAACATACTGTAAGTTTTGAGAAAAAATATTTAGGCATATTTGAGTTCTATTTGCAATAAATTTAACATGCAATTACAATAGGATTACACAAAATATCTCAAAAGGGGTATTGAACCTTAATTATACGTATCGTGTTAGTTTACGACACCTCGGGTCAACATAGTTTATACTACTTCAACACAAAACCTGTCTTTAATAATCCATATACATGGGGTGTGTTATTAAAGGAGATAACCCAAATAGATCCACTGATACGCGATATTCGAGTTTGTTTCTGATCAATACATATTAGATTGTTCAATATGTTTTTATTATCTACATATATTTTGCCAGTAAATTGAGAAGATAATTAAAACAAAATATCTCATTGAAAATAGTTTAATATTCATGCTTCTCTTTATTTTCATTGTTTCTTTTTTCCTATTCTTTTCCTTTTTTGCTTCTCCATATTTGTTAATATTTCATGTTCTTTATACTACACAATTTGTTTGATTTGTGTAGTCTAGAAGCGATGTAATTTGCTTTATTGCTGAATACATGTTGTTGTTGTTGTTGTTTAAAAGTACAGTTAATCGTGTGTTAGAGGTCATCTGTAGTAAAGCTGTACATGGACTTGATATAGATTCTATTAAGCTCAAATAAAAATTAGTATTTCATGTCAAGTTCTACGCGTGTCCATAAATGGAAGTAATGGGCGTCTCGATTGGCGGGGTTTATTTTACAATATACGCTTCTGTAAACCAGCTGCAGGAGGGTATATAAACGCCGACTTTTATCGATACTATCTCATTTCACAACGGTCTCTCTCGAAGAAGCATTAAAATTCATTACAAATAATACGAAAAATAATACAAATATAATTGGGATTCGGACCTAGGATTATATTAAGAGTTCTAGACTCTAGCATAAGAGTATAATCAAATGTGTGTTGTAGTAACACCTTGCATTTCAGGTCTGAAGTTTAATTTGATCACACATTTTGACTAAAATCCGGAGTAAAAGGCTTAAATCAACCCTTAATTAGGATGGCACATATCACTGTGCAGAATGAAATCCATGGTAAATAAGGGGTCATTTTATTAAGGTTCATTCATTATGTTTTAGTCCTTTTCAATAGAAAATAGCATTATTTGTAAAGTTTTAGTCGGACCCTAGACTCCCATGTACTCCCTCTAAAACTGTTTAATTGTTGAAAAGTTTAAACTTATATAACCGATGTTTACAATCGATAAACTACCAGCATAGCGTGCGAAATTTTAATAATATACTATAATACCAATATCAAAATAAGATATTTTACCATATTCGACTGGTACGGAAGCGCACAAGTGCCTCCACTTGCGCGTTAGGGATTTCAATATGTGACTTAATTTTGTCGAGATGGTCTGATATTTCTTCGTTCCTTGATAAAGAATTTACATTTTACCATAATACTTTACAATTATTCGACTGATTATTTATCGACATGACAAAAACTTTTACCAAGTCGTGTAACACTATGTCGACATTTCTACAACAATATTATATCGCCATTACTCATTTCGTAAGTCGTGTTTTAAAAGTCGATTAAGTGCAAACAATCTCAACTTTTCGACAAGAATCTTTTCGAGATGTCGAGTTCATAAACGGAAAATATGAGAATTTTGAGAAGATGTGTTCAATGAAATACAGACCGCAACTGTACTGGCAGGTGCATAGCAAGCCACATTTATTTAATATTATTTACCCAAAACAAGGTATCTCTTTAAGCAAAAGGTATATCTCCATAAGAGTCTTATGGAGATATCTTGTAGGTTAAATACATATCTCTACCTTAAACAGAGATCTCTCCATCTTAAAGAGATATATCTGGATATTTCAAACTTACAGAGATATCTTGTTTTAAGAGATATGTATCTTTCACAAAGAGAGATATCTTTCTAACATTAAGAGATATCTTATTAACGAAGAGAGATATATCGTTAAGTTAGAGAGATATCTCTCTAAATCGTCCTACATAAATCTCTCTCTACTGCACATTCGTTGGTCATCTTATTCTTAAAGAAGAATGAGGGAGAACATATTAATACCGTATTATCCCGATAATTACTTAAACGATATATCTTAGTTTGTAACTTATATTTTAGCTAGAGATATATCTCTTAAAGCAAGAGAGTTATCTCTCTAACGAGTAAGATTCCTTTCTAGACACAAAAATACCTCTGTACGACAAGGAGATATATCTTATTTAGGATTTACATTTTTTATACATTTACAGGGTTGGTAGTCCGATCGCAGCTATGAAACTCCAAATAACAGAAAACCAATTATATTTTTGGAGGTGTACCTCTTCTCAACTAAATAAACCACTCCTAAATTAAATTGTACCTCTGCTCAAATAATTATAACTCTGCCGGAGGTGAGCATTTGTGAGGGTTTTATGAAGGAAATACATAGGGAAATATTCGGGCCAAAATAAAACATCAACAGAAATATCATCATCATTTATCATGACTCCGAAGTCATACAAAGGCGAATAACCCACATCCTTGTATTTACGTTTATAGATGACATGTATGCTTAAGACATTTCTGTAGTTCTTTGAAATATGACTTGTATCGGGTCGGTATCCCTTTACCGTACATTTCTTAATGTTAGAAAGATATATTTCTACCTTAAAGATACATCTCTTAAAACAAGATATATCTGTTAGTTAGAAATATCTCTTTAACGTACACATATATCCCTTTAACATGGAGAGATATCTCTTTCAGCAAGAGAGATATTTCTTTAACGTAACATTATGCTATATTGTTTTGGAATAATTACTAATTTGTCTTGTTGTGCACCTGCCAGTACAGTTGCGGGTTTGCATATTACCTATCATTGAACATGTCTACTCAAAAATCGACTTTTAAAATACGTTTTCTCGTAAAGTATTTTCATACTTCTGGTTATCTCCAGTTGATGAACTCGTCATCTCGAAAAATATATTGTCGAAAAGTCGAGATTGTTTGCATTTAATCGGCTTTTAAAACACGACTTATGAAAAGATAATATTGCTGTAGAAATGTCGACATAGTGTTACACGACTTGGTAAACGTTTCTGTCATGTCAATAAATAACAAGTCGAATAATGGTAAAGTATCAAGGTAATACGTATTTTTTTATCAAGAAACGTAGTAATTTCAGACCATCTCGAGAAAATTAAGTCGCATATTGAAATACCTAACGCGCAAAGGGGGAGACACTTGTGGGCTTCCGTATGTAGCCAAGTGACTAACAGCTTGGCTGAAATACGCCACCATATGTTTACATGATATCGATGAACTTCAATTTACTTATATTGCCTATTTGGTTAGAGATTAGATCATGGCGGAGATTTATTTACACTGTCCTGTTTAGTGGGATGACAGTAGGGTAAGTGTGAGGTTTGGTGACCCTAGAACCGATTTAAACCCCCAGTGGCCTACTTTGCCACTGACCGTTCCAAGGCAGTAGCACTATTGTCACACTTTTGTGTTTGTGATGTCGTTTACTTTTATTATTACTTTTGCCTTCTTGTTTGTCTGTTTGCATGTTTGTTTCTGTGTTTAGTGGTTGACTGTCCTCCTTGAATGCTACTTTCCCTGTCCGATCTTTTTATATTTCTTGTTTCAAACTAATCTGCTGATGTAACTAGCTTACGTGTTTCTTTCTTTTAGGTCAGATAATCCGTAAATAAATCACCAATGGCTGAATGCAACCCAGAGGCTGATGACCTCAAAATGTCAGAAGAACTTCGGAGTATCACCGACGATTATGAAGAGATTCTGTGTGATCCATGCCAAGATGATGGTGACAGTGAAGCTGCAGAAGGATTCTGTGTTGACTGCAATGAACACCTGTGTACAGCATGTTATAAAACACATCTTAAACCACGACCCTTCAAGAACCATGTTCTTAAAGACAAGGAAAACATGCCTCAAATCAAGTCTAACAATCAACAAGGAGCTGCTCGTCAAAAATGCCAACATCATCAAAATGAAGATATCGTGTATTACTGCCAATCACATGACCAGGTTGGGTGTACAACCTGCAAGAAGATGTTCCATAGACAATGTGATGTTAGTACAATTGCCGACATATGTAAGGATTTGCTAGGTTCTGATGAGTACCAACAAGTGAATGAGAAATTAACCAGCTTGAAACAAGACATAGATAGAAGTAAGGATATTGTAAAACGAGAAACAGAACGAGTCAACGCGTATCACACTGCAGCCCTAAATGACTTCGCCAAAGTAATAACAAGAATCAAAGACAAGGATACTGCAATGATGAGAGACCTAAGTGACACATGTGAAACCTTGAAATCTGAATTAACGTCTCTGACATCTGACTTTGGCACACTGAACGAAAACAATGTGCACACGTTCATTACATTGAAGAAAGCAAAGAACAAATGTAAGTCCTTTGAGGACAGCCTGGTATCAGTGAAAACAGATATTAACATAACCGGTTACATATTTGTACCTGCAACGTCAAGTACTTCTCAACAGATACTAGGTAAACTAGTAGTAGTGCCCTCACACTTAGAAGACATCAACATCAAGTCAACAACAGATGGTTCTAATTGCAGTATTGCTGGAATGGAGATATTGGCAGATGGAAAACTCTTCGTGGCTGATTTTAGCAACACAAATGTGAAGTTACTCGATTTAACAACAAAGGCCGTTATCTCGGAACTGAAACTAGAGACGTCAGAATATATGGACGTTGCCCTTGTGAATGACGGAACAGTAGCAGTTACTATAACTAGCAAGAAGAAAATCCTTATTCTGTCAATATCTGACACGGTTAGACTGGACAAGACCATTGCCACAGATAGTGGCTGTCAGGGTATTGTCCACAGTAATGGTACGCTGATTGTAACATTCGATCCTTGCAAAGTCCAAATACTTGATATGACTGGAACATTGAAACATACCTTTGACAAAGATGGTTCTGGCAATGGTCTGTTTGGTGATTCGGTCTCTATCACAACGAGTTCCTGCTGTAAACCAGTGTTATATCTAAGTGATAGTCCTAACCATCGAGTGATCAGTCTGACAATGACAGGTGACGTCATTTCCTCCTTTCAACACGAGAATATGAAGAAACCAAGAGGTATAGCTGTAGGTAGCGATGGAGACGTGTTTGTGTGTTGTTATGAGTCTCACAATATATTCCAGCTGACCTCTGACCTTTCCAAAGGCAAGGTTATTTTTCATCAACAGGATGGGCTCTTAAATCCTCGCAGTATTCTGTACAATGATAATAAACTCTATGTCGGAAGTTCGGGAAAGAATGTGATACAAGGTTTCCTATTATAATATACAATGGTAGAAAAGAACTATGTGTACACTGATAAAGTTAATGAACTAAGTTGACAGTAAGCATAAGAATGTGATACAAGTGTTCCTGGTATAATATACAAAGGTAAAAGATGGACAAGTATACTATTTTGGCAGTGAGCGTAAAGCTGATACATCTGTTCCGGTGTAATATACAATGGCAAAAGAGTACCACAAGAAAACAGTGATTCAAAGTATCACAGGGCGGTGCACAACTATTCAGTGCACTTGAAACGTACAATATCATGTTAAATATTAAATATATACCATCTAATTAATGATTCCATGTGTAGCAGTCACATCAAGCGTGTCGAATAACTGTAGCACTAGTAGTTGAGAAAATTCCGTCGCCCTTATTAACTCCCATTGTAGAATTGTAATCCATGTTCACAATCAATGTACCATTACAACCTATTGATAAGTCGAGTCTAAAATATCACCTTGGCTAAATCGGTGTCTATTCAAGTTTTTTTTTAATATTATATATTTTTTTCAATCGTTATATAGTCACAGAAAATCGATACAGTCACAAAAGACAATACAACAATTTTTTTTAAAAACGTATATTATTGTTTTTTCTCTGTTCTGTGGCCTATCGGATCAACTACGGGAAACATCATATTACGAAACTGACCGGGGCCAGAGAATATAATATTATTGCCTTAATTTGATGATGTCGATAACGGGTTTGATCGACCCGAGAAAAGCAATAGGCCTATTGACGGAGGACGAAGATAGAGGTCAAGGGTCGATAAAACCCGGTATTGACTGATATCAAAATGCAATAATAGATTTATTATAAAATTCATAACAAAAAATACATTTTTAAAAAAAGATATGAACAATTTAAGATGAACATATTAGCTTTTTTCAGGTCAACACGTGTTTTTATCGGAAAATATGTGACCACAATCCATCCAATCAAACTACTTTTAAAAAAAGTTTGTGTACCGCCGGAGCGGGGATTCGAACCCACAACCTTTACGACGTCAGGATCTAACACTACGGTATCGCGACAACAAAAAGCAAGGTTGCGCAAATAACGCTGATAAAGCTGTTGCCATTCCAGTACACAGAGTCATATATGTTTTCTCTGTTCTTTAAGTTAATAACGATACGTAACAAAAGTTTCCTGTCCAAATTAAAATGTGTTGAATCAATTTCAAAGCACAAGAACAATTAAGTATGTAGGATTCTTGTTTTATGACATTAATCTATCCCGATTGTTTCCGTTAACAAAAAAAGCAACCGGAAGTGTTCGGCAATTTCCGACAAACACAAATTAGACTGGCGTACACGTTTTCTTTATATCGCATCGCAAATGTAGACTTTTAAGAATAGCCGGTTAGTACGTCAGTCCAGTACACTTGAGTGGTAATCGTAGAAATTGTACCAGAAAAGACAGTTTTAGAAAGCTGTTTTAAACACAGTCACCCCCCTATTACACATTTTCAAAACCACGATCCAAATAGAGACGGCCGCCAATGATAAAGTTAATCAACTCTTTGTTGGCATTAGTGTTCCTGGCATAATACAAATTTGTACAATGGTACCAGAGTGTCGTGTGTACACATACATTAACATATGTTTGGCAGTGATTATATGACTGTGCCTGAGCAGCTTATATATTATGTCGAATCAATATGTAGACATAAAATGACAGACAATGTGGTTTTATGTTTGTACTTTCTAATCAATGCGTGGAGAAAAAGTTAAAGTCAGTGCATATGTATGCCTGACAATTTCTAATCGAATGTGTGGACATAAAGAAATATAAAAAGATCGGACAGTGAAAGTAGCATTCAAGGAGGACAGTCAACCACAAAACACAGAAACAAACGCGCAACCAGACAAACAAGAAGGCAAAAGTAATAATAAATGCAAACGACATCACAAACACAAAAGGGTTGACAATATGGCTACCGCCTTGAAACGGTCAGTGGCAAAGTAGGCCACTGGGGGTTTAAATCGGTTCTAGGGTGCACCAAAAAGCCACAATGAAGGTACTCAATGACTTGGCAGAAGCCCCAGTAACAAGAGAATAAACCATTTTGGGCACGACAAGAAAGATCATAGACAAACATAAAACGCCACCGTCCCAATGGGCTTTAGATAGGCGTCATCATAGGGTCCACAGCCTGTCCGGTCATCGTACAATTAAAGAGGAAAGCATAGTGGCGAACTGTAAAAGGATCCACCACCAGGCATGCAGTACGTTGCAAAAGGATAGGGTCATAACCTCTTTTGATAAACATTTTAACAAGATCAACAAAGATAGTATGAAAGTGATCATGACCAAGAATCTCACGAAAAAGAGTATGATAGTGGACCTTTGGAAGCGGCCGAGCACGACACATACGAAATATTGCAGTCTCGGTTTGATTGAGACTGTTCATGAGCGGTAGTGAACTATGCTAGCTACCGCTCACGCCCTCTAGCCCCGGGTTGAGCAGAACTCAGTATTCATAAAATCAAAAGTACAAAATGTAAACCATGTAAACCATCCCGAAGATGGCATGCATATGGCGGTGGCCATGGAGTATACTACTTCCCCATGTCGTAGGGCGTATGGTCCCAGTATCTAATAAAAATTAAAAAAGAGCGAAATAAACATAATGGAATTTAGTTGGGAGCAGCGGTTATAAAGCCTGCGTATCACAAGTAACAGCCAAAAGACTAAATAGTTTATAAATCACATCACCATAGAAGTCAGGTTGTGATAGTCCTTTTCGCAGAAGTCCTTAAATTACTTTTGTATTTGGAAAGAAGATCAGGGTAACGATAATACAATTTTGCAAAGGTTTTACGAAGTTTATGGTAACGGTAACCCTGATTGAGTAGCTTTTTAGTTATACAAAGATTGAGAATTTTAAAGTCCTCAACTCGAGTACAAGCAATTGATGTAGATCTCTCGATTGAAAATGGTGAAATAATTAGCAAAATCTATGGAAAGAGAGATGGTTTTAATTTTGACACTGTAAATTACACCCACTTGGATGGGTACCCCGAGCATCCTCTTTATGGGGTGTATGAGTCTCAGCTTATTCGTTTTTCATGAGTAGTATATAAACTGGGGTTACCAGCGCAGTTTTCCCTTCGGGGCCCCCAACATGACGAGATGGTAGATTTGCATGTTACGGCATGAACAACAAGCTGAAATCGTTGGAAAACTGATCAAACACAAAAATCAGTTCCAAGACGGGGTGACATTGTGCTGTCAAGCCCCACCAACAAATTTAAAACTCGTTTTGCAGACCCCCTTCGGAAAAAAATTTCACTGGTAACCCCAGTTTATATACTACTCGCAGGATAATTGATAATATAATTTGACAATAAAGTCTGCTCCAGTTTTTTTATAATTTTTTGAAAAGCCACGTGTCATGCGCATGCTCTTTACATTAACGGCTGTACGCATTTTTTTAAGCAGCTGTGCACAGCCGTTAATGTGATTACCTGGTTTCAATTAGGAAATCTGCGTTTGCGCTTATTCCACAATTAATTTAACTTTTCAATGGGCTCGCTCGCTCCATAGACATCACTAGAACTCGATTTGGTATATCTCTACCGAAACGAAACGCAGAGATACACCTAAAGTTTGGCGATGTCTGTTACCAGCAAACACATATCATGGAAGAATTCTTTAGCAACTGCACCTCGATATTCGTTTGCTAGTAACGGAACTACACCATCTACTAAGCGCCACGATTGCGAGACTACAACGTGTAAGAAAATAACTGTCATTTTCACCAGGTAACCAGCACTTGCAAGCACGTAACCGATAGATACTATAACTCGATCGCCTATATATACTATACCACCGACAGCGAGACTTTGAAAAGTGTTACTCAAAGGAATTATAATTAGCATTGTATTGCAATACAATCTGATAAATTAGTTGTGTTGGTAATAATAACGTTAACATTTGCTTTAATATTTGTAAAAGTACTTTCAAATATTAATTCAAACACAAATTTGTCACAAAACGTTAAATCTTTCCAGCGCCATATTGGAAAATACAAAGAGAGATAACCCCGCGTCGATTATTTGTCAAATAGGAGTAACTGTTATCTCTCTTTGACCATTATTGGAAAACTTATAGCAGCACTGCATCGGATATAATTAGCCTGCAGCGCAGTAACCATGGAAACGCTGCGAGTGAGATTTTATTGGGAAAATTGCCAGGAGTAATGACACCAGGCATAATTGATCAGTACATCAACAGTTAAGTTGAAATATGTTTTAGGAGAACGCAACTATTTCATTATTCTACTTTCGGTGAAGTTTTTAAATCACACGACCCAAAACGGCATCAACTCCGGGTCTAGCCTCGGCTGTTAAAGAAAATCAGAAGGAACAAGACAAATATTCTCGTCATCACTATACATATCACGCTCCATCATAGAATATTTTATTTTCCTGCATTTGCGTATTTTACGTTTCAATTTGAAAAGCTTTCTATTGGTATGATAAAGTTTTTCTAGATAATAATCCATTTCCGATAGTAATCGTTTTCGCTTGTTGATTTGACTTTTCCTAGTATCTAGAAAATCAGCACGAATCACATCATATTCCATCCAGCCCTGTTTGCATCCCAAAAATACTATTTATATTTGCCTTTCAACTCCTTAAGTTTTTCACATATCCCTTCCTTAAATGTTTGTTCCATATATAAAGTATTATATTATATTTGATTTTAATTATTATTTATATGCTAGTGTATCCCGACCATTGTCTAATTTGAACCTTTTGTAATCATATGCGGACAAGTTTTTTTTATTAATTTCATAGCTGCCCAGCTTGTGTTTGTTAGATCTGATAACTTTCATTTTATGATGAGCTTCTGTTGCCGTGAATAAAATATTTTTGGAGTTATCATGCGTTATCTGTTTTTTGACAACACATTTTTTAACACCTTTGCATTTCTTTGTTCCAGTATTATCAGCCAAAATGTAGGAGTATGACTTTGGCCTACTTTGCCACTGACCGTTCCAAGGCGGTAGCCCTATTAACAACCCTTTTTGTGTTTGTGATGTCGTTTGCATTTATTATTGCTTTTGTCTTCTTGTTTGTCTGTTTGCGTGTTTGTTTCTGTGTTTTGTGGTTTACCGTCCTCCTTGAATGCTACTTTCCCTGTCCGATCTCTTTATATTTCTTTACTCCTCAATCCAACAAACTCTACGATCACAGGCTTCAGCTTTCATCTTACCAACATTTTTGTTATCGCTGAAGTAAAACTCACTTTTTGGATCATAATCACTGTTATCAAAAAGTTCTTTGTCTTTGTAAAGATCAGCATACGCATCTTCTGTCCTAATTTCATAACACAGAGAATCAGTGTCAGTACACAATAATTTGACTTTTTCATTGAATTTGTTTTTAGCATAATTGTAGTGGTAATCATACATCAAGCATTTTGATAAGTCTAGAATACACATACCAACATAACAAGGGCGATTTAAGACCAGTCTTTCTTTTACCCTATTGATGGCAAACAAGTTTTCGCTAAACATCTTACAAGAAATAAACGATGGTCTTGCCGCATATTTCAAAAGGACTTCCTCGTCATGCGTCAGCTTAACATTAGCTCTTTTTCTCAGCTTTTCAATCGTCTCACCAAAAACCTAATTATTCGTAAGCTTGAAGAAATCTTTTTCGAAAGCGTTTTTCCTGCTGTTCTTTTTGTAGTATTAAAGTCGATATACACTTTCAACTATTGAGACTCATCAAACTGGAGTATCCTTTGTATCATTTTCACTTTCAACCCCAAACTTTCATACAACTTTAAATTTCTATAATGTGTAACATATCTTTCCTTATCCTTCAATGTAGTAACAAGTTAATCATTAGAAATATTAATAAAATCATTTTAAATTGTTTGAACCCGTACAATGATTGCTGAACCATGACATTTGACCATAACCCTTATTATCTCAGTTGATAATTCACAATAGATCAACAATCAACAATAATTATCGTTTACAATGAAAGTTTGCGAAAAAATAATAATCTTTTTATTGGTTACTCGAATGTGTCCGTATGACATTCATTGATCCAGTTTTTCCTTAAACACGTGTGTTTTATATACCGCGTTGAAGGTTTTGTGCTCATCGACATTTTGGCCAATCTTATTACAATTTTCCTTAACTTTCCTCATTATCTTGTATTAGACACTGACGTCGAGTTTTGGACCTCTTTTAACAGTCCGTAAGTTTACTAATATTATTTATCATGGATCTTTGGTACGATTCTATTTCGTATCTCTAATAAATACTAATTGGCCCTTATTTCGCTTTTCATAGAATGGTATTACTCTCCAAAAAAACAATTATGAGTCTATTAGATTAAACTCTGAAAATAAATAGTTAACCTCTTCGGTTATACACTGCGTCATCAATACAAATTCCACAAAATAACTCTTCATTTTTTAGAACTAAACCATATGTACGCCTTACACCTTTAAATCTTCATTAGGCAACCTCGTTTCAATAATATTACTAGGATTTTTAATAATGGCTCTAAAGTTTCCGTAACTCCTCTAGGATCACCTGTTTTGAGGAAATACCATATAAAATCTCCTTTCAGATATCATTTAGTTCATTCAAGGCGCAGGGTGTTTCCCTCTATTAACAAGTGCAATGCTAAGAGGTGCAGTTGTTGCAATTATTTATCTTGCAAGTCCACCATTAAATCAGCTGTTAATGGTAGATTGTTTAATGTATGTCTAGCTTCTAATGTTGATTGACGTACATCTCACGTCATTTATGTTCTGACTTGAGATGCACCACGTTGCGGTACACAATATGTCGGACAAACAGGTCGATCCTTAAAAGTTCGATTTCGTGAACACAAATATAATGCAAGTAATCCTAAAAAGTTAAAAAATTACTTGTACCAACACTTTCGTCAGTCAGGTCATAATTATAATAACGTAACTGTTCAACCGGTTGAATATACATTTTTTGATAATGATAAAAGCTAGACATATTGCAGAACTTAAGTGGATGAAAAAATTACAGACACCTTATCCACTCGGCCTTAATGACAATATTTATAAAGAAGGAAATATTTCTAAAGATCCTAATATTGACATTTTTTCTATATTTTATATTCGAAAGCGTAAATCTAGGTCTCATGGTCTTAGGCGTAATGGTAACATCAAACGTAAATCTCGTGTAATAATTTCTGTCGCTGATTTACATACTATTTTTAAACAGTCTGGAAAGCACTCTATGCTTTCACGGCTTACCTCTTTGTCCATTTCCTCACTAAAGTTGATCGACGAGGAAGCCGACAAATTTCATTCGTACAGATCCCTTGTATAACACTGCTTCTATAGTTCAAAGCTACACACAACATGTTCTCCGACCCCATATTGACAAGGAGTCTGATCACGTCAGGCATTTTCTAAAACTGCTATATATTAATAAAGGTATTGATTTCATTGACATGCTTAGTATTTTTCGAGAAGCGCATGTAGTTGATTCTATCCCAAAATATTTCAAAAATTCCGAAAGTCCTGTAATTTGTTATAAGTATAAAAAGCCTATTAGAAATATTATTTTCAACTACAATAAAATAGTTTTTGACCTTGATATAGGACATAATACTCCTAAGGAATGTGAATGCAACACATCTAAATTTTGCTATGCTCCAGCAGGTCATGTCATCACCGGTAATTTTGATACTGTTGATAAACGTATTCGGCATTTGTTTTCGAAAGGACCTAAATATAGATTACCTTCAACTATTGATTTTAATGCCTGTCGTGCCCAGATCGCCAACTCCATTGAAGATTTTAGTATTAAATGGTGTCGTAGAGAAGATGCGGACCCAAACTCGCTTTCTACTTGAAAGAGGTCAATTCTTAAAAGTATAGATACACGTATTAACTTTTATAATGCTAACCCCTCTTTACTTCCTCCGAGACCTAGGTTTTCCTTCCGTAATTTAAAATCGGGAATTCAGGAATTTCATAATAAATTTGTTTTAGTTCCTGCAGATAAAGCAGTTTATACTGTAATTATTGTTTGACGCCTACATTACGTCAATGTTTTATCTCTGGAACTCGGCAGCACCAATTCGTATACTCCAGTTACTTCTACTGAGGATGATGTTGTTTCCGCACATATCACTCGGTGCACTACTTTCAAGGCTGGTGTAAACGATAAGCAAATAAACTGCCTACCATGTACTGGATTCCTAAATTACATAAAAAACCGTATAAGGCGCGCTTTATTTCGAATTCTAGTGCCTGCACCACAAGAAACATCTCCAAACTTTTAACTTCTTGTCTTACTGCCGTTAAAGATCACGTTAAACTATACTGTGATAAAACTTATGAAAACTCTGGGATTAATTTATTTTGGTCTATAAAAAAATCAGGAGACGTTCTTGATAACATTTTCAATAAAGGTCAAGTTTCATCAATAAGCACTTATGACTTCTCCACAATATATACAACCTTACCACATCACCTTATTAAAGACAAGCTAATTTCTCTTATTAAAAAAACATTCGCTAGAGAAAATACTACATTTTTTGGCATGTAATAATATTAAAGCGTTTTTTACTAACGGCAGTTTAGACAAGTATACTATGTGGACTTGCTATGAAGTTTGTGAAAGAAATGGGAAAAGTTTAACGCATAAGGGAAACTAGATGGTGACCGAGATATACAATAAAATAATCAACGTATATAATTAAAACTGTATACAACAATACAACGACATCATTGACTCTAACACTCCAATACTCCTGTTCCTACTATCTGTCAAATCTTTCTATGTCTGCTAATTCTAAATTCTTCTAAAAGTTTCTTTTAGGGCATACATGTATTATACGATGTTGCATCAATGTAACACATTGCTATACAACTGTACGTTAAAGTTCATATATGCTTGTAACATTTTGTAATATATTATGCATTGAGAGAAATAAAATATTAAAAACGAAGTTTGTGAAGCACTCATCTTCCTATTAGAGAATATTTTCGTCAGGTATGGAACCACCGTTTATAGACAAATTGTTGGTACCCCTATGGGTACAAGCTGTGCACCACTAGTTGCAGATTTGTTTTTATTTTGCTATGAAAGAGATTTTAAGTTGAGTCTTTCACCAGATACCCAGGCAGATGTTATTGAAGCCTTTAATGACACATCTCGTTATCTGGATGACATATTGAACATTGACAACCATTTCTTTCCAACTATGGTTAATACTATTTATCCTAAAGAACTTCAGCTTAACAAAGCTAATAAATCTGAAATTAAAGTTTCTTTTTTTGATTTAGATCTCTCGATTGACAATGGTGAAATAATTAGCAAAATCTATGGCAAGAGAGATGATTTTAATTTTGATATTGTTAATTATCCCCATTTGGATGGGGATGTTCCCCGAGCAACTTCTTATGGGGTGTATGTATCTCAACTTATATTCGTTTTTCAAGAGCTTGTACTCGAGTTGAGGACTTTAATATTCGTAATCTTTGTATAACTAAAAAGCTACTCAATCAGGGTAACCGTTACCATAAACTTCGTAAAACCTTTTCAAAATTGTATTATCGTAACCCTGATCTTCTTTCCATATATAAAAGTAATTTAAAGACTCTTCTGCGACAAGGACTATCACAGCCTGACTTTTATGGTGATGTAATTTATAAACTTCGAAAGATTCTTGGTTATGATCACTTTCATACTATCTTTGTTAAACTTGTTAAAAAGTTTATCGAAAGAGGTTATGACCCTATCATTTTGCAACGTACTGAATGCGTGAACCCTTGTACAGTTCGCCACTATGCTTTCCTCTTTAATTGTACGATGACCGAACAGGCTGTGGACTCTAGGATGACGCCTACCTAAAGCCCATTGGGACGGTGGCGTTTTATGTTTGTCTATGATCTTTCTTGTCGTGCCATTAATGGTTTATTCTCTTGTTGCTCTGGCTTCTGCCAAGTCATTGAGTACCTTCATTGTGGCTTTCTATGATATTGATTTTTTGTATTATATTTACACGAGCATATTTGTGTTTTACTTATATTGCCTATTGATGCTGCCTTGTTGGTTAGAGATTCAATCATGGCGGGGATTTCTTTATTTACACTGTCCTGTTTTATTGTGATGACAGTAGGGTAAGTGTGAGGTTTGGTGCACCCTAGAACCGGTTTAAACCCCCAGTGGCCTATTTTGCCACTGACCGTTCCGAAGCGGTAGCCCTATTGTCAACCCTTTTTGTGTTTGTGATAACGTTTGCATTTATTATTACTTTTGCCTTCTTGTTTGTATGTTTGCGTGTTTGTTTCTGTGTTTTGTGGTTGACTGTCGTCCTTGAATGCTACTTTCCCTGTCCGATCTTTTTATATGTCTTATTCTTCAAGTTCTTACAGTAGTCTGACAACCACTCATCTTTTATATTTAAACTTTCCGGAGCGAGAGGATAATCATTATGCAAGTCATGCAACTCTTCTGGTTATTCAAGATCACACTCAACAGTATAGTCTGATTTCCCTTATTCAAATTTATTGACCCATTTAAAATTACCAGTTGGTAAAGGCTGGCACATCGCCCACCGTACAAGTTGTTAGCATCAAAATACATTATATACTTATTCCGTTTACTACTATCATATGTTTCCATATACTTATTATTAGCTTTCGAATATCTAGTCGCAATATAACTCACACCACCTCTCATTCCTTTTTCTACAAACAGATATTGATCAATATTTGTAATCAAGTCAAGTTTAATCCAAGTCATTTTCAAACAGGCATCCCATGAAAAACCGGGACTACTGAAGTAATGACAAGGATCTAATTTGTAATACTCAAAGAACATTTTTTTCTGAAGTTCTCAAAAACATCAGCTATCAGCAAATCATCGCTTTTCAAATACAGATCATGATATTCAGCATGTTTTTGATCTTGAATGTCTTCCATATTTTTTTAGCATGCTCATAATCTTCATCTGAGATATTTGCATCATTTAACTGAGAGTAGAAGCTTTTCTTGTCAGGCCATTACGAGGGTGCTTCAAAAAGTTCTGTCACTAGGCATATATCCTTTGAACTGGATATTACACTGAGATAAAGTAATGTATTTATAGTACTACTGGGTTCGCTGTCTTAAATTCCACAACAAAAATGAAAAAATTCCGGTTATTTATACCCCTGAATTACCTCCCCCTACCACACCTTTTGGATACTGGCATCTCTGAAAAGTCCTTGTTACAAAACGTTGTAAAAATTATTTGAATAAGTCTATGCTTTTAAATGTTCTTGTACGCCATCTGTTGTTATTCACCCATAATCCCTGAAAATGATTGTCGAGAATTCGGAAAGATCTTGCTGCGAACCAGATATGAGTGAATGCATATCCCTTAATTTTAGCAGAAATAACACTGATTTTCTTAATTTTGTTTACGGAAATGTTATAATATCTTTTAAATGTCGTAATTATTCTCATAGTATTAATATGTTTTCATATTTGTTTACAAATCATAGTCCTTTAGTGTTTAAATTTCATATTCAACACATTATTGTAGAATTTTGTACAATGTTTAGAGAAAATATTGATCATCCAAAAACGCTATTTCAGAAGATTGCCCTTCCATTTAATGTCCATTTATCATTAAATTAATTTTACACGTTAGCTGAAAATGTTAATTTCTAAGACAATGCCTTTTCATCTACCATGCTTAGATTCTGAATCTTGTAATGCACAGATATAACTGGTAATGTACGAGAAATTTCAAAGGTCTTCGAAAAGTACTTAAAGAAAAACAGGCATTTAAAAAAGTAACAGTTAACAAACCTGAAAAAAACTCAGGACGAAAATGCCTCAGTGTGTATAAGTGATGTGTATTAAATGTCCATAACTTTCGTCACACAAAATATACAGCATTCATTTTACCATCAATGGAATGGTATTGAAAATTTCGTTCATTTGGTATCAAACACTAACACTCACAATGAGCACATTATTGCTAAAACGCGTTAGTGACAGAACTTTTTGAATGACCCTCGTATTTTTCCTTGAAACATTCAAAGCTATCCATATAATCATATGGGTAAACTCATTTTCTCTTCAAAAGTTCTAACTTTTCATCAGAGTATTCTTGAGAGATATATTTGACAACGGAATGTTTTTCACCAAGTTATCGAGTGACTGTGACATAAACTGGAAACTATCTATAAACACCAAATTTGACCCCAACAGGAACGCCATATACCTTTCCATGTTATTTGGTATAACATTTATCGTTTTTTTGAACTTTCCGATGTGCTACATTATAAAGTGAACATCATAACCCCTCAAATGATGGAATACAACAGGTATCTTTTTAGTCAACTTGAAACTGAGATTGCATGCATCGTGGGCACTTCCTCTAAACTTCCCAGTTATGTGACAATGATCTCTAACTGCTCTATCACACGTCATAAATCGTTCATCACAAATATGACATTTCTCTGCTGCCCTAAATTCTTTTTCTTCTGCTGCTGTCATTGTCAGTTTTTTTACAATATTTTTCTTCCTCTATCATTTCTTTTAAAAACTTATAAACAGCATTTGGTCCTCTGTATGTTACAACCGGTTTGGAATATTTGTCATCATAGCAGCAGACAACCTTGTATCCGTAACTACAATCAGTATGTTGCTGATATGCATCTGTATACGAGTTTTTTGGATTATTTGTAGCTGTTGAGATTTTTTCTGTTATTGCTTCAAAGTCAGCATATATAACAAATGGAACCATTAATTGCCTATCATAGTTTTTAAAGAAAACATTTTCACTCGCAACAGGCATTTTTATTGCTTGCTTGCATTCAGAGAAAGACAATCAGGTTTATGCTTTTCCAATACTTTTTCTAATGTAAAGCATTGCAGGCATGTTTTGCAGAACCATTTTTGTCTTTGTGTAATGACTGATTATTCATCAAGCGGTTAAAATCCTTTATCCTAACATAATGATGTTTTTCTTCTTCAACAATCAAAAGCATATCACATTCTTCTTCTTCTTTATTTTTTGATATGTACAGCGGATACAACCTACTTTTTTAATATCCAAATATATTAAAACATATATTATTTTGTTTTTCTATTTTATGGGATTTGCTTTAATGTAACTGGAAAAGTAATTTCCTTGTAATCAAGATCAACAACGTGCTTTTTGTACTTTGTTATTCTTTGGAGATCTTTTGCAGCAGGAAAATTTATTTGCTAGATGGCACCACCTGAAGCATTCATTGTATTCTTCATTTGTTATATTTATTAAGCTTTTTCTAGCATTAGAAAGTTCTTCTGGTATATCCAAATAAGAGCTGCCTCTCAATGGCTTATACTTCACGCTATTTACATAGGTAGTTGTGTAAGCGGCATCTCCAACCGATTTAGCGAAAGTCATTTTCAAAATAACACATAATTTAAATCCTTTAGTTCTTTGTAATTCCGCCTTAAGGAATTCTGTAACTGTTTTTCGCGTCAGACGAAGTTGAGCGAGTGGACTTAATCTATCCTCAATACCTACAGAGAAACCCTTACTATATTGTTTCGGGGATCTTTCGATTTCTTTTACACTCTATGTATAATATATATTATACAGAATTCTTTAAGCCCTAATTAATTAATTTAACCAGCATTAACAATAATATCAATTCCCTCTTTCAATAACTTGTATCGTAGTGATACATAAAAACATCAATAGTTATGGGACCGTTAGTCGCTCGTGTGATCATTTTATCACGCGATCTGTTTAATCTTTTGATATCATATTGTTTTTATTTTCCATGGTAGTTTCATCTTTTGGACTTCGGTTATAATCTTTTCAGTCAAATCCTTGAAGTTAACAAAAATAAGAATAGTATAACATTTTATGGTATACACAGATGATATAGAAAGTCTCAGAAAAGATTGCGAGAAGCAGGCTTTGTTGGTTGATTTTGAGGGTGCAAATAAAATTGACAGATTTGTCAATTTTATTTGCACCCTCAAAATCAACCAACAAAGCCTGCTTCTCGCAATCTTTTCTGAGACTTTCTATATCATCTGTGTATACCATAAAATGTTATACTATTCTTATTCTTTTAAGTCCTTATTAAATAAATAATAATAATAGTATATGATATGATGCACTGTGTATATTGTGAGAGATTATTAGATGTTTTTTATTCTTTTGAATTTTGTGTGGATTACTTTTTGTTTTACATAGTCGACAAAAAGACGCACTGTAAAGATTGTGTTGGGTATAGACTTTGTTACAATTGCACCTATGCATGCGCAAATTGTAATAGCACTTGCGAGGTTTTTGATGGGTGAACGCATTTGTTTCAAATGTGGGACCCACAATGGATATGATCTTGTTGCAGAGATTATCGGGGAGTTCGCAAGAAGAGCGTTTATCACAGAAGATATCATTTAGAAAAACTTTTGGGAGGGTACAATTTATCTCCAATAGATAAGCAGAGATGCGAGGATTTGTTTTACAAGACTGCAAACATTTTAGATAAGATAGGAGGCCGGAAAAGAGTAATTAAATTTAATTACATTTTCCATAAGATATTCGATCTATTAGAAATAAAAAATAAACAAAGCCAATTTAGGACAGTAAAAATACACTTTTAGGTAAAAGAAATTGGCACAGAAATGGTTTTAACTGATTCTGGTTCCAAAAATTATGTGGAAGAAATACGAGGTAACGCCAATCCTCACATTTGACCAACCTCTATTGTGGAAAGCCCTGAACATCGTTCTATCAGAACCTAGTAAAAGCGACCTGCGACACATTGTGCTCAGATTGGGAGGACTGCACATGGAAATGAGTTTCCTAGGCTGTATTGGTCATATAATGACAGACTCGGAGTTAACAGAACTGCTAGAAACATTATATGCGGATAATGCTGTTATGCACATGTCAACAGGCAAAGCCATATCACGAGCAGTTAGAGGCCACAACCTTGTAGATATGGCGCTGTATTCGTTAATGGCCGCCGAAGTGTTTAATATTGACATACGTAAGAACAAACCGAGTGGTGAAATTGAAGATGACGAAACAAATGACGGAGCCGAGTTCAAAAGTAGTTCTGAAAATGATGAGACATGTAATGTTGGACTGGAAACAAATAAGAAGGAAAGTACCTCTGACGAGCAAGTTAACGTATCTGTAGACATGGAAAATCACCTAATCGAGACAGCAGAATTGTTTGCTGAAGAAACATATAGACATAAATGAATAGGCATTTACAATGATATCGAGTGTGCATTGACTGTGTTTGATCAGGTTCTTGCAGGTGAGTTAGATGTTGAATCTGCATGTTCATCTGCTGTAGTAGAGCGCATAAAAGAGAGAGTAGATATGCACCGTAGTAACTTAAAACAAAGTCGCACATCAATACTTGGAGATGGTTGATATGATTTTTTAAGGCAGAACGATCTGGCAACTAGAAGCTCCATTTACAGGCAGTATTAGATATGTTACTCTATTTCACAGCATCTGACCACAACTTATATGCGGTCGGCACACGTATACCTTGCAAACATGCTATCATTAGAAACAAGTAATCCTGATGTGTACAGGTATTTTATGGAGGGGTATCATGTACTAAGACAAAGCAATCGATTTTGGGCAGGACTCTTGACTGATTTCATCATAGAACAAATGATCATGGGAAGTTTGAAAACAACTGGTGGGCTAACACGAGGAAGGGGAATGGCAAACACAGAGGATGCTGTGAGTACGTTCTCGCCCCGCTTGCTCAGAAATCAACGAAGCTATGCAACAAGTATCAGGAACAGAATTCATCACCAGTGACCAGCATAAAGATATTTAAACGCACGGCAACAGAGAGAAAAGAAAGACACGAACATTCTAATAGAATATCTCAGTGAAAGAAACCCCTTTAATAAGGATCCTGAGCTAAAAAATATATCAAGTGGAGTTGTTTCTGATGATTCTGTCAATGTAGATGATGCGAAAGCTGTTGGGATCAAGATTCTAGACAAAATGGCTGGAAGCACTATTATGGATATTGGTTTCAAGCGAAAAGATCAAGTAAAAACAAGGTCGGATATGGCTGGTATGAAAATAGGCGATGACGTTGTCAAGGTAGACTCACAACTATTATTTCAACGACTTGTTTCTGTGGCAAGAATCACTCCCAGAAGACAAACTGGATTCGCTATTCTCTTATGAGTTATGCACTTACCCTTCAGCAATAGTTGAAACCCCGCACTTGCTGAGAGAGGCTATTAAGCCAGCATTGGCAGAAGCTATACGAGATAAAGTAAAACCACAGTGAAAGACTCACTGGTGAAATGAAATATATACTTGATGGCGGTTGCCTTTTGCAACGGATTCCTTGGCCTAAATCTAACAGCTATGGTCAAATATGTGATGTGTATGCGGAGCATGTTACAAAGTAGTATGGAAAAGAGACTGTGGTATTTGATGGATATGACAATGTTCCCATTACTAAAGACACAATACATCTGAGGCAAACAGGGGTTGCGTTGGGACGGAAGTTAAATCACTGAGACAATGATCATGAGAGGAAAGAAAAGTAAGTTCCTCACAAACAAGAAAAACAAACAAAGATTTATTAATCTTCTAAGTGATAAGTTGCAAAATGCGGGTATTGAAACTGTACACTCTTCAGACGATGCGGATCTTCTTATGGTAAAGACAGCTGTGACCTACTCCTTAACAACGCAGACGTCATTAGATTGAGATGATACATATCTGTTGATACTGCTGTTACTATACGGTAACACTTCAGAAGGAACAGGTACATATATGGAAAAGCACAGTATGGAACATTCAAGACATAAAACGTAGATTGGGTGAGGAAATATGCTCTAATATACGGTTTCTTCATGCAATTATTGGCTGCGACACAACATCAAGGATATATGGACTTTGGAAGGGTACTGTTCTGAAAACGTATGAAAACAACTTTGAATTTCATCTGGCTGCAGATATGTTCAACAAAACACCAAACAAAGTATCTAAAGAGGACATTATTGCATCTGGAGACACTGCATTACTGTGTCTATATAAGAGTAATTCGCGAGAAGGACTGGACAAACTACGTGTTCATAAATTAGCCGAAAAGGTTGCCAAAAGCACAAGTTTTGTAGACCCCAAAATGTTACCCCTTTCATCAGGGGCTGCAAAGTATCATAGTCTACGGGTATGTTATCAAATACAGGCTGGAAAGGTAATGACAATGGGTTAATACCGGTTGAATGGGCTGGGAAATACAAGATAACTCCATGAAGCCACTTAAAATGGACAAATCACCTGCCCCAGAATTCCCTCTGAAGGTGATAAGATGCTCGTGCAAAACAGGATGCAAAACGACCAGCTGTAGTTGTAAGAAAATGGGTTTATATTGCAGCACAGCATGTAGTTGGTCTAGAGGAGTAAGTTGTGAGAATTCGGCACGACCCGAAATAGACCGTGATTAAAGTGAGTTCCATTGGCTACATGTAAAAACCAACATACCTAACCTTCTATGTCTATGACAACTAAGATTATATTTTGAAGTCTACTGATTACACATGAAGTGTTGCTGGACTCAACAATCCTAACATAATTATATATATATGCAGAAACGACTGGGACAAGTATTATTTAGTTAGTACGGAAATTGATTACAAGAAAAAAAAGATTTTGATTTTATACTTGGTGTATTCCTAAAATCAGCGATTTTTCTTCATTTTTACAATTTTCTACCCCAAAAATATTATATTTAGAATGTGATTTCAGAGGAGAATTTTGGACATATTGTTTTCTATATCTTTGGGAACCATACTCAATTAAAATAATGTCAGTGACAATTTATTTGAATTTATGCTATGTTTTATAAATCTTATCCTAAAACCATTAAAAAAAACATTTTTTAAAAAAAAAAAGAAGATTTTTGGACCCAAAAACAGGTTTTGATATATAATTATACTTTTTTTCCATTTAAACTTAATATTATGTAATATTAACAATAACATTTCATATATAAATACATGTTTTACTAATATTCTGAATGGATATAAATTTATTCCAGAAAATAGTGATTTTCTTCACTTTTTTGACTTTTTACCCCAAAAAATCATATTTATCACGTGATTTGAGGACTTTGAATATATTTTTTTGTGTATTGTTTCAAACCAGGATCAGTAAAAATAATTTCTGTGCCAATTTCTTTTACCTTAGGCTATATTTAAGGCTAAAATGACCTGCCTAATTAAGACAAAAGCTACTAGAGACAAGTATGACACTATATGGAAACAGGTTGAAAAAGAACTAGCAACCATTTAACTTATACTGTTCAATATACCTTTCTAGAGGTTCAGTAAAACTATCATTTTGCTGCAGATGTAGTATTTTAGAAAAGCATGATGAGATTATCTCCCCATCTGGCATATTAGATGTTTGCACATATGAAAGAAGTTGTTTGAAACTCCTATGATATGATTTTAATAAAACCTTTTTCTCTGCTATTTTAGTTGTGTTCATCTAAACCGCAATTATTGGGGGAATTGCTCCAACGATAGCTATGAAAACAGGAACTGTGGGGATAAATACCAATGCAGCGGTACAACCAATTATCCCACTTGTGATTTGCAACCCTGTATTAATAATTCTGCCGCATAATTTGTAACTAAGTCTGTATCCTGCGCTTGTCGAGTCAAGTAACTAATTAATTTCTCCTGGCTTTTAATTTCTTTCATTATAATAGTTAGATTAATTGAACTATTTAGAAAACAATTGCTCATGTTTTTCGGTTGATATATTACCATTTTTAATAACTCGTCGATTATGCTAATGCCTTTATTTGTCAACTGTGGACTATTATTCCCTGATTCGATACTTCTGCATACTAACTCCAGATCATTAACCAAAACATCGGGACTATTGTAATATTCTACACAACCCACTAAAATCTTCTTGTACTTTGAAGAACCTTTATGAATTGGCAAACCAGATACTTCTGTCAGTTCCATGAATGCATTTTGAGATAGCTTCGAGTATGATTTTCCATTGTTGTAACGCTTCGTTATCAAATCAATAAAATCATCATCCACTTTCATATCTAGCACAACTGTTTTCCCCTGTCTAGCAATAAGTTTATGATGGCCAGTAAGTTTAGGCAAATCAATTTGTTACATGCCGTAGCGGCCATATTTACTAACTTTGTATGAATTTCTTCTTTGTATGATGTGCTTGTTGTTTTTCCGCGCGTGCTATTTTAGCCCTAAGCTTTGTCTTTTCTTTTGCTGTTTTTGTTTTGTTGGTTAGTTGCTTTTTTAAACCATATATTTCCATCCTGTTGCAAGGTGAGACAGCTGTATGGCCTGCTTGTCGGTTCCTAATATACTTCCTGGCTTTTTTTATCTAGGCGTAAACGGTTTTGGTGGTGCCTCTTTTGGGTTTTGTACATTCTTGACTACTTTAACCAAACCATAATATCTGACTTGATTAGTTTTGAAACATTTTTCCTCTGTTCCGAGTTTTTTCCCAGATGGGATTGTTTTTATACCGCAATAAACTTTAGACATTATTCTAGTAGGTTAGATAATATTACCCAAGTATATTATTACAATGGAAATTCCAAACTATGACATGAAAACAGACAACGGTAATTTCAAACAGATATGGAACTTTATGCCGGACTGTTGTTTTAGAATGCTTATATGTGGTAATTCAGGATCTGGCAAAACAAACACATTAGTTCACATGTTGCTAAAAGCTTCAGTTTACTATGACAATATTTATTTGTTTGCTAAAAACTTGGAACAGTCGAAATACCAGGTCTTGTCACAAAAACTTGAAAAGATAGCAAAAACGAATAAAATTCCAGAAGAAGATATACTGGAGTGTTCGAATGATCAAGTTATTCCTGTGAATGATTTGGACTCAAAAGGTAGCTATTGTTGATGATTGTGTTTGCGAGCGTAACCAAAATGATATTGTCAATTATTTCATCCAACGCAGGCATACGAATTGTTGCGTGATTTATTTGTCACAATCTTACAAAAAACCCAAAGACATTCGGTTGATCTGTTCTCATTACATTTGCTTCACAACACCAGTTAATCGTGAGCTAGGTATGCTTTCCAACGAACAAGGTGTTAGCAAACAGCAGTACAGAAAAGCAACTGACAAACAGTACGATTTTCTGTAACTTGATCGTCCGAGGAAATAAGCAAAGCGTAACTTAATCTATTACATATAATGGGACTTTTTAATGATCTTGGAAGCGAGGAAACTAATTCAGGCGGTGTTAATATTACAAATGTTGTATTGTGCTGACTGAGTATGCAAAACAGAAACATCTGGTTAATTATCTTCACAAGGGCAAAAAACAGAAATATATTCTGAGTAGTGATCTTGACATGGATAAACATAGAATTACCAATGTTGGCAATCCAGAAAAAGCAGATGATGTGGCAACACGATTTACTGAAAGAAAAATAGCAAAAAGCATACGTGATTATACTATTGATAACATGCCAGACATGATGAACGATTTGACAACAGGTGACAAAATAAGTCTAATACAAAATCAATTACAAACAAACCGTGAGAAAATGGTGGAAATTAAAAATAGCCTGAAAGATGAAATAAAACTTTTGTGGGGTGGGGGGGGGGGGGGGGGGGGGGGAGGGGGGTTATATAAAAATATTAAATTGGCAGACAACCACTAACGTTGACCATATCAACAAAGAGTTTGAAGACAGCAAAAAGAAAATGGTTGACGGTAAGTCGCTGGAGACTTCTCTGAACAGACTGGTTGACACTAATAAACTTGAGACTGCTATTGATGATGTTACAAAGCAATTGAAAGCTGCCCAGGATGATAGGAGCAAAGCTTTTGACTTCGAAATAGTTTTATTGAAACAGTTTAATCAAAAGTCTGATAGTCGTCACACAGCACTTCTTGGTATAATTGATGAGGTGAAAGCAAAAGCGGACTATGCAAGTCGGATTATAATGTTTGAAGCAACAACAAAACGGAATAAGTGTTGTACAACATTCCTTTGTTGACTCCCGTGGTGGAATGAGAACACAGTTTGTATCGCATCCAACACAAAAAACACTAGAAAGAACTAATCGTAATTATTTTCTCGATGCGTTTACTTTTATAACCAATCCATTTATAAAAAGTAAAGAATATTTTTCCGTGGATGCCGTTGTTGCTGGACTATTTGTTGAGAAATCTGGAAGTTATGTAAAACGGTAAACAAACGCTAAAAGAAGCATTCAAATTATATCTCACAAAAAATAGGGCATTAATTTTCAGTCCAATTATACAAAGTAAAACTACTTAAGTTTTTAATTTTGAAAAATCGAGTTTTAAGCTGTTTTATATAGGTGATTAATTTTATCCACTGATGTTTTATGGAACAAAATGTTATTATCATCAGATAGAGCTTCAATAATTAATAGCTCAAATACACCAAGTAATTTTACAACTGTATTTGATAGACCATGGATATAAGACAAGAACAAGAAGTATGGTATTGGGCTCGATAAGATGAATTCTATGACTTACTCATGGTATAATATTAGCGAGGATTTTAATAACAAAGTGATAAGGTATCATACTGGAAAAAATAAAGATCCAAAAGCAATTATTTTTACAAATGGAAATTACAGTTATGCTGATATTGATGATAATTATATAAAAGAAACATTGACTGTAAATGGTGATTTGACTGATGACTCGCCTGTACCGATAAGAATTGAATTTGATTCATCATGTTTCAGATGTTTAGTTACCATTCATACTAACTTTATGCTTGATTTAATGGAATCAAACTTTTACACTTTGATTGGGTTTGACAAAGATGCGGTTATTAGAGAAACTAAATTTGGGGCGGTAGTACCAAACACAACAAATTAAATTGATACTTTATATATCCACTGTGATTTGATAAGTAATTCTATTGTTGATGGATCATATGGGGATGTTATTTATGAAATAAGCACAGCCGACCTTACGAGGTCATATCCTTTCAGAGATGAAACGATAAGAGTCGGGTTCTGTGGAGTAAACAAAACGATCATTAACAGTATTAATATTTACATAACCGATTTTTCCGCTATTAATCTCAACGGAGTTCATACGTCATTTCGCTTTGGTTTGAAAAAAATAATTTAATACAAGTTGAGTAACTTATGTTTTATCTAATATATGTTATAAGACGCGATTAAAAAAAGTTTATGATACTAGTATGAGAACCTCTACTGAAGTTGATCGATTAACTGGAGATGACATATTTGACATTGTTTCAAAAGTTGGATCGAAAATATTTAGTGAGTCTGTAAAAACAGCAAGTAACAAAGCATGAGAAACTGCTGGAAAAAAAATCATACAGAGTGATTCTAAAAAACTTTGTGATGAAGTAGGTAAAATGGCTGCTGATAAATTGGTTTCGGTTATTAAACCTAAACCAAAAGGTGAGATAATTGTAAAAGAACTTACAAAAGCAGCCACAAAATATGTTGTGGCTGATAATATAACTGAAGAAGATGTAAATGCAAAAATTAACAGAATACTATCCGGAAAAGGAAGTCATGCAAGAATTAAACGATTAATTTATCTAATTACTAGTATACATAGATGTTTCGAAGTGATAAATATAATACTAGATATGAACATGTACCTGTTCAGTTAGATACCCCCATAACTTTACCTGGAAATACTATCAGACAAATGAAAAGTGGCTACCAATTTACAATAAATGACAGAAGTATTTACTTTGATTGGTATAACGCATATCTTGAAATCAATTTTCAAGTAAACAAGCTTGCTGATGGAGCTGCTTTTGCAGGCACTGATGAAATTGCTGTAATTAACGATGCAGCTTCATTGATTGATCAAATGCAAGTAAAGCAAAATGGAAAAACAGTTTATGATGGAAATAATCTTCATAAATTTGTTAACGTTAAAAAGTTGCTTGAAATGTCTGGCGATTATGCAAAAACAGCCGGAACAAATGAATACTTTTATTTAGATAACACAGCTGTGGCAGAATCTCGAAATAACGAAGATACCTATAATCAGGGTTTTGCTATTCGTCATGCTTTAAGCATAACTAATAAAAAGTTGACTCCATAATTCACTTAAATAAATATTCCTTCTTTGAAGGTTTGGAAACAAACATGCTGCCTCCAGGTCAAATTCAAATTAGCTTGCAACTGGCGACTGATGATGTGCTAATTTTCAAAGCTGCTGGTCTTGTTGGTCTTGTTGGTCCTGATAATGATGGCCGGGTGGTTATTCATAAATTAGTTTTGTGGATACCTAACATGATATTTAACTCAGATAGTTTGTCTTATGTTAACAATCAACAAGATGGACTTATCTTCCTGGGATGATACAAGAATATGGAAGTACCCAAGCAACCGAATCTTTATTTAGAATAACAGCTGGTGTTAAAAGTCCAAAACATGTTTTTGTGTATTTGCAAAGAACAGACAAGAGTTCTTCTCAAACACAAAATCCTCATATTTTGGACACGTTTAAGCTCAATACTGTTGTGATAAGTTTGTAATGTTTTTGCATGTCTGAGATTTATAAATGTCCAAATTGAAATCGCCGGTAATAATAATGTCCAAAACATTTGTATCAATTGCAAAACCAATCGATAGTTCAATGTGTTTGAGTACCTGAGAGGTCTATAAAACGTTTCAAAAAGTATAGTTTTGTTATAAGCATGAGCTTCTAGTCATAAACAATTCAAGATTGTCAACCTCAAGATCACGGCGTCTAGTGGCATGTAGGTTAAGTTTTACAAAACAATTATTCCTCCGTGGTCATCGGTTAATCTGTCTTGTCGAAACGGTTTGTTAAAATCGGCATATAAAAGATCATCATTCGAGGTATTATCGCTTAACCAAGTTTCAGTAAAACTGAGGATGTCAAAATCGCGAAGATCAGCAAATAAAATATCTTTCTTCTGTAGAAAGCATTGAACGTTGTAATGTACTATAGATACATATTGGTTTACATCCTCTTGTGAGGGAGTGTTAGTAGATGGGCCAGGATTTTGTTTGATATCACCGCAATTTAATACAAGTAAGCCATCCATGTTACTAGCTCAAAAATAGTTAAATTCGCAGGGAAACCGAAGAAAACTGACCTATTCTCACCCTATATAGGGACAATTCTATAAGCATTATGAAATTCCAGGTGAGTACATGTAAGAGTGTGAGGTGCTGCCAAGAACCATACAAATACAAAAGGAGAGCAGAGAGCTGAGTAAGGAAGGGTACGAGTTATAGACTATAAGTCGGAAAAAAGACATTTGAAGGAAACAAATGTACATATCAAATTAAATTAAATTAATTCTATAATAGAGGTCCAGGGATATCTGTTACAATATAGCCTTATGGCTGCTTGCTGCAATTTGCTAAGAAATTATTAGCGCTTGGTTAACATATACATAAAACACAAGTATTCCGTACGTAACTGTATCGATAATATGATGAACTGTTTTAAGAGAACAGAGAGTATGTAGAACATCTATGCCTAATACATTCGCCCTATTTTATCATCAAAAAAAGTATATATTTAAAGAATTTGCAGCAGTTTGACATTATTTTCAATAAGGAAACAAGTTTACATCTCGAACATAAATATGAACATAACTAGCGAAAACAACCCACATTTAGTATTTAAAACAATACCAGAAGTCAAGAAAAACAAATACAGTGAAGCAATATCGATAATAAGATGAAATGTAGTGGAGAAAAGAGAGTATGTAGAAAAGTTATGCCTAATATATTTACTAATTGTATCATCAAAAATAGTGCATATTTAAATAGTTTGCAGCAGTTTGACATTATTTTCAATAATGAAACGCCGGGCAAATGATCATGTCAAGTTTGTGATTCTTATTACATTACATTTCTTGATTCTGCAGTATAATTATCATAGTATACATGGTATATGACCAATATTACCTAGTATCATATTGCCTAGCATAGTAAACACATAACTACAAGACTTAGTATTATTGAGTTTCAGTATTGATCATCATCATCAGGAAGTAAACACCAACATATGCTCAAACATATCAATGCATATGCATTCATGTAAGTACAAAGACGCGCGCACGCACACATACTCACATCATACACGTGCATATGCATAAGCATCTAGAAACAAACGTATTTACAAGTACAACAACATAATGACATATGAGTTGAAACCCATGTTAGAGTTAGAGTCAATGTGCAATATCGTATGTCACATGTTGGAAGTAAGCCACATGTTATAAACTTACTAATGTAAAACTTGTAAGCACTTGTCTAAGCACTGTATTAGTTGATAAGCTCCAACAACAGTGCATTATCAAAATAAAAAAAAATAAAAATTAGCTGTAAGCGCCAAACACAGACTCCCATATATATTCTAAACATGATTTTATTTATGTCCCGTTGACCTCCTGCATTCGGTCACATGTCTTATTGAATATAAAGCTGAATGGTGAAATATATATGTATTTTGGGGTTTCTGGCTCTAAGCTCTCGCTTTGCTTGAGTTTGATCCAGAAACACCCAAAATACATATATATAAGTAAATCACCATAAAATGGTGATTTACTTGATTTATTAAAACTTTTTTAAAATAGGGGTAGTGAAGAACACAAGTTTAAATTTGTTAGGTTTTGAGCTCTGTGTAGTAGGTAAGGTTATCATGTCAAATGTGCATATATCAGTGTGGGCGTATTGGTAAGGTTACGTGACTATTGTCATGTTATTAAGGTTTTGTGATTATGTCACATGCATTAGCTCATGTGATAAGCATCTATTTATATCAACCAATCGGTGAAGCTCATGTGATAAACGTCTATTTATATCAACCAATCGGTGAAGATTTTGGCCTCCCTGACGGGTATATAAGACTGTGAAACTACGAATTAGTATACTTTTAACATGGTGACATACCCTATGGGAATAGAGACCTGAAAGAGTAAGGATAAACTAGGATTATTTTTCATGAAATGGTAAGTCCATTTAAAATTTGTATTTAATTTTTATAATATTTTTAGAAGGTTCTAGGTTGAATACAAAGGTGGTGGATCATACTCATATACATTACTAAAACAATTTATCACGCACTTTTTAGACTTTTTTGTAAGGTTGCCATTGCTTCCTTTCTTCCCTGCTCCACTAGTTCTTTGTTTTTGAACTTCACTAATTTCAAGTTTCTTTTGTTTGATGTCCTGTTTCAAATTATAATATCTCTCCAGTTCATCTAAAATCAACTTAAACTCTTGCTCAGATATTTGTGCATCACTCAACGCTTTTGATATTAACTGCTTTATACTATTTAACTTGGACTCTGCCAAAGTTTTTATTTCATGATGTTTTTGAGCTTTTGCATTACGCTTGCGTCTGATAAAATTAATACAAACACCTGTAGCCCCACATACTATTGCTGCTATTTCTAAAGGTAACACAACTGGAACAACAAATCCAATAGCAGCCATAATAATACCTGCATATATCAAGGTAGTGTCAATTCCATCTGTAATATTAATACCACGTTTATATTTTTTATAAAGTGACTGACGCTCTGTAATTAACTTTTGTTCAATCTCTGAAATCTTTTGTAATCTATAATTGTGTCCGTCTTCTACTGGCAACTCAGGATATAAACTTGGTGCTGTTGGTTGCTTCGGCATTTTTTTATTAATAAATAAAAAATTAAATTAATTCAATTAATAATGATGCCACCGTATTTACAGCGGTAGCGTTAGCAACATTGCATACAAAGTTAACAACAGAACCAGCACCAATCTCTAAAGGTTTATCAAAGTTATCATGATTGCGTGGGATGATGTGAAGCGTTATGCCATAATTTGGTTGTTCAACACCATGGACAGAAACTATTACAGTTACGTCACCAACTAATCGGTCACTTGCTAAACCTATTCCCATAATCCGTCCACGGCGTGTCATTGATTCTGCCCCGCCGTTACCAAATGAGAGTATTCGATTTAACACAAGCGGGCCCTTAGCCTCCGCAAATATTGTTATAATCCCATATTTAAGATTATCAACTCTATCTCTCAAATGATTAAACTGATCAACAAAAGGCAAAACTTGCCTATGTAAATCTGAAACAATATCTATCAAAGCCTCCAAGTCTCCTGTTTTTTTTTAGGTCTTGTTGGTCCAAATATACTCATTTTTTTTTTTATAAAAATATATTTTTTAAATAATTTCTAAAACACAACTCATAGGCAAACCGTGATTATGTATCTTGTTGCCATACTCATCTCTGACTTCTATTTTCAGTTCAGTAATTGCATCATTTGTAAGACAGTGATATTCAGGATAAAAACTTGTATATACTATATCTCCAAACTGCTTATTTACTACAGGTACAACACCTATAATAGTGCTTGGTGCACCATTGAAATAATTACTACTCGTATTAACTTGTTTCATATGAACATATAGCTGTTTATAAGGAGCTAAATCAATTGGGTAATTTCCGAAACGAATACCTTTTAACCATTTTCTGTCCTCGAATCCCAGCATTTTTGAAAGACCGCTTGACATTCGTGTCTCTATTGGCGTATCTAAAAAGGCTGTAGCACTTTGGACAATAATGTTCAGGGTAATCTTTTCATTTAGAATTTTAAAAGCTGTTATCAAGTCTTCAAAGTTATAGAGTCCATCTGGTAAATGTTCTATTTTAGCTAGGTTATTTGTCTTTACGATTTCACCATTAATATTATACCAACCGATAGTGTATGTAAAACTTTTTAATCCAACGCGCTTAGTTCCATCTCTATTATCGATATACTGTTGTAAATTAATAGAGTTGTCTATGTTTGAAATTATATGAATTTTTCTTTTAATATATATATATAAAAACACAAATAAAAATGATTTCTAAAGAATTCAAATATAACCCGGATGCTCAATATTCAAATACTTTTAGCAAGAAAGTGATAGATATAATAAATCAAAACATAGTCATTACATTAGACGGTAAAGGCTTTAAAGCATTATTTCCAAATGTCTTTGAAAAATACAAACTCCCATATGTTAAATCAGATGCTATAGTCCAAAGCTGGGGAATAGATTGGATGTTATTTTGGCAGAATCAGTTGAATTTTGCTATTTGGTGTGCGACAACTGGATGTGGCATTGATTTCAACAACCATCTAAAAGCTGATGCCCTGGTTGGTTCGTTATTTCGATTTCATGTCTACTACCAAGTCAGAAGAATATTATTTGAGATGAGTGTAGCAATGCCGCAAGACTCAAATTGGAATGCGTTTAATAATACATATAACCGACACGCATACGAGAGAATATGCATGGAGTTTAACGTTGACTTAAATTCCGACTGGAGACAGAAACAAAGCTATAATGACGGTCTAGGAACAATTTATAATTACTGGACAAATATTGGTTATCATCCTTTGATAAATACTGTATACGACAACAAAACGATGAGTTTTACAGTCTATGAGAGTGATAAAACATATCACATTGATTACATTGCACAAGGATCTGAGGCTGACAACAGCTGGTCTACTTTTATACTAGATTGTTCATCTGGATTTACAAGAGCTGGAGTAGAAAGAATCAATGACAGCATAAGAACATACTGCTGGGCAATCCTTGGCTCACAATCACAAACAAGAACAGATATACTTGGAACTGGAACGGCATTTGATGCACAGTAACAATTTTTAGCAAATGTAGAGGACGCAATAAATAGCCCCATCGACTTGCCCAGTCAAATTTCAAGATATGAAACCACCTTAACATATGCAAGAAGTAAAGTAAATTTTGTTTATGGAAGTGGATTGTACATGTCTCCGAGTGACACGGAATTAAGAATCGGAACAATACAAGACTACAATAATGAAATAGTAATAGCAACCGATGCACAAGCATTAGGATTGAATAATGATGTAAATGTAAAACCAGTGCCACCAAACATTATTCAACCTTTTCAAGGCACCACAACAAAGAAATTTTTACCGGAACATTCTGACTTTGATAAATCAATACATAAAACTGTGGAACATAACCCACCAGAAATACAAAAAATAGCGAATGAACACGAAGATAACAAAACAACTATAATTGTTGGTACCATAGTAATAGGTCTTATTTACGAGATTTACTAAATCACTCTTTGGCTGCCACATACAACAACCCGGAAACAAACACAAGCAAAGCCCATATATTGTTACCAAGCCAATTAATAACATTACCTGTTGCAGATAAAAGCCATGATACTATTGCACCAATAACTCCTGGAAGTGCTGCAGCAGCTTTACCAGCTAGGTTGGCAAGAAGTCTACCAAGAGTACTTATTTGTTTATTTATCCAATCCTTGACACTTGATGGATCAGGTTTTGGAGTTGGAACAGGTGCAGTTCCTCCTCCCGTTGTAGGAATAATGGCCTCAACATAAAACCCAATAATCATACCAAATGCAGTTAAAATACTAACAGTAGTTATACCTTGCACCCTAAACAAGGTTTTTATTCTCTCACCAAGAGTTGTATCCTCGTTTAACATTTTGTTTATTGTTTCTTTTATTCTGCTTACTTGGTTACGAAACGCTTCTCTGTTTTCATTGATAACATCCATCCTTGCAACTCTCTCAACTTCAAAGTATTTGATGCGATCGCTAATTCTTTTTTATCTGGAATTCATCATTGTCAGTCTTAGCTTGTTCTAACTTTTGTTTTTCTCTTGTTATGTCTTTATCAAGTTGTGTGAGTTTTGCCGCGTTATTGGTGAGTTCTTCCTTGACAGTTGTCATCGCTTTTACTATTCCATCCATTTCACGCTTGTCTATATTTGTTTGTGTTTCAGCATCAGGACGCTCAATCACATCCCAGTCATGGAGAGCACTTTCCATTGACTGTGCTGTGTCATTAGCAACATGTGAAAGATCTTGTAATGGAATATCATTCACATTATCTTGTAAATCGTTTCTTGTGCTCTCCAACTTTTGTCGAGTTTCCTGTGATACTTTTGTTTTACTGTCATACTCCGGTAAATTTAAAAATTGTCTTACCGCCCTTGTTCCCCAAGAGCATTTAACCCTGCATATTCATTTGCCAAAGAACCAAGAGCAAGAAATGTAAAAGAACCTCGCTCGGCAGTTATTCTTATTTTTTTATCACCAACATCCCAGTATAATGTTTTGCCATTAGCTGATACTTTTTTTAAACTGGTCATAATCCATTTTGTCCGAAGATTTTTTTTGTATATTTTAAGTATGACTTCTGCCAGCTCTCCCCTAAGGTCAGCAGCAATATGGTCGCTTTGATTAAGAAGACTTCTTAAAACAGGCTGATCAGGCACCATTGGTAAATTATCATCATAATATTCATCATAATCATCTGGATCAAACGTAGGATTGTCATATTCGAATCCTCCTTCAGCCATTGTTTATTTTATTTAATTTTAAAAAATATATTTAAAAAATAAAAACAATGTCAGCTTACGGAAACAAACTCAGCCCTCATAGAAAACTAAGAGAACATCATGGTGCCAAGGGCATCCGCACAAGTGTAGTAATAACTAATAATCCATCAACAATAGATCAAAACCAGCAACTACTTGTGAGATTTCCAAATCTAAGTACTAATGATGTAATAGTTCCCCGTACTGTTCGTATTGCCTTTGAAATAGAACTTGAAAGCAGAACAGACCCCAACACTACTCTATACCAGAATCTGGGTAGAGCAATTGTGAAAACAATGACAATAAGAAAAAGTGGCAATGAAGTCATGTCAATAGATGACAGTGATATATTTCATTGTTATGTAGATTTATGGAAAAGCCCTACCGAACGATTAAACACAGCTGACCAAGGTATTGGTAAAGCAAACATGCTAAAACATAGAGTTGGTGCGGGAGATAAATCCACCGAAGATGAAGCTATAGCAGCAGCTTATGAAAATAGATTTTGCATTCCACTGGACTTTGAAATGTTAGAAAGTCATATGCCATTTTATCAAGCGGGGCTTGGTGATAGGTTAGAATATGAATTAACGTTTAACGATTATAACAAAGTTATCAAAAGCAGTGATGCTGATGCATCTTATGTAATACAAAATATCTGCTTGGAATTTGATACGGTTAGTGATGTTGAATTAGCCAGACAAATAAGACAGCAAACCAATGTTTAGATGTCATTTATGTATGATCGTATCTTGCGACATAGAAAAATAATAGCAAACAAATCTGAAACCCTTTGGAACATCAACATTAATGTACCAGCACGGAGCATGAAAGGTATTCTAATGCTGTTTGAAGACCCAGAAAGAACAAGCACAGAAACCTATAACAACCCAAAGATTGAAAAGGTTGAAATGACAATAGAGGGAGTACCAAATCAGTTGTATAGTCAGGGCATGAGGGCATATCAACATTTGGATGAAATCAACAAATATTTTGCCTTGACATCAAAAAGAAACAAAGAGACAGAAATAGTAGCGAGGGACTTAAACTTTACCAATGTTTCTCTTGAGACTTATCTGACAAAATCATATGCTTTGTGGCTTGACCTTAGAACATGTGATGACAATTTATTACACGGCAGTGGAAGAAGAATAGAAAACGGCAGTGAAGGCATAACGATATTAATAAATAAAAAAGCAGATGCAGATCAATCTTTAAATATTTATATATATATAATATAAGATGCGCAAATCAATTTCGAAGATGGAAGATTCAAAGAAGCAGGATACTAGTTTGCAACAAAAATATCCTAAATAGTCACACAGTGCCATTATCTGTGGTCAGACAGGCTGCGGCAAAACAGAGTTTGTTCTTGACATACTTGAACAAGAGTATGTTTGAGTTTTTGAACATATAATTATATTGTGTCCAACCATAGAGTGGAACGAGGCTTATAAAAATAGATCCTGGATAGGAGATGTAAAAAACCCGAGAGATAAAAACAAAACAATTGTCAATCCCGTTAGCAAAGGCAAAGAAATGTTACAAGAACTGTTGCGTTTCTTTTTCAATAAATATGCTGGCAAGCCCACACTTTACATCATTGATGATTGCTCCGCCACAAAAGAATTAACAAAGAAAAAAGATATGTTATCAGAGTTGGCATTTTCTGGTCGCCACGCCAAACAATCAGTGTGGGTTATTTCACAGAGATATAATTCTGTATTGAAAGATTTAAGGGAGCAAGCAAAATGGTTGTGTATGTTTTACACCAAGGACAGAGATAGTTATGAAAATTGTTTGAGAGAGAATGATGTTATTACAACGCTGGAGGAGAGAACCAGAACAAGAAAAGCTTTAGCTAAGATTAAATATTCCAAGTTAATTTTGAGAACTGACCAACCAACTGGTTATTGGATTGAATAATTTTTAACAGCATTGCTATTTTTTTCTAACAGCATTGCTTTGTTGCTAATAGTAATACTAACAGCAAAGTAGCAATGCTAATAGCAATACTGACATGAAAATATAATGAAAATATAAGAAAATATAGTAATGCTTATAGCATTGCTCATAGTAAAGTAGCAATGTTAATAGCAAAGTAGCAAGGTTAATAGCAATGCTTGCAGCAAATTAACAATGCTAATAAAAAAATAGCAATATTAATAACAATGCTATTAACAATACTAACAATTACTAGTTGCATGAATATCGCAGCTGGTTGTTTTGTATTTTATATTTATTTCAAGATAAAAAATAAGATTATTAATATAAAAATGAATGCGGAAGAACTATTACAAGATATATCGGAAGGTTTTACGGAACGTGATGAATCAAAGCAACAAGAAACAAAAAAAGAAAGATTATCAGCCATAGTGGCTGGCGGTGGTAGCCGTCAATATTTGGGTAAAGACATACAACTCACGAGTATAGATGGCATGTCCCCGGATGAAATTAACAAACTTTACTGCAGATATGAAGCAAGGCTTGGGGCAAGTATGACCAAGACTTTAGGCAATTCTTTTATTAACTTGTATGTGATACGAGTATCAAAATATTTTAATGTAACCAATCCACCAAAGCTGATAGAAGATTTGGAAGAAGACCCATTTATTAATCATGCTTTGACAAGTGCTTGTTGTGAGTTGTATTATAGGTATGGGATGTGCTTAGCACCATTTACAGCAATACTGACAACTGTTAGACATATTGATTTTAATAAAAATAAAAATATAGATAATATAAATGGAGAACCAAGAGAGTGAAGTTATATCTGTTGTTACACAACCTATTGAACAACAAAAAGTAAAAAATCCAAAACGAATAGAGGCTGGGGAAAAAGGAGCAGCGGCAAGAAAGGCAAAGCGTTTGCTTCAAGATGCTGCAAAGCAAGATGATGCAAAGCAAGATGCTACAAATCAAAATGCTGCAAAGCAAGATGAAATAACAAAAATAACAATAGGTGAAGAAGAAACAAAAAAAATCAAAATAAACGTATACAAAAATTATATTTCACCGTGTCTGGTTTTATTAGGCATTACTGGGTTGGGTTTGTATATTTATAACAAGAAATCTGCTACGCAACCTGTAGCTGTGCAACCTGTTCATGTTGCACCAAAATACCTGTTTGATTTCTAATAATTTATTTTAAAAAAATAATCATATTAAAAAAAATGGCAGCAAGTATTGACGGAAAACAAATTGTAAATATGATGTATCACGCTGGAGTGGAAACACTTATAATTGTTGGATATTCTGAGATTGGCAGAAAACTACTAAAAAGACCAGCCCCTAAAGTGGATTTTAATATCGTAGATGTTGGGATGCTGTCTGTGGATATAATGTTAGCAATGGCTACAAAGGATATGCTGATTAAGCAAGGTATTATTCCTGCGGATATTATGAAATAATTAAAAAAATATATATAAAAAGATGGCATTTGCAGTAGCGATGACGATAGGTGGCGCATTAACAAATGCATTGGCATTTAGCGGTTCAAATTATTTCTTTTCGAAAATGGGAAGTCATTCAGATGAGGAAAGACAAAGGCATGACAAAGCAATGGAACAATTAAACGCAGCACAAGCGGAGTGGAATAAAAAAAGAACAGAGAGATTAGATTTTATTAATAAGCAACTGCAAAATAAGCATCATGCAGAGCAGACTTTTGATGATATGAACCAAGCTATGAAACAGTATTATTATACAACTGGCAAACATTTGCTTTTGGAACCGGAGCCTAAGTTGAGTGATTTTTATACACCATCTCCGGATCAACAGAATAGAGAAATTACGTTTATTGTGGTGGGCATGGCTGCAACTGGATTTGTGGCGTATAAATTGAGTTCATAAAAAAAATTAGTTTAAAACTATAATTACTTTGGATTTCTTTGGATTTGGAATGACTAAGTATGTTTACCTTGAAATAACCTTTGGAAAGACTAAGTCATATGCATGATACCTATTTTGTTGTTGTTTTTACATGGTTTCAATCCAAGTGGTCGCATATAATATGGTGGTTTAGCACTCTTCTCTAATTTATTTTTGAGATGATCAGGCGCCCATACTTCACCATTGTCTAATAATGTCAATACCATGGATGGACCATATTCAGTATCTACTATTTTTGTATCTGTAATAGTGTATATTTTATTTAGTTCCAAGTCTGTCCATTTCTTTGTGCTATTTTGATATTGCTCTTCGAGCAGTTCATCGAATTGTGCAGTTGTGATATCCATTTTTTTATAGTTATATAAAGTTTAATCTTTAGTGGAAAAAATGGAAAATATTTATTACAGCCCAAAAGGATTTTGGAAAGGTTACTCAGCAGTTAAAAAATTGGCAAAAGAGGCTGGTGTCAGTGAAAAAAAGGCATTAGAATTTTTAAAGAAACAAGCTGTGTGGCAGATTTATTTACCTGCGCCAAAGAAAATAGTTAGACCCAGGTTTGATGTTTCCGCTAAGAATGGAGTGCACCAAGCTGATTTGTTATTTTTACCGCATGATACTTTTGGCTTTGGTCGTGGACGCAAGACTTATAAATATGCGTTAACTGTGGTTGATATTGCAAGTAGATACAAAGGAGCAGAGCCACTAACTTCCAAGGGTAGTAATGAAGTTGCTAAAGCATTTGAAAAAATATACAGTCGGCATTTGAAATATTCAAAGTTATTACAAGTGGATCCAGGCAGAGAATTCATGGGTGCAGTATCACAGTTGATGGCAAAACACAAAGTAAATATCAGACGGGGCAGAACAGAAATACACAGAGACCAAGCTTTAGTGGAAAGATTTAACAGAACATTAGCTGAAAGATTGTTTGGTTATCAGTATGCTAAGGAAATAGATTCCCAAAAACGCAACAGAGAGTTGGTAAAGAGATTACCAGAAGTTGTTAAAGCAATAAATGCGGAGACAAAAAAGCCTCCTCCTCTTGAAACAAAAATATTAAAAGGTGATCCTATCTGTATGAATGCAAGTGTAAGATATTTATATCAACCCAGGGAACAAGAAGGTGGAAGACGCAGAGCAACTGATCCAATGTGGAGTGTAGATATTCATAAGATTAAAAGTTATATGGTGACGCAAGGTATAAGAGTTTATTATTTGAAATTACCAGCGCCACAGAGAGGATTTGTCAAAGAAGAATTACTTATTGTTCCTGCTGATACCCAAATTCATAAGTTTTTATAGAAACCATATGCATCAGTTGTAATTCCATCTTCTCGAATTTATCTTTTAGTGTAAAATGGTGACAGTGTTGCGTTGTTTGTTGTTATGCCGAATATTTGATGCTTCATCGCGCGTACCATATTCATATCATGGGTGTATTTTTTCTTGCCAAACAATGCATCCTTGTAGTTTTCAAAGTTTATGTGTTTTTTGACTACATATTCTTTTACACCCTTTGCTTTCTTAATAATCTGCTCACAGCTCTCAAAATAGAATATAGTTTGGGTCTTAATCCAACATACTCAGCTATAGCAACACCAGCACATTCGTCTTTCATTTTACCCAATACTTTATTGTTTGTATCTTCACGCATTGGGTGATTTTCAGGATAATTACTTAGATCATACTCATCTTTCATTTCAACCATGTCTTTGTACGCATCTTTTGTTTTGATTTCTACCAGCAAGCTGTCAGTGTCTGTGTATAATAAAGTACAGTCATCTCCGTACCTTTTCTTTAGGGTATTGTAGTACCAGTCATACATCATGTACTTTGATAAATCCAATACTGACATTCCAACATAGATTGGTTTGTTTAATGTTAATTTCGTTTTGTTTACATGTATTGCTGACAATTCATCTGAAAATTTTATACGCCTGTTAAAGTTGGGTTTGGCTATTATTTTTCTTATCTTTTCATTTTCAGAGCCGTCAGTTCTGACTAGTTTTATATCAGTCCGCTTGCGTAGATTTTCCATTGTTTTGCCAAACACAGAGTTGTTCATAAGTTTGTAAAAATCTGTTTCAAATTTTGATTTAGCTTTTTTCCTAAGTTTTGTGTTTAGGTTTATGTATGATGCCATCCATGGTTCTTCATTGAATTCTAATACTCTGTGTATTTTCTTTAGTTTCATGCCCAAAGATAAATACAGTTCCAGGTTTTTGTGATGTGTCATATATTTTTCTTTGTCCATCAGATTGGGGACTAGTTGTTCTGTATTTATCATGCTATTATTTTCTAACAGATCTGTCTGGTATTCAGACAACCATTCTTTTTTCACTGCTAATCTTTCCGGTGCAAGTGGATAGTCATTATGAGATTCATGGAGTTCTTTAGAATATTCCAAATCAACTTCTGCAAAATATCCTTTTCCTTCTTTTGGCTCTGGCAACGTTTCCACCCACTTAAAGCCTGAGCATGGAAGCGGCTGACTCATTGCCCACCCATAAAGATTATTTGCATTATAATACATTAAAAAGTTGTTTTCCTCGTTAGGGTTATAATCAGCTTCATGTAAATTGTTTGCTTTGGCATATCGTTTTGATACCATACTAATTCCACCACGCATACCTTTTTCTATAAATAAGTGCATGTCAATGTCTGTCAAAAGTTCTAATTCTATTTTTGAATGTTTAAGTAAAGCATCCCAAATAATCCAGGTGCTGTATAGTAATGTAAAGCATCAAGTTTATATGCATTCATACATGTTTTTCTAAAAGTTTGAAACACATCTGCTAACAGAGTTACATCAGGTTTTAGATATAAGTCATGATAGTCTCCAAGAGTTTTACAGTTAAACTCTTCCCATATTTTTTGAGCGTATTCGTAATCTTTGGGACTTATACTTTCATCTGAGAGACTACTGTAAAACTTTTCTTTCCATACTGTCCATATATTCGTATGGATAAAACCTTTTCGTAAAAGTTCAGGCTTTAGATATAAATTATAATAGTCTTCAAGAGTTTTACAGTTAAACTCTTTCCATAGTTTTTGAGCATATTCATAATCTTTGCGCTTTATACTTTTACTTGAACTGTAAAACTTTTCTATAGGTGGTAATTTCGTTTCCTTAAATCTTTCCACACTGTCCATATATTCAAGCGGGTAAATACCTTTCCGCAAAGGTAAATTTGTTTGTTTAAACTGATTTTTGGTAATTTCAAAATCAGATGTGCCTGTTGCATCAACCAATTTTTCTTAATACGAAGCCATAAACTGAAAGCTATCCAAAAATCTAAGTTGTCCGGCACTAAATGAAATATAATTTTCAGCGTTGTTTGGAATGCATGTAATATTACCTGTCATTTTATGTATTTTTTGCATTATAAGATGACTATCATACCCTTTGAGGTTGTGAAATATAACAGGTATATGTGTTTTGTTTGGTTTTATTTTCAGCTTTAGGTTGCAGTTTTTATGTGCTGCACCTCTATATTCACCTGTAAAATGACAGTGGTCTCTTACTTTACAGTTTTTGCCACATTTCCTACCTATTTCATTCTCGCATATCCAGCAGTGTGTTGCTTTTTCATGATCTTCCTCATTTTGCTGCGTCATGATTAATGGTTTTGGGTGAGCAAATATATTATTAATGTTGCTCTTCTCACATTCTAAATGATTGAAAAACTTTTCAACAACATCTTCACCTCTGTAAATAACAGGTTCTTCAGCTTTGCCATCATATCTGACAACCTGGTACCCAAAACCACAAGCTTCGTGTACAAATTTGTGATTTCAGATTTCTTTCCAAATTTGATTGATTGCGGTTTGATTATACACTCAAAATCAGCATATATTGCAAAAGGCACAGGCATCTGATTTTGATGATTTTTAAATTTTACAGTTTTTTTACCTTCTTGCGGCATTTCTATTCTGCAAGATTTTTTGTTGATACCATCACAGTCTTCTTTGTGTTTGGTAAGTAGTCCTTTTCCAGAATAGCCGTGAAGGCAACGATCGCAGAAGTAAGTTTGACCATGGTGTTTGTTTTGGTCCCAGAGTAGTCTATTCAGATTGTTAATCCAGCAGTAGTGATATTTTGTTGTTAATTTCTTTGGTTTGTTGGAATAATCATCAGGGTTATAGTTGTCATCTATAATTCCTTCTTCATTATTTGGATCGTCTTCGTTCTCTGATTCAACCTCAGTGTCTTCAGATATTAAGATCAAATTAATTCGTTCAATATCTTTTGGTTGTTCTGATATTTTATATGGAAAAACAGATACCTTTTTATTTTTTCCTGTTATGGTATATCCATAAACGTTAATAGCAAGGTTGTTTTGTTTCTCTACTTTGGAAATTTGAGAAATTGGAGTAGGAAAGTCATTACCCTCTTTCTTTAAGAACTCTGTACTAGGATACTTTGATAATCAATCAGAATTCTTTTTAGCTGGATTTAAAGCTGAATTTATTGCATGAAACAAACACTGATCATCGTTGTTTTTTACATTGATAATTGCCTTCTTATCAGCTACTGCTTTAGGCAACGAAATATATGAAGAACCTTTTAACGGCTCGTACTTTGCAATATTTAAGTAAAACGTAACACAGTGATCAATCTCCAATACTGATGCTGTGTTTGTAAATCTTTCAAGGCTCTCTTGTATATTTGCAGAACATTTATCGTAAGACTCATTTATTTTTTCAGAGTTTAAGATTACATTTTGTTCGCTGTGTAATACTGCTGTGGTGTATTTTTTGGTAGCACCAACGTCTTTAAATAGATTTACAGTGAGACCTAATTGAAACTTTAATCCATTCATCTTTGTCAGCTCTTTGCTTATTTGTTTTGTGATAATGGATTTTTTATCACGCAATAGTTTTTGAGGGTCTTTGTATTTCTCGGCAGATATCTCGTATGCTTTGAAATAGCCACACATTGGTTTGTCAACCAGTTTTAATTTTCTATCTTGAAAAACTTGTTTTAGTTCATTTATAACATTTTCTTGTAATTTAACATATTTCTACTTTTGTTCATTTATAACATTTTCTTGTAATTTATCATATTTTTGCTTTTCTCGTTTACGTTGTTTTTTTAGCACGTCGTCTTTTTAGTAAATTTTCTAATGTTTGAGATTTAACCTCTGGAGTTTTCTTTGGAACTTCCTTTAGAGTTTCACGGGGTTTGATTGTAGTACGAGGGGTTGGAATTGGTTTTACAACTCGTGGTGCTGGGATTGGTTTACTTTTCAATGCCTCGGGTGGTTGAATAGCCATAATACTATGTTCTAGTGTTTCTTTGCTTATCACTCCTGTATCAAACAGGCGTATTAAATGTCTTATAGTCTCTTCGTTTTTTTCCATTCTCTTTATTTGTTATATATTTAAAAAACAACATTATTTAATATAAAAATAATTATATACAAAATAGACAATGGAAATCAATGTTTGTAAATTTGTTAAAATTGGATCACATAATCCATGTACTAATAAGCCTACAAAAGATTCTAATTATTGCAGTTTGCATAAATATAGATTAAAAACAAGTCATGCATTACCATGTATAATATGTAAAAAAGGTACTTCTGCAAAATTTCAAGTGTGTGTTGGTTGCGGTGCAGCTTCAATTAGAAAAATGAACGAATATTGGAGTGTAACGCTGAGTGTCTCAGATTTAGACGTATTAAGGTTTAAATTATATTTTGATAACTATAAAAAAAATGTAAACTTGTGTTCTTCACTACCCCTATTTTAAAAAAGTTTTAATGAATCAAGTAAATCACCATTTTATGATGATTTACTTATATATATGTATTTTGGGTGTTTCTGGATGAAACTCGAGCAAAGCGAGAGCTTTGAGCCAGAAACCCCAAAATACATATATATGTGAAAATATTCGAAAGTAGGTTTTGACTGCGGCACGAGGCGAGAAGTATATTACAAATACTCACGAGCATCTCAGGGTTGTACTTACAATACATTGCTTGTCATGCAGTTTAGCAATAAGTGCATGTGTACTTGGGTGTATAGTAAACACATACACAGTGGACGTATTCTTTTTTTTCTTTCTTTTTTATTCTTTTTTTGCATACAACATTACATTAAAAAACAATAACTATACAAATTGAAACAGCACATAACAGTGAAACTTCATAACACTGTTTAAATCATAATAAATATATTGTATGACTATATTTTAAGAGGTGTAAAAGGAAGGAAAGGAAAAAAGTAGTATTATAAGAGAATAGTGTAAGATTGAGTTTGCTAGAGAGCATCGTTGGCCAGCCCACGTGTTGGTAATAGTTTTCTCCAAGTTTCTTCAAATTTATTAAGAGTATCATTTATAAGGGCAGTGTAAATTTCTATGTTAATCCTATTGTTCAATTTTCTTAAGAACACTTCAAATTTCGTTATCTCATCTTTATATTTACATTTATTTATGAATTGTTTACCCAACATGGTTATGTAAGTGAATATTTTATCTCGTTCTCCAAAGTAAATATTATATTTATTTAATTTGTTCTCTCCATCCATAAACGGCATTCATTCCAGAAATATTGCATCCACATACATTCCCAGAATAGGTGTTCTAAAGTCTCGATTTCCATATTACAGAATGTGCAAATGCTTGAAACGGCAAGTTGGCATTTATATAAACAATTATTTGTGGCAATATTCCTATATATAAAATTGTACTGAAACATTTGAAAGTTATTATCTTTACTACATCTGAATATGTTTCTATAAATGTACCTCCAATTCATAGCAGTATGTGAAAAAATATTTTCCCACTTAATTTGTGATTTCGATTTTGTGTCATCTTTTAAATTATCTATTTGAACTTTTGTGAGATATCTATTGACTGAGTTTGAAGGCTTTCCCATAATGCATTCGCATAACGTTTTTTGTTTTAGTATGTTGACATTTTCTACGTTGAGTTCATGCAACCATTGATTTTGTATTGAAGATATAAGTTGGTGATACTTTAAGAATTCTGTTGCTGGTATGTCAAAATCATTTTCGATTGAATTAAATGTTTTTAGTTTTCTATCAGTTGTATTATATATATCATGGATGCATATAATCTGTTTCTGTATCCAATAAAGGTATATTAAGGGTCTACCACTGTGTTTTATATTGCTATTGTTCCACAATATTTGTTCTTTTATATCTTCTGGGATTTTTGTAAAGTTAGCGGTACACCACGCCTTCAAAATGTCATTTAAAAATGTGTTTTTTAAATTTAAAGCTCATAATATCTGTTACATTTATATTACAGTTGAAAATTAAATTCCCACCATAGCGTTCGAGTTCATTCATGTAGAATATTTTCCACGCTCCGTTATTATTTGGGTCTATTATTCTTTTTACCCATGATGCTTTAATGGAGGTTAAGTTAATTTGTATATCTTCATATTGTTTTATCATTTTTCTCCTTTTGACTTTATCTCTTTTTGAATTCCAAATGAATTGAAAACATTTTTGATTTAGTTCTTTTAGTATGTACTCTGGTGGATTTGGAATTGTTGAAAAAATGTACCTTAATTTTGGAATAATAATATATTTTAAAACAGTGATGTTTCCTATTGTTGATAGTTTACGCCTTTTCCATTGATCCATACTACTGTAAATTTGTTTTAATCTATCTGTATAGTTAATTTCAAACATGTTCGCTGTTTTGCATGACAAATTATGCCAAGTGCCTTTGCCGATTCAGATGTCCATTTTATACATGTTTTTCTACTATAAATTAAGTCGTGTTGAGTTTCCTCTCTTAATGTTACACATTTGTTGAGATTTAATTTTAGGCCTGATACACATGTATATGTTCAAACTCTTCAAAAACATTTAACATAGCGTTGTAACCTTTTTCAGACCCGTTTAGTAAAATGGTCGCGTCATCAGCACACATTGTGTGTTTTATCTCTTAATCATTTACTTTTATACCTGCGATATCTGTATCGTTACGTATGGTTATTGAAAGTATTTCAATTGCTAAAATAAATATATAAGGGGAAAGTGGGCAGCCTTGTCGTACACCTCTTCTCACATTAAAGAATTCTGACATGTAGCCATTGTTTATAATCGCACTTTTTGCATCACTATAAAATAACTTGATCCATTGTATAAACATAGAACCAAAGTTAAGAAATTCTAAAACTGAGTATAGATAATCATGTCCAACACTGTCAAAAGCTTTTTCGAAGTCAGCAAAAAACAGTAGGCCAGGAAGCTCACTTTCTTCCAAAGATTCAATAATATCGAACAATAATCTTATATTTTCTCTAACATTTCTAATGTAGCGTCCTTTAATAAAACCAGTCTGGATATTATGAATTATATGAATATGAGATATTAAGGTTTTATTTCATACCCCAGCCAACCCCGTTTTCGCTTCTTGGAGAAGGCGTTTGGATGGGGTATGAAAGTTAATACTCGGACCACGTAATGCAAAAAAACTGATTAAAATAAAGTCAAATATATAATTATCACTTCGATATTCATTATATAAGTTTTGAAAAACTAATTAATGAGTTGCAGAATCAATACAATTCATTACGTTTATTCGACATACCATAATTACATGTGTATTGCCTTACACATGATTAGTGATCAATATAATTATACGGTTATATAAACGATTTAACAGAACTAGTAACCTTTCGTTTATTATTTATTGAACATACGGTATGCACACTGCCTGTCGCTCCGACAGTTCAAAATCGTCCCGACTTCTAGTAGTCACGATGAAATGGCCGCAATGACCGTAACGCGCATGTCAACCGGAAGGCGAAAAAACGACAGAACGACAGAACGAAAAGACGACAGAACGAAAAGACGACAAAACGAAAAGACGACAAATGCAGCGCGAAAAGACGACAGAACGAAAAGACGATAGAACGACAGAACGAATCGACGCATTTGTCGTCTTTTCGTCCTGCCGTCTTTTCGTTCTGTCGTCTTTTCGGGGCCGAAATAACGAAAAGACGAAAAGACGACAAATGGTAGAAATCAGCCACCATAGTTTTATTCTCCGAAGAGAGGGAACATATAGTAGTAGCACCATCCATCCGTCCGTTCGTCCGTTTGTGTGTTCGTCCGCCCGAAACAACCATGTTTCAGCAATAAATTCGAAAGTACAGAAAGGAATTTCATGAAACTTCAAACAAACGTTACACTATGTCATGCGCAGGAATTAGGACCTTAATACTAAGGTCAAGGTCACATGTTGAGATCAAAGGTCAAATCAGTCAAATGTATGTGTCGGCAATAACTTTGAAAATTCTCAAAATACTCAAATGTCATGAAACTTTGTACACGTTACGCATAATAAGAAAGTGCGTCATGCGCAGGGGTGAATCAGTCTGTGCAAATGTTGGCTACTTCAGCCCCGTGTGATTCCGGGGGCCGTTTGGTAACGGGGCAAAGAATAGGGCCGCTGCAGATCCCGTTGGAATTAGAGCAGAGGGGTAGAACCCGCCCCCCCCCCCCCCACCCCAAATTCATGTTCATTTTATCATTTGTTGTTCATGCTCATTAAAGGTCTTCATCATGACACCTGCATTGTTTCAGGTGCCATCTCGCTCATATCACTATAGCAGTGGCAGAAAAACTATAACGTGGCTCCAACGTAAATGGAGTGTCTACAATAGAATTTGCAGCAACTCTGCAGTTCAGGGTGAGAAAGTTCTAGGCCCGTTCTCCATATTTTATCTCGATGTACATGGTGGATGAGCCTGGCATGTTCATTCCTGTTAGGCGCCATATAACATTTCATAGGTTGGTGCGTCTTAAAACCCCAATTCAATTGCTACTTCAATGCAGCCTATACACGGATTTGAGAATATATAAATAAGCGCCAATATTGCTGTTTTCTGTTGGGTTTTCCCAAATGTATTTGTAAATCATTATTTATTCTTATTTTATTTAAAGATAAATGTATGTATACTTTTAATTATGAGCGCGGTGTTATACATGCTCTAATAACCTAAAAACACTTACAGATGATACAAAATCTAATGAAACAGAAATTATATATTCTGAATACATTAAACCAACCAAGCCTGCGAATCCTTACCTCATGTGATCTCACCTAAATCCTAAATCCTTTTTATCCCCGTCTCTCTAAGCCACAAAGCGACTTAAAGTCACCCCACTGTTTATTATTACTGGTAATGACACATTTAATTATAAGCCTATTAATTTAATTAACAACATAATTATAAAAAATGATACACGAACTGACACTTTTATACCATTTATTTAGTATTTTTAACGATCATATGCAACATTAAAAAAATATATATGTAGTACTCATGTTTTATTATGAATTTGTACAGTGTGTGGTGGGATGACCCCGACCCACAACACACTTATTGACGAGTCACCTTTATGGGGAAAATCACCAAACAAAATTGATTTACTAGTCAAAGCAATTTTTTTTCAAATGCATCTTCTAATTTTGATTTATATTGCATCAGGGGTATATTTAAACCTGAAGAACTTCAAACTTTATCATATTTTATTTAATTTTATTTAATTTTGTGCAAACTGGTTTAAAGTCAAAACGATACTAAAATACTTATTTTAATCCTTGAGAAATATTTCAAAATAACCGTGTGGCCCGTTAACATAAGTAAGGTATACCGTCCTGATGTAATAATAACCTAACCTTTGTTTACATTGGACAATTTAAAAAAAACATAGAGAGAGAGAGAGAGAGTGGGAGAGAGATTCCTTCGGTTTCGTGCTCGGAGGATAGATTCCGATACACGGGATCGCCCGGTTTACATTCCCATCTGGGAAAGAGTCTTGCCCAAGCACATCATCGGAGGCGAATACCGGTTCCAGAACAAGTACCTGGCCGTATAATAATGTTGTACCGATACATATACGACAACACTCGGACTGTTTGACGGCTCATCTATGATACATTTGTAATAGTTCTATACGAGTTCTGTCTCATTGATGTAACACTTCTGTAACAGTTATAGAAGGTTTATTCACATTGATGTAACACATCTAAAACAGTGATATAATGAGTATGTCACACTGATGCAACCATTTAGTGGCAGTTCTATAAGACGTAGAATAGATTAAATTGATGCAACACTATTTATATATTCCACAGGTTGAGCACAGACCATGCCTTCTTTTAGACGTGAAAGTTCTCCTCGTCAGAAATATAACGAAAGGATGGGCAGACATTGGTACGAAACATTACATGAAACGATATCTACATGTAAACTATTCATTTCAAATACATTATATATTCAACAAAAAAAATACCACATTTAATGCAAATCTGATTGCATGTAGATTCACCTTTAAGAACATTTTATATTAAAGGGAATAGAGGCGATCGGGAGACATTACGTGGTCCGGGTATTAACTTTCATACCGCATCCAACCCTTCTCCAAGAAGAGAAAACGGGGTTGGCTGGAGTATGAAATAAAACCTAATTTCGACTTAAAAGGTTTGCATATTGTAAAATTAAAACATTGAATACGTAATTTTAAACCGGTTATCATATTTTTTCAGTAAAAAATGGTTTTAAATGAGTTTTATTGTCGAAATATCCATTATAAAATCCTGTTAATATAAGAGTTAATGGAATTAAGGCGGGACCACGTAATGGTGATTGGTGTCTATCCAATTACATAGGGATACCATCATACTGGGCTTTAATTTCGTATGAATTGTGGAAATATATTGAATTTAATGGCACATCACCCTCGGTTTAATTATTATTTATGAACATATTTGGTCTGAAAAGTTTTTTTTTGTTAAATCATATAAATATTAGTTCATATGGCTTCATATTGCCAGCAGCTGTACATATTGTTAAATAAAACTGAACTTGCCTAGTCGTCAAAATTTCCAGACCCAACTATTTCACTATGTTAGAAGTAAAATGTAACAAGAAAGGAATCAAAACCAGCCACACAAGAATATAATAAAATCTTTATTTACATAAAATATCCACTTAAAGTATACATCAATCCATAAGTCCAAATAAAATTATCCAATATTCCTGTAATTCACATTATTACGTAAAAAGCAAGTGTCTCTTTAATCTAAAACAGCAAGTGTCTCTTTAATCCAAAACAGAAAGTGTCTCTTTAATCCAAAACAGTAAGTGTCTCTTTAAGTCGAAATTAATTTCCAATATTTCCAGTTTAGTCCAAATATCTAATTTCACTGTTATTATGAATGAGCTCAATAATAAATAAATCCTCTCACAAATATATTTTTAAAAGCATCCAATTCAAAATTGACTTTTTACTAAATTGAACTGAACTGCTGCTGCTGCTGCTGCTGCTGCCAGAACTAGCCTGTTTATATTCCCTCCAAAGTTCATCACAAATTAATTTGCATAAAATAGTCCAATGAAAACTGTCCACATCATCATCATCAATGAAATCATCATCATCAATGAATTTGCGTAAATAATTTGCGTACCAGATAAATATGTTTACATATATACTATTTTTAACTTTCTTCAAGGCCAAATCAATAATAAACACGCAACAATGCATGTACACTTCTAGACTTCGAGACACATGCAACAATACATGTAAACCTATAGGTAACAATTAGCAATAATTAAATCGGACGTTTCAAGCTTATATGCAACTGAATAACATTATGATGGTTTTATATGCATTTGTATTGATACCCATACGTCATTTGTATTGATGCTCATACGTCATTTGTAGTGATAATAATTCGAAAATAACTATTTGAATAAATGTTGCCTTTTGATCACATTAAATTTGACATTTTAAGGGGTTTTAAGTCAAACCACGTTTTAAATCTAAATCTTCAAAGACGTAGGTTCCCATGAAATAGTTGTTGATTTAATATTGTCAATGTCGGTTGCGTTGGTTACCTTCTATGGTAATATATCAATAAAGTAGGTCAATTTACCTGCTTTTGATGCAGTTGGAATACTTTAGAAGTGATAGGTCGAGGCAAAACAGCTATACATCTTGACCATTGTCACTGTATGACCATTGTTTTAGATATGACATTGATTTCTAGTGACATTAGATGCGAGTTTTCATTGACAAAATATACCAATGCAAAATGTTCAAGGGTGAGGATATCAATCCAAACGTTTAATTAGTTCTCGCAAAATCAATAAATCAATGTAGGACAGACAGAATGAGCCAATACACGATCTTGTCATCTCTACATCGATTAATTGGTTGAACCGTTTTGAAATCGCAAAATCTATTATTTTGGGATAATAAGGTACAATACATACAAAGACCGTTTGCAAATTATATGAAAATCCACCCTAGGACGGAAACATAGGATTGAAACATAGCAAGTATTGAATATAAGTACTACAGACAATAGATTTGTTCACTAACTCTGAGGTAGGAAGAAACGAGATTCAATGAGTCTTAAAATAATGCAAGTCGGCTTAATGAACTAACATGCTCAAATATATCAGAAACAAATCGTGCATTTATACAATACAGTTTTATAATCAGACCCTACATATATATATAATGGACTGTTCTTTTTTTTAATTAAGACAATTCCATTTATATGACAAAGGGGTGTTTTGGGGGTAATGACTGATCAGCAGCCGGACATTGTAAACCTCGATTAGTTGTAATCACTCATACACAGCGTTATAATTCTAGGGCTGCTGTTTTAAATTATTCTTTATATTCAATAAATTTAGAGCCCTTTTCAAACCCATGCATTTGTATAGTATACATGGTATACGCCCTGTGGTTGTTGTATTTTATTCCTACATTATGATATCCCTTTGGCAGTGGACACGCCGGACCCGTATATCAACCTGTGTATCCCAACGGCTCCCGAGGGGCGAAGAAAGACGACGGTAAAGGACAACGAAATGAATCCTGTGTGGAATGATTCATTTACGTTTCTTCTCGACGAAAACGTTCCAAACGTAATGGGTATGTTCAGTGTAATTGTTATAATACATGGTATTACACCCACTGCTAACACATAAGACCGCTGTGACCCCTGGAACAGCAGTTGATATAACACATGGTATAATACCCATTGCTAACAAATAAGGCCGCTGTGACCCTGGAACAGCCTGGAGCTCACTGGTTCAAGGCTCACTGGCGCCACAGTTTAACATAGTTTAAACATCCCTAACCCATTATGTAAATGACACTGTATAATTTAAACAACCCTTTACCCTTTATATAAAGAACACAATATTGTTTAAACCGAACATTGTTTCTGTGTGTTTGTTAAACATATAAAAAAAATTGAAATGGTATATTTTCAGAAATGGATTTGATGGAGGCTAATTACATGTACGACGAAGTAATTGGTTCAATACGTATCGACTTAAAATATTTCAAAATAGATACAACGGAAAAAATAACATATACGTTCAGCTCGTTGATTCGACTATTTTTGATTACATGAACACGTTTGGCTACATCGTTAAAGGTATGTGTTAAATGGACACACGCCAATTTTGATTAGTTTAAAATTCGCGACGTCCCGTTAGTTTTTTTACATATATATATATATATATATGTATATATATAACTCGCATATTTGCAATCATCAGTATTGATTATTAGAATAGTAAAAGGCAAAATGTGTTTACATGTTATTAACTGCTGATTATGTTGCACCAGTAATATATCTAAACATTCAGTTGAATAAGACACTTAAAAACTCCAAATCCTATGTTAATATATGCAAGCAGTTTTAATGTTAAAATGATGCTGGATTAACAATCGAGCCGCTAATAAGAGATTGCCGTTTGTCCCTTTAAACATCATGCCGTTCGTCCCTTTAAACAGCATGCCGTTTGTCCCTTTAAACAGCATGCCATTTGTCCCTTTAAACAGCATAACGACTTATTTGGGCAACCAACAGCTAAAGAGTCTATGGTTTAAAGTTCTACACTGTCGTTGTCGTTTATCACAGTGAGTTCTACACTCTCGTTTATCACAGTGAGCTCTACACTTTCGTTTATCACGGTGAGTTCTACACTGTCGATTATCACAGTGAGTTCTACACTGTCGTTTATCACGGTGACTACACTGTCGATTATCACAGTGAGTTCTACACTGTCGTTTATCACGGTGAGCTCTACACTGTCGATTGTCACAGTGAGTTCTATACTGTCGTTTATTACAGTGAGTTCTACACTGTCGATTTTCACAGTGAGTTCTACACTGTCGATTATCATAGTGTGTTCTACACTGTCGTTTATCACAGTGAGTTCTTCACTGTCGTTTATCAGAGTGAGTTCTACACTGTCGTTTATCACAGTGAGTTCTTTACTGTCGTTTATCACAGTGAGTTCTGCATTGTCGTTTATCCCAGTGAGTTCAGTCGTTTATCACAGTGAGTTTGCCAAGCGTTTTATGTTTACGTGTATCACATAGATAGTTGTTGTGCCTTGCCATTATCTTCGCCGACCTACCTACAAAATAGGCGAAGAGAATGCTGAACATTTGTTTACAGTATAATTGCTTTAATAAATCAATATGTTATGATTTTGTTTTGCAAGTAAAACAACAACATTACTGTCTATATATATATACATAGTGACATTGGGTTTGACAATTCGTTAGGTGATTATTTTGCAGTTAAAACATTGAAGAAGAAAATTCTATATTTTTCTGAAATTACTGTCCTTGCTGACCTTGCTGACATGCACGCAAATATAATGGTGTTGCACTAAGATGTGTTAATGACATACAGTTATTACCGATACCATCATTTCCTTATACATTAGGCACGGATGACTTAAGTTGACTAGATTAACAATACAGTTGTTCCGATTTTATGCAATGATTACTTGTTTTGAAAATGTCCATACCTACTCCCAAATCTCTAATGCTATTATGATTTGGAGAGTGAAATAAATGTTTATACAAGGGTCACAACCTACGTCGCGCGCACGCGCTAAAACAGATTCGTTTACATACAGAGAAGCTCGATTCGGAAGCTGTTAAGTGGATTTTTATTAAGATTTACAAAACATTTGGTAAACTGACAATGCCCACCGTACCACATGGATTAGAAGGCTTTGATTAAACCTTAAATACGCTTTAAACTCCCAGCCGTTTGTCAGTTTACTTCAATACAATCGCATTTCCAAGCCGGGCACAGTTTACATTTTGGTGGAAATGCGATTGTATCGAATTAAACTAACAAACGGTTGGGAGTTTACAGCGTATTTAAGGTTTAATAAAAGCCTTCTAATACATGTGGTACGGTAGGCATTGTAAATTTACCAAATGTTTTGTAAATCTTAATAAAAATCCACTTACCAGCTTCCGAATCGAGCTTCCGTGTACGTAAAAGGATCTATATTGGCGCGTGCGCGTGACGTAGGTTGCTACCCTTGTTATACATGCATGTGACGAATTAATTATGATCATAATTTGCAATGATATACATGTCTGTGATATTAAATCGAAAACATTGCATATATAATTAAAAACATGCTTATTTGTTATGCAACATAATTCTTATTTTATCGGTTAGGGATATAGGTGAGGCAGTTTCGATTGGACCATCTTGTAAACAAAATACCGCGTTGAACCGTGGTCTCGATAAATCGTTTCGGACTATATCATTATATTCTTATAAGAAGTTATATAATTTATACCTTATGCCCAACATTCATAAAATACAAATATGCTTTTTCGCTGTTTATAGCACCATATTATAGCACCATATTGTTTATAGCACCATATTCTTACAATTTCCAGGAGACATACTCCTTTGAAAAAAGAACAGCATAAGCTAAAAGCAACATTTTATCTTTCTTGTTTCAGGTCTCTGAAATTGATATAGAAATAAAACTGAGTTTAGAGTGAGTATTATGTTATATTACTGATAACTGTAACCTGTTATATTACATATTACTGTAACCTGTTACATTACTTATTACTGTAACCCCCGCATATTCTCAACCGTGTTTTCAAATTAAGTAAAATATCAACTATGTGAATACACATCCAGCTTTTCATAAACTATGTAAATGCTTCAGGTTGCACAAGCAATTATGTTAATTGTTGAGGTTGCACAAGCAACTATGGTAATTGTTGAGGTTGCACAAGCAACTATGTTAATTGTTGAGGTTGCACAAGCAGCTATGTTAATTGTTGAGGTTGCACAAGCAACTATGTTAATTGTTGAGGTAGCACAAGCAGCTATGTTAATTGTTGAGGTTGCACAAGCAACTATGTAAATTGTTGAGGTTGCACAAGCAACTATGTTAATTGTTGAGGTTGCACAAGCAGCTATGTTAATTGTTGAGGTTGCACAAGCAACTATGTTAACTGTTGAGGTTGCACAAGCGACTATGTGAATTACTGAGGTTGCACAAGCAACTATGTAAATTGTTGGGGTTGCAAAAGCAACTATGTAAATTGTTGAGGTTGCACAAGCAACTATGTTAATTGTTGAGGTGCACAAGCAACTATGTTAATTGTTCAGGTGTACAAGCAGCTATGTTAATTGTTGAGGTTGCACAAGCAACTATGTTAATTGTTGAGGTGTACAAGCAACTATGTTAATTGTTGATGTTTGTACAAACATCTCGATTATTAGATATATGAGGCCATTTTAATATTAACCATTGTACACAGTTGGAGTATTTTTACATTACAGCCAGAATCCAACACTTCGTTATAGTCTGTGTCTGTGTGATCAGGAGAAGGAGTTCTTAATACGACGAAAACAAAAGGTCATGGCCGGACTGAAACAGCTTCTAGGGGAAAGGGCACCAACAGTTTCTGAAGCGGTATACATCAATGTTTTAATAATAACCATTTTCCGGAAAAAAATGAGTCGCTCACCTTGTGGCCGTAAATATATATATACTAATGTTTTGTATGTGTTATACTGCTTGATTCACATCTCCACTAATCTTTTGTATGTGTTATACTGCTTGATTCACATCTCCGCTAATGATGTATATGTATTATACTGCTTGGTTCATTTCTCCACTAATGTCTTGTATGTGTTTTACTGCTTGGTACACATCTCTAGTAATGTTTTGTATGTATTATACAGCTTTGTTCACATCTCCACCCATTTTTAGCTCGACTGATCAGAGATCAGCAGAGCTTATGCCGTGGTGCGGCGTCCGTCGTCCGTCCGTCTGTCCGTCTGTCTGTCTGTCCGTCTGTCCGTAAACTTTTAATTGTAGCGACAACTCCTCTGAAACTACTGGATGGATATTCATGAAACTTTACAGAAATGTTGCCCATAAAGTCTAGTTGATTCTAGCAAAAATTCATGTTGATGTGAAATCCAAGATGGCCACCAAAGCTAAAAATATAGTTTCAAAATACAAGTTTGTAGCGACTACTTCTTGAAAACTATAAGTGATATTGATATGGGACTTTTTCTAAAATGATCAGCATGACATGATGTTGATTCTTGTGGAAAATTATTTTGATTCGACGTTAAACATGGCTGCCAGTGGCCATCTTTGGTTACATAGAGTTATATGGTAAAAACTTGTAGCGACTACTCCTCTGAAACTACTTGACGGATGTTCATGAAACTTCACAGGAATGTTGCTCTTGATGTCTAGTTGATCCTAGAAAAACTTCAGGTCGGCCGGAAATTCAAGATGGCCGCCACAGCTAAAAATAGATTTAAAATAAATAAGATTGTAGCGACTACTTCTTCAAAACTATAAGAGATATTGATATGGGACTTTTTCTAAAATGATCAGTATGACATGATGTTGTTCCTTGTCGAAAATTGTTTTTGATTTGACGTTAAACATGGCCGCCAGCGGCCATCTTTGTTTACATAGAGTTATATAATGAAAACTTGTAGCGACTACTTTTCTGAAACTACTTGACGGATTTTCATGAAACTTCACAATGATGAAGGAATGTTGCCCTTTATGTCTAATTGATCCTAGCAAAATTTCAGGTCGGCTTGAAATTCAAGATGGCCACCACGGTTAAAAATAGATTTTCAAAAAACAAGTCTGTAGCGACTACTTCCTGAAATCAAAATCAATCAGTAGAGCTTCAAGGTCATTAACCTCTTGTTTGTTTGCGTTATACTGCATGGTTCACATCTCCACTTATGTTGTGTATGTTGTGTATGTGTTATACTGCTTGTTTCACATCTCCACTTATGTTGTGTATGTGTTATACTGCTTGGTTTACATCTCCACTAATGATTTGTATGTGTTCTACTGGTTGGTTCACATCTCCTCCAATTTTGTGTATGTGTTATACTGCTTGGTTTACATCTCCACTAATGATTTGTATGTGTTCTACTGCTGGTTCACATCTCCACTAATGATTTGTATGTGTTCTACTGCTGGTTCACATCTCCAATCCGAGTGGGATTCGTCATTTGTAATAATTTTTCTTTTAAGACTTGATCATTCTTTAAAAGAAAGAATGTAACATACCAATGTTAAACAGTAAAGCGACACAAAATGCTCATTTTTACCAATAGTTGTTGAATAACCAAACTATTAGTGGATTGTGATTGTCATAGAAATTCGCATTGATTCGTTTCCAATGGATTAAATTTGATGCGACTTAATTATTATCCAAGTACCAGCATGATGCGACTCAATTATGATGCAGGTACCAACATAATGCGACTTAATTATTACCCAGGTACCAGTGATGCGACTTAATTATTATGTAGGCACCAACATGATGCGGCTTAATTATTATCCAGGTACCAGTGATGCGATTTAATTAATATCCAGGTACCAGTGAAGCGATTTAATTATTATCCAAGTACCAACAATCGCAGTGATCGGTTCCGGTGGCGGGTTTCGAGCTATAGTAGGCATGAGTGGTGCATTCAAAGCCCTGCACGACTCCGGTATTCTGCAGTGTGCCACGTACTTGGGCGGTCTGTCCGGATCTTCGTGGTAAGTAGACTAAAAGAAAAAAGAAACCCACCATACACACGTTCACCTATGTATACTAAAGGAAAAAGAAAACCCTCCATAGACAAGTCCACCTATGTATACTCTGTAAAAAATGTTTTGGACCATGGCAGTGTTCGAACCCGTACAATGGTCGCTGAACCATGACATTCGACCATAACCCTTATTATCTCAGTTGATAATTCACAATAGATCAACAATTAACAATAATTATCGTTTACAATGAAAGTTTGCGAAAAAATAATAATCTTTTTATTGGTTACTCGGATGTGCTCGTAACTATTACTTTTTATGGACTTTGCAACATCTTTTACAGACCCTTTGTGTGTTCGCGATATTTTTTAAAAATCAAATCTTGTTTGGAATTTAATGTTTCTGGTACCAAATTAACCGGGTAGGGTAGACATTGGTTCCTAAAAAAAGATACTTAAATTCTGTCCACTAGTTTTATTTTTATATGACTTTAAATACCCTGGTCCAAAACGTTTTTTACCGAGTATATATTAAAGGAAAAAAGAACCCACCTTAGACTAGTCAACATATGTATACTAAAGGAAAAATGAATCTCACCATACACAAATTCACCTATATAAAGGAAAAAAGAACATCACCGTTTTTAGAATACGGTGATGTACTGTTCGATAACAGCACACAATATGAACAATATGAGTTAGATAAAATACGAAATGAGGCTGCTCGTATTTACCGGAGCAACGAAACTTATTTCCATTGAAAACCTTTACGAAAAAAAATGCTCGGGAGATTCTCGGAGACAGGCGTCGTAAGCACAAACTGGTTATGTTTTATAAAATGATAAGTCCAAATTTCCTTTCTGAACTTGTTCCATCTTCAGTGGATAATTATCCAGATATAACTTACGAAACTCCAAAAGTATCCAAACTACCAATGCTCTAACAAACTACTACTATAACTCTTTTCTTCCCTCCGTCATTCGTGAATGGAATGAGCTAAGTGAAGACTCGCGACAAGCCGAAACAGTTTACTCATTCAAATATTCACTGAACAGTCAAAATAATAAAATTCCAAAACACTACTAGTTCGGAAAAAGAAACCTTCAGATACTGCATACAACACTATGTACTAACCCAATGATCTGTTTTCCAAAAACATGGTTGATTCACCTTTATGTTCCTGTTGTCGTGTAGAAAACGCTAAACACTACTTTTTCCATTGCAATAAGTACAGCGATATAAGAAACATTCTCATGAATTCATTACCACGTTTACCAAATATTACATTGAAAACTCTGCTCTTTGGAGATCAAAATGTAGCATACGATGCAAACATTCGTATATTTGACGCAGTTCATAATTATATTAAACGCTCAACACGTTTTAACTTGTAGATCTGTTCCTTCATTTTGATGAATTCTCAATTTTTGTTTTATTAATTTTGTTCCTTTTTTTGTTCCTTTTTTGTTTGTTCTGTTTATTTCATATTCTATTATATTTAAGTGCTACTTCATCATCATGTTTGCTAAGCATTATCCTAGTATCAGTACGTTAACATAGCTTTCGCGTGTTCATACGTCCAGCTTGTATATTGTAAACGTATCGACTAACTACTGTTATTATGCCATCACCTGTGTACAGTTAATCTCATACATAGGAGAAGAACATCATGAGTATTTTACTTTCGTTCTAATCCTTTTTCTGCTGTTGTGTACAGATTCCATGCTGTAATAACAATGAGAAATAAAATATGTTTCAATTAAAACAGAACCCACCATAGAGAAGTTCACCTAGACTATTATAAGTTTACTACAGCATAAGGTTTGATCAGTTTACATAGCAAAAGGTGAAAACATTTAGAAAGACATCATTGTTGCCCTTTTATTCTCGAAAACTTTTTCTGATTTACAGACCACAGACAATCGCACTACGGTGCCACCCCGACATTTCTGTACATACAGTGTTATAATGTAAATATTTTTAATCGCAGTCAGATTGAAAAGGCTTTATATTTTGGTACAAAGGGAGACAACTTGGATTAAATAACACATCTCTTCTCAGGGTTCGGTCCAGTAATATTTTACCACATGATACATATTGTGAAAATACCTTTTAAACAAGAGTCGTTCACATAAAATAAATGTCGGTAAAAATCAATGAAATGCATAGATCATACATACACAGGCAATACATAACTCGAAATTCAGACTTTGTTTCACATGGTTGATACATGTAATTTTGTTCTTTACTTCCCCATATTCTTTTTGTCAGGAAAGCACAGTCATGTTTCTGTTTTGCTTCACATGACCTTTAAGGCGTTTCTCAACACACATGTTCTTGTAAGTTAACGAAAGCATCGCAAGGTCTGTATTTAGAGAAAAAGTTCAAGTGTACTTGAAACTTCTCTATTCAACTCTCTTCTTAATTCTCGGATTCAAGTATTCTGAAAGGGAAAAGAAACGCAGGGTGTGCATTTCCGCCATATATTGCATATACTGCACACTTAATTCCATATCTATTCCAAGGAAATCCCAAGATATTTTATAAAAAAAAAAAGTGCAGTTAGTTAGAGAAAGGACACAACTGTGATGTTGTAGACGTTTTAATCGCAGAACACGTTGTAACAAGAAATTCATAAATGCTGAATTTCCTCTTTGAAAAATTGAGCCAGTTCAGTACTGTATTTAATGTTAAGTGATTGCAACATTTAAAGCCTAAGTTTGCTCACCTGCTTGAGCCAAATGCGCATTCTGCCGATAATGAAACTTTAAAGGGGTAACCATTGGTGTTCTCAGTGCTGTTTAAACATTCTTTCTAAAACGACAGGCCTAATGTAGCCCTGTACCATTCGATTAGCAGTAGCGTATTAAACATATAATATATAGCGGAAATACGCACCCTGCGTTTCGTTTTCCTTTCAGTATATTATTCTCATGCAGGGTGTTATTGGTGAAGTGTGTTATTCTCTATGTAGTGGTGGTTGTTGTTGTTTCTTTTCCTTGACAACATATTACATACATTAGTTAAGTAATTGTATTAAACAGTCAATAAGTATATAGTTAAACAGAACATTGTTACGCGATACACATCTTGATAGCCACAACATAGTCAAATAGTAAACAGTTACACGAAACATGTCTTTATTATCAGAATTAAATAGTAAAGGTTTAAACGAATTATGCCTTAATAATAACAGTTAAATATCAAACAGAAATTGAAACATATCTAACAGTCAGAAACTTATTATGATGTTAACATTTTAATTGTTAACTTTCCTGAACTAATAGCTGTCAAATTTTTCTACGAGAGTAGAACGAGACGTTATCTTATAAAAACAGCTACATTAATAAATGTCCGATATGTGGCAATTTTGGAGTTATGTGATAATTAGAATCTCATATCCGTACTTATATTGTACAAGTATTGAATTTATCCAACTCGTTTGCTTTCTATATTGAACTGGCATCCATTTAAAATTCTCTATATAATACTAGGTACAAACATGAAACTATCAGGTACATATCGAATCATATTTCGTCAGATGCATATCGACGTTATATAGGCTAATACCAGGTACATATCGACGGTATATAGGCTAATACCAGGAACATATCGACGTTATATAGGCTAATACCAGGAACATATCGACGTTATATAGGCTAATACCAGGAACATATCGACGTTATATAGGCTAATACCAAATACATATCGACTTTATATAGGCTAATACCGACGTTATATAGGCTAATACCAGGTACATATCGACGTTATTATGCTAATACCAGGTACATATCGCCGGTATATTTCAACAGGTACATATCGACGTTATATTCCCACGGTAACTATCCACACATGGCGCCTGGTGATATGCAGGAGGAACTGAAACACAATATAAACTCAAGTCTGATGTGGTTACTGCAGCCTCAAGGCGTGTATCGATACATGGATCGCATCATGAAGAAACGACAACTGGGCCAACCTGTCAGCTTCACGGACTTCTTTGGGCACATGGTGGGCGAGACACTTTTGAAAGGGGTACGTTTGTTTTTTAAATATATAGTAGAATTCGGTAGAGTGCATGTACATATATTTATAAGGGTATTATTCCATCCTAGTCGTAGATCTAGTATTTGTGGTGATAAGTAGGAACGTATGCCTCACATGCAAGTTCAAACCCCACTGAGAGTACTGATTTGTTGGACCTTTTACTTTGAGACTGTGTGATCATGAAACTGTTTAGAGGAGGTATCTAGTGCCTGGGTAGCATGGTCTAGTGCCTGGGTTGTAAGGTCTAGTGCCTGGGTTGTATGGTCTAGTGCCTGGGTTGTATGGTATTGTTAATGACATTTTAACCTATGACGTTAGCACGAATTAAGTACAGGTTATGTCCCTTTTTCGCTTCAAAAGAAGGCCTATAATTGTTTGGTATTTCAAGACATTTTTAAAGTTTGTACAATATTTTTAAGAAACTTTCTAGTAGATTTGAATTTACTCCTTGCAGTAGATTATTTATACATTCATTTACAACCGGTAACCTGCACGGGTGTATAACGAGTTTGATATTACCATTATTAAAGTGTAGCTTTTTTTTTTTTTTTTTATTTTTTTTTTTTACAGAATTTAAGATCAAGGAGGTATAGCATATTTATAAATAAATTCAACATCTCGTAAATACTGACATCTCTACGTAAATACTGATATCTCTACGTAAATACTAACATCTCTACGTAAATACTAACACCATACTATTTAACAAACATTGTTTGAAACCTGTTCTTAAATGTGATTCACCATAGTAGTTCATTGTTGAGCTTGTGCTTAGGTTTATTCTCTCAAACGAAAATCAAGTCAAGCTAACTACGAAGAACAAGGAACTCCTGGCTGTGCATAATTGATCAGTATTAATGCTGTATTGTCGTGTCCGGTTTGTATTTACAGAAAGCTGATTGGTCGTTTAGAACCTGACTCCTAGTTCCTATAATCAATAATGTCACACTGGGTGTCAAGGGTGTGTAGATTCGTGTCCGCGCAATAAAGTAGAGACAAGTAGGGAAATGTGAATGAGAAAGTTGTTTTGTCAACATCTTGATGTCTTCAAGAACGCTCCCAAAGTGTCACACTGGGTATCAAAGTTCATAAGGGTTCATTTTCACGTACCGCCATACATGATACAGTATAGTTTCTACAAAGGTTTATGTCGACACAAAACGCCGCCATTTTTTCACCCGGTTAATCCATTCAGAAAAAAATGTATTCTCGGTAGATAGCTGCATGCCGCAAAGGCAATAGTGGACGGCTATTGCATTTTTGTCGTACATTTGTCGTACATTTATTTTTACAGGAAATGTTGCTTTTATTTGCTATAGTGGACGAATGTATTGCACCGTATGGGAAAGTTCCGTGTTTAATGTAACCGTTTGTTTTGCCTTATAGAGATTAGAGACAAAATTGTCAGATCAACAGCAGAAGCTAGCGGATGGTGGGATTCCAATGCCATTGCTGACTTGTGTCCATGTGAAGAAAGACAGGTCTGCAAGGAGCTTCCAAGGTAAAGAAACGGCTTCGATCAAATTTGATTTTTTTATTATGTCGCATGTGTAGCATGGCAGACACTTAGATATAATTGTGTCCTTCGTCCATTAATATAATGGATGGAAACATTATGTGTGTATAGACAATGTGTTGTTGTCCATGAGCGCACCACATTCGAAGGGGGATACATATGCGATGGTTAAAATTCGGTACTATTGATTTTATGAATATTGAGTTCTGCTCAATCCAGGGCTAGGGGGCGTGGACATGAACAGTCTCAATCAAACCGAGACTGCAATATTTCGTATTTATCGTGTTCGGTCGTTTCCAAAGATACTCTCACATACTCTTTTAAATGTAACACATAATGATAACTATACAGTTCAGTTCTGTTACAGTTTTATTTATTGTCTGGAACAAACAACTATTTAGAATAAATATAAACATCTGTGTTATATATTTAGTATCGACTTTATTTATTACAGAATGGGTCGAGTTTTCTCCGTATGAGATAGGTCTGGCGAAGTATGGAGCCTTCATGCCCACAGAATTGTTCGGCAGCAAATTCTTCATGGGCAAGTTGTGTAAGAAGTTTGACGAACCGGCTTCTTCTTATCCTGCAAGGTGAATATGTTGTTAAAATTAATAGTCTTGAAACTAAAACTTTGATTAAACAAAAAGTATGCTGTTAATACTATTGACGATGTAGAACGACATTGTATTAATTTTCGTATTTCCTTATTGCATAATAATTGATATACGAATGGAATTGCTGTGAAAATTACGGATTATAAAATGTGGCAAGAAACCGGACAACCGGGGGAAAATAAGTGTCCGGGTGGGTTCTCTCCGGAAGCAATCACGAACAACGCCGAGACCTAGCTGCGATAATCCTAGCTTTTTCGGTTTTTATATTCTGTGCCATTTCTTATTGCTTATATGCATTTTTGCTCATCTCAATTATTGCTCCTCTCCGAGTTTTTTTGGCAAAGCATCGTTGCTTTATCGACGTTATGACGTACATAAATAAAAGCATGTGTATATTTGGAAATCATTATTCACTATTATAGCGCTGATATCAAATCCACATTTCGCATTTGACTTCTTGGAAGCTGTTGGCGGCCAGTTGTACCACTTCTCTTCATAACCAGCCGTTCTATTCAGGTATCTGGGGAAGCGCCTTCTGTAACACCTCGTTGGACATTCTATAACTAATACCTAACCACCCATTTTATTCAGGTATCTGGGGAAGCGCCTTCTGTATCTTGTTTAAACGACTTTTGGAAGACAATAGAAAACTAGATCCGGTAGAGATGATACGTCAGGAAATGGGTAAGCTTGGTTCACAACAGAATTGGTGAACTTGATGGGCATTACTAACAATACTGTAGTTATTATAATAATACATGACCATACATTGTTTCATTTCATAAATAGGAAAGTGTTGTATACGGATTAACTCTCTTGATCTGATTTTAACGTTGTTGTTTATAGTGTATTACGTGTTTCATTGTGTTTAGGAGTATTCTATCGTACGAGAAGCAGTGCTGTAATATACACACATTTCCCGTAAGTTTACATAATTATCAGGCATTGCATGCCTCAATATTTCCACATATTTTGTCTAAAATACACTTTGGTTGAATTGTTTATACAAAGACACCTACCATTTATACACACCGAACACATCTAAAGTTTGATCCAGTAAAAATATTTTAAGAAGTGACAGAAGTTAGAACGCCAATCTCTCATATTATAGTTCTAACTTTTGCATACGTCTAATTCAACCTTATTCATGATGGCAGCCAAACAGATAGAAGAGTCTGAACTAGATGAGAGCAGTGACAGTAGCGATGAGGGAGAGATAGACGATAACGAAGTACCTATCCAGGACAACAACAATGTATCATTAGGAAAATCAAATCCTGATGCCAGCGACAATGGTGCTTTCTCATTTACCAGGTATTTAATCAAGCTTTATATACCTTATTTAATTTACTCTAATAAACCCGGACGGGGCTAAGTGGTAGAGCTTCCGCCTCGCATGCGGGAGGTCGTGGGTTCAATCTCCCGGCCGGGTCATACCAAAGACAGCAGATAAAATGTAGTTCTGGGACTGGTCGGCAAAGGATCATTTTCTTACCGCGCCGTTACTCTAACATATACGCTATCGAATACACAATATGTGCCATTTACATCTACAATTGATTGATGTGCTGTACAACAAACTATTACTGAAAACATTTGTTCTTGATTAAACATGCATTTTTATAAACACATACATGCTCTAATTATGCCAGGTACATGCGACTATGCCTTTATTACATTCAGAGATGCCCAGGCCCGTCTAGGCTACAAATCACAAGGACAGCATCGCCTTGAACAACAGAATAACGCATCAAGGGCTGAAACTAACGGCCAAGGTGATAAGCGAACCAATGTTAAAGCTCCAAGGCGGCTTGTTTCAACAAGACGCACAAAACAGAAGGGGTATTGGACAAACTTTTTGAAAGGAGTTTTTGAAAAGTAAGTTTTGTTTACTGGATTTGTTGTGCTTAATGGGCGTCTGTCGATCTTTTGTTTAATAATTCCACATATGTATGACTCGGCACAGGAGTTACTTATATTTTGATTGTGTCGAGAAACAAAAATAATTTTCACTAAAGATTTAACTCCTCAAATCTGTATATTTTTGGCAAACAAGATACTACTGTTTTAGTAAATTGTCTGTATAAACGACGAACACTTTTATTTTTGTTTTTATATAAAGGAAAATGAACGTTACGTCGCTAGATTTGCACAAGTAGTACAGATAAGGGGGTATCAAAAACATTTTATTGATATATATTTTGGTTTGTTGCGTTATTATGTTTACATGATTGCACAAACGATAACCGAGTAGTCCAAACAATCAAAACGTATGTAAATAAAGCAGCATTGGATTAAAACCCATTGGTGTTTATTCGCCGTATATTTATGGCATGGTAAACGGGTAAATATACCACATTATACGAATTTGGATAACTTGTGACATTTATTCGCCTTATATTTAAGTGAGACCATATCTAGATGTTCAAACTCTTACATCAGTGTCTTCTATTTCAGTAAAAACCTTTCACTATTGAACTCACGTGCTGGCCGTGCAGGAGTAATACACAACTTTATGCGTGGCCTCGCACTTCAGCAGTCATTCCCGTTGTCCCCTTTCACACCTGGAAAGTCTATAGACATGATAGATGACGAAACTGACGGAGTATCAACATCTGAATCCAGAATAAGTGGTATGCTTTTATGTATTATATAACCATATCAACGGCGGTAAAGAAGTACATGATGTTCATCATTATACTAGAATTAACATCATCATAATAAGGAAATTGTATACCTCATATGAAAGAGTGTGCTGTTTTATGCTAAAAAGTCCTGATTATTTAAGAAAGTCTCATCGTTTTGTTTTGTTTATATTTGCTTAGTGCGTCCGAGAAATGTTAAGGTTTGCGTTTATTTCACTTTCTAAGACATGGTTTGATGTACGTTCTTCAATTTCATACATGCATAGATATTGAAAACCAATACACATTCCTACCTAAGATAGATAACTAGGCCTGACCTTGACCTACAATTTGGACTTATATTACTCGTCTGGGGACATGGAACTAGGGCTGTAAGAAACGACAGTTCTGGTTGCTATGTTATGAATCTGTAGGTTTTAAGTGGGTGCAGATATAGCCCATGGTATATAGCGGCCAAAACGAATGAAGTTCAAACAGTTAAAAGAACGAAGAGCCTCCAACGCTGCTCTAAAATTGGCCGGGATTATATTAACAAATTAACAGGTAACAGGCAATCCATCCACAGCGATGCGCTTCTGTGGAATTCTTGGCCATTATTTTATGACTCGGTAAATTGGTGGTTGGTTTACCTTCTTTCTCAATGAGCCAGTAAGACCTCATTCCGATCGGCAGTCTGAGATAACTGTTGATAAACCATTACAAGAACATTTTAATCGATTGAAGTTGGTAAAATCATGTTCCTGTAATGCCTCGCACATACGCTCCTTAGACCATAGACAGATGGCTCTGGTGATGCCATTGCTTTCTGTGATGAATGTTCAGAAGAGGGTGATTCACTCCGAGTTCTTTTATTTTGAGTAAGAGATTTATTCCGACCAGATCCACGTTTATCAGACAATTTTAGTGAAGAAGATTTCGAGAATACTTTTATAATCCTCCTTTTCACGTCTTCATAAAATTGTATGTCTGTAGACATAATATTAATAAATCTACCTTCACACAACAATGGCGAACTAAGGCGTTATCTCGAGAAGAGGAGAATACCAGGTCGGATCTGACTGGATAAAATGCCAAGTTATATATCATATTAGCAGAGGCCCGACATTGGGTCTTTAAAACTACGGTTAACTATATTAACCTACATATATTTGGAATTTGTGATTATCAATTTGTGTATATTTACGTATACATTTATTTGACCTTTTTTTTATACTGGTAATGCATTTTATTTTCCTTATTTCTTTCCTCACTTTCCCCCGTCTCCTTTACCAAAGATAGGAATAGTTTCTCGTAGAACGTCATTGATGTATTTGATAATATGTATAGTAAGGTTTAACAGTATACAACTTTCTCTTTCAGAAAACTTCGATGGCATATATGAAATGCACCCTACAAACGTGAAACATTTGTACATGGTTGATGCGGGACTGACCTTTAACTCTCCGTTTCCGATCGTTCTACGCCCACAGAGAGAGGTGGACATCATTCTGTCTTTTGATTTTAGTGCTCGACCAAGTGACTCCAGTCCTCCATTTAAGGTAAGCATGTATTACTGGTGACCATGGACATGAACATAGATGCAACAGTAAGAAACTTAGAAAGAATACTCAGGCCATTCCAAAACACGCATCGAAATAAACAACAACTAGACGGATAAATAGTAGTAATTATCTCATTTGAACGGTCAGTGGCAAAAAGGCCGTTGGAGGTTTGCAAAATGAGAAAAATGGTCATATAGAAATCATAGCACCCAAACGCAACGGCACCGTAGATGCGTACTCTACCACAAACAAAGAGCAAATTAACTGTACAATGAAAAAGACAATACACAACAGAAAGAGTGGTGAAAACAGGGTTACCGACTTGGAACGTCAGTAGGCAATCTGGTCAACCGGATAGGTTAAATCGATTTTAAATCTTAAACTTCGTAAGATTCTTGGTCATGATCACTTTCATACTATCTTTGTTAAACTTGTTAAAAAAGTTTATCAAAAGAGTTTATGACCCAATCATTTTGCAACGTACTGCATGCTTGGTGGTGGACCCTTTTACAGTTCGCCACTATGCTTTCCTCTTGAATTGTACGATGACTGGACAATCTGTGAACCCTATGATGACGCCTACCTAAAGCCGAATGGGACGGTGGCGTTTGATGTTTGTCTATGAGCTTTCTTGTCGTGCCCTTAATGGTTTATTCTCTTGTTGCTCTGGCTTCGGCCATTGTTTTTTTGTATTATATTTACACGAGCATATTTGTGTTTTACTTATATTGCCTATTGATGCTGTCTTGTTGGTTAGAGATTAGATCATGGCGGGAATTTCTTTATTTACACTGTCCTGTTTCAATGGGATGACAGTAGGGTAAGTCTGAGGTTTGGTGCACCCTAGAACCGGTTTAATCCCCAGTGGCCTTTGTTGCCACTGACCGTTCCAAGGCGGTAGCCCTATTGTCAACCCTTTTGTGTTTGTGATGTCGTTTGCATTTTATATTACTTTTGCCTTCTAGTTTGTCTGTTTGCATGTTTGTTTTTGTGTTTTGTGGTTGACTGTCGTCCTTGTATGCTGCTTTCCCTGTCCAATATTTTTATCTTTCTTTAGGTGTACACAACATCGCTATTTTCCTGTTTTCAGTGCTCAAATTGACAAGGCAGTGTACATAAAAGCACATCCCTTGAATCAATTTTAAATCATGTTCAAGGGTGCACCTAACTTTTACTCTGTTGTCATTCCAATTAAACACAACAATGTATATAACGAAATCCATATGTTTGTGACTATGGAATTGCAGGATTCTCACATAAATGATATGATCTGTTAATTTTCCCACATTAATTGTTTATCTTTTATAACATAATTTAATAGATTGTAAAATAGATTTACTTGATGGGACATTAACTGTAGAAGTGAGTTGCCGTCGTCCTAAACGATGTGCTTTATATATCATGGTGTCTATGAATGAAAATTGGGCACACACAATTGTGCCGTATGTCCCCACTAATGTATGCCGTATTCAAAACAATCATCGAATGATGTTAATCACTAATATTAATTAAATCATATTTATTTGATCGTAGGAACTACTTCTCGCCGCACAATGGGCAAAGAAACATAAGGTATCATTTCCGCCTATAGACACAACGGTGTTTGACAGAGAAGGATTAAAGGAGATGTACATATTCAAACATCCTACAGATGCACACTGTCCAGTTGTTGTACACTTTTGTCTGGTGAACATAGATTTCCGCAAGTTCAGTAAACCAGGTATGTATTGATTGAGAAAGTTAAACAATTTGGATACGTTTTTATTATTAAAATGAGAACAGGAGCATTATTATGTTGTAGGCGAGCTGATGTCGTGTTGCGAATATACTCTGAGAAGAGGGATGCAATTGCTGAAGATGTAGATGATAAGCTTAATGTAGGCAGAATTTGAGGGAAATCAAGAAAGGTCGTGTTCACTTGGTGTCAAAACAGGTTCAAGTCCACTTAAAACTTAAAAAGCACCAAACAAAAACCACGTTGTCCGAACCACAACAATGTTGTTTAATGGCGACGCGATAGTTGAGAAAGACCAGTAAACGGTCGGTATACTGTCTCAAATTTGAAAGATTTAGAACAGTTAACCCAAGCTAAAGCAATTTAACACGTGAACGCATCTAACGCTGTTGCAAACATAGTAACGCTAGCGTGTAAGGCGATTTACATATATTTAGTGCGCATAGAATACAGTTCTAAACTTTGACGCGAATTATGACTGTTATAAGCAAATGTAGAATCTTATCTTCTCACTGTGAAAATATAAACAATGAGAATATAAGGTTTATTCCAACCATACAATCCACTATTTCACTGGGAAGTATATAATAACGGTTATATTAGTTCGGGTTAAAGTTATATTTATCTCGTAACGTTTTACTAGTTTAACAATTTTTAACAATCATATTTACAGGTACAAGAAGGAGAACAAAGGAAGACAAGGAATTTGCCGACTTCGACATTTTTGACGACCCGGCTACACCCTACTCCACTTTTAACTTCAAATATCCGGAACAAGCGTTTGAGCGTTTGTCAAAATTAACAGAATTCAACACGTTGTTAAATGTAGAAGCAGTAAAAGATTTGATAGCGCAAGTGGCTCAGGTTAAACAAAACATTCCTTCAAAATGCCCATGTACTTTGGATGATATCCCTAGACTTAGAAGGGTTTCGCAAAAGAACAAAAACAGACTTTCACGTTTTGTTTCGCGCATGAGAACCGGGCGATATAGTGCCAGTGACGCTCGGAAAGATATTGACATTTCTGTTGAAAGCGATACAATCATTGAAGAAAGGGAAACGTCGTTTGATGTTCCTGACAGCAGTCTTGGTGCAAAACACAACACTCTTACAAGGCAAAGAGCGATAACGAAAAAGTCTCCACAACCCTTGAGAAGACTTGATATTAATGGCAAAGCTGAGCCTGTTACAGACCCAGGATTTACAACACCCCCAAGTTCACTACTGGCACGTCAACAATCGGATGTCAAACGAGAAATCCCTGGAAGGAGAAAACCAAAACAACCTGAAGCCGGTTTACACTGGCACGATCAGAAGTGTAACTCTATAGACGAAGATGATGATTCACAATTTTTCACGGCGATTGAAAAGTAATTTTGTTTTCAGAATCAGATGCAATGAAGAAATTGTAATATGGGTTGACACGAGTTGTTGATTTATATACATTTTAAGCCAATTGGGCGGTACAAACATGAATTAATTGTAAGATGTTTCATACAAACAATCATTTGTACGAGAACACCGATTTCATAGTTAACCAGAAAATATGTCCCGATGGGACACGAATTCCCTACTTAGTCACATACACAAATTCAATAAAGTGTGTAAGTATGACTCTAGATGTTCGGTTAGTAAGAACGTGTTGCTGTCATGTAGCTGTAAATGTGTATGAAGTCTGAAAACTGCATGGCTTTTGGTATCTGAGTGATGGATTGAAATTGATTTTAAAACCTGGAGCTAACGTACGGACGTTCATACGGATGGACGGATAAGGGTAACACTACATACCCGCTCCACATTTGTCGACTTTTAATAGTGAGGTATTTGTCACTTTAAATTATATCTGATTTGCCAGAAATGCAAAATACGTTAATTTTAAACATCAATCTTACCGACATAAGCTACTCTTAATACGAATACGTACAGGATAAACTTGTGGCCAATATAATGGCATAGCTTACCTTACTTTTAGAACGTGATAATATTTACCCGCTTTAGCTCTGCTTGTCAAAGACTTATGCGATGGCAAGTAGTCCACCGTCATTCATCTGTTGTCGTTCGTCGTCTATTCATCGGTTGTCCATAATCCGTCTGTTAACGCTCATCATGTTTATACGATAACCTTAGTAAAGGTTTCTAATGTTCATCAAAATCTCGGATTAATTTGACGAAGACGAAAATCCAAGTGAATATCCGTACTGATTTATTTCCCTTAATTATTGAAGAAAAAATATCGGAAGAGAATAAACCGCTGAGGGAACGACAAGACACAATTACTTTAATAAACGTATTTTGATTTCCGGCACATTTTATTTGAATGTTTGAATGTTTCTTTTCATACGATGCTGGAAAGTTTGCCAAAGAGTATATTTGACGCTGAGTTACAGAGTGATTATACGTTAAAAGAAAACCGCTTCAGATTTTCAGCAGATTCGATCTGAAGACTGTTTCTATAAGATTGCAGAGGAGTTCAATAATGGGCAATATCGACATGAGCAATGTGGAGTTACCTGCCTTGAATATGTCAATATAATGGAGCTCAGATTGTTTACTAATACTTTAATACACGGCTTTAGATTTTCATTAAATGTTACTTTTGCAAAGGTCTCCGAGAGGAGTTCGAAAAAGAGCAACATCCATGTGTGCCATTGATTACGTCAAAATAAGAGAAAATCATATTATTTACCTGATAACTTTACGGCTTTATATTTGCATGGACAAGCCATTTTCTTATCGAGATCTATGACTATCTTGAGATAATGAGATGACTTTATGTGGCTTTATGTTGTCATGTATCACACATAAGCGATTCACGGTCGAATGTTCAAGGTGAAAGTGTCTGGACAATATCATGTAATTTTTTGGTCTATTCCGATTAACTATGTTAATTGCTTAGTTAATGGGACGAAAATTCAATGTTAGGTTCAAGGTCTCGTAGTTTTTATGCCTGGTAAAGAACTTTTAACTGCAATAAGTATGCATTTGTAGAGTGAATTTTGGAATGATTTTATAAATGATGTTTTACAGCAATGTGTCTTTTTAATAAAAGAACTAAATAAAACAGAGGTCATCGTTATTTTTATTTTCATGAAAAATCCAAGTGTAATAAAGGCCATCTTGGACTTCTTGTAATGACGTACATAACTATAACTATTTGGAAACTATGGTTTATTACTGGCTATAGACTTTGCGAGTTATAGCGTCTTGTCTGTCGACGTCGACGTCTGTCGTGCTTGTCTGTCGTCGACGTCCGTCGTACCTGTCAGTCGTCGTCGACGTCCGTCGTACATGACTGTCGTCGACGACGTCTGTCGTGCATGTCTGTCTTCGTCGATGTCTGTCGTGCATGTCTGTCGTCGTCGACGTCTGCCGTGCATGTCTGTCGTCGACGATGTCTGTCGTGCATGTCTGTCGTCGTCGACGTATGATGTACATGTCTGTCGTCGTCGACGTATGTCGTGCATATCCGTCGTCGTTGACGTATGTCGTGCATGTATGTCGTCGTTGACGTCTGTCGTGCATGTCTGTCGTCGTTGATGTATGTCGTGCATTTCTGTCGTCGTTGTCGTTGACGTCTGTAGTGCATGTCTGTCGTCGTGGACGTCGGTCGTACATAGCGGATTCCTGTTGTCGTTCCTTGCCTCCACATACAACCTCTGTTAACGTCTCAGCAAATAAAATGTATACTTAGTTATATCCCTTCGCCGTCCAAACATGCAAAACGGACACTACCTATACGTTTCCCAAAGCTATAAGCTAAATAATTCGAAAATGTCCAAAGTAAACAGTGTTTCGTTCCACTGTTTAACACTCAGCAGCTCCCCTATCAATAATGGTGTCAGGTCACAGGGTTGATGTTCTGTTCACCATTATGCTATTTAAAGATAAAGTGGGATAAAGCAAATGGGAGTAGTTTTACCCTTCGTTAACAATCTAATCCAGCTTGTGAAGTATGGCTGGACACTTAAAATCGATTTAAGCCAACCAGTGGGCCTAATTGCCAAATGACCGTTCGAATTCGATAACCCTTTCTTCACCATTCCTTTTGTTGGGGTGTTGTGTGTTGTATATTTAATTGTATTGTTAATTAGCTTTTTGTGGTGCAGTGCGGTCTACGGTGACCTTGCATGTGGGTGCTGTGATTTTCTTGGGATCAGTCTCCTCATTTTCATCTTTCTTTACCTGCAATCGACAAAGTAAAATGCACACCCATTCATTGAAAAATATTATAGTCTGCTCTTGATTCGAACCCATGACCTTCGGATTGACAATCCATTAGATGGAATACTAAGCTGTATTATCAGTTGATCGATAGCGTTATTTTTATCGATATACTATTAGCAATGTAATTATCATTTGTTCACCTTTTGTGTGTTTCCCCGTGCTACGAATCAGTGGTGTTATTTTTGCTGTCCTTACCAACGAGCCTAATATAGGTGGCTTTGACGTAGAATACCGCTTTAGCCGGTGCTAGGGGGCATGAGAGGTGTTGCTTCTTTCAATACTTATCATGAACAGACTCAATAAAACCGAGTCGGCTGCTTTATTCTCTTAATTGTGTTTGTTGCTCCCAAAGGATCACCTTTATCAGTATTTATTAACATTCACACTAGCGTTCGTTTAGTGCAGTGTGGCGGCTGTAAAAAGTCTCCCCGTGCTACGAATCAGTGGTGGGAACAACGAGCCCAATATAGGTGGCTTTGAAGTAAAATACCGCTTAAGCCGGTGCTAGGGGGCGTGCGAGGTGTTGCTTCTTTCATTACTTCTCATGAACAGCCTCAATAAAACCGAGTCTGCTGCTTTATTTTCTTAATTGTGTTTGTTGCTCCCAAAAGATCCCCTTTATCAGTATTTATTTCAATGCGTTTCTAATTACATGCTTACACCCAGTACCTTCTAGAAAACACTCCATAACTTATAGATGCAGATGCACATTCCAACATCAGAACAGTATGAACTGAGAATATACTATGCATGTTTTGTTGAAATAACATTGAGAAATAGATATAACAGTCGAACATGAAATGTTATATTCAAGGACCACTATCAACCAAAAACACACAAAGAAACAAACAATAATTACAAAGCTAAATAGGAGTCAAGATATGTCACAGAAAATATAAAATGGTTGACAATGGTGCTACCGCCTTGGAACGATCAGTGGCGAAAACGGCCGCAGTGGGGAGTTTGAGTTTAATAAATACTAATAAAGGTAATCCTTTGGCAGCAACAACTAGAACCAAGAGAATAAAATAGCAGAGTCTGTCATGAAAGGTAATGTAGGAACCAATATCTCTCTCGCCCCTACTAGTGTAAGCGGTATTCTACTTCTAAACCACATATATTGGGCTCCTTGGTCCATAAGAACGAGTAAAAACAGCATTACGGTTTGTAGCTCGGGTAGACATTTTACAGCCGACAAAATGTTATAAACAACGTCTCTTGAAATTATAAATGACCAAAACAAATTAATCCCAGATTTATCATACGCTTTATTGATGAGCGTGATCTTTAACGGCTGTAAAGAGACGATTATAGAGAGAAATATAATAACCATTAATACAAAACTGGTTCTGACCATAGACTTGTTATTAATTACTTTATAGTTGAAGATTGTCCTGCGATGCATCACGTGATCTGTATCATTGAAATACAAAAGTCCGAGTTACCAAATGAATGATTGAGCGTTTTCATGATCGTGATGGAGTGATGAGAGTGTACATTGACTTTTGATGGTTACTGTGTTATATAAGCAGTTGTGATCGAATGAAATATGATAAACTTACAAAATATGTGCGTCAAGTATTTCAGTAAAATGTATTAAGCGAAGCTTTTACGCGTTTACAATATTTTTACGATTTTTGTTATGAAAAGACACGCCATAATTAATATTGAAGAGATAGAGATCGGGAACAAAATTGTTAAACATGTGAAGCAGCAAGCATGTAGAGAGGAAGATGATGCAAACGCGTGGAAAACCATTATGCCACCCAATATTGGTTGCCATGTCGATATGTGGTTGCTATAACTTTGACGATTTGCCTAACGAAAATAGTGAGAATTCTAGATATGGTCAATTAAAACGCGCTTTCTCTGGACAGTACAGGGTTACATTTTTAATTATGCTGATAATTTTCTTGACAAAATTGCTTGCGGCATTCATTTACATAAATGTAGATATAAAAATCGAACAAAAATGTAGATTCAATGACGACAGTCAACCACAAACACACACAGAAACAAAGAACAACTTTAAAGATGAATAAAATGCCAAATAAGACATCGCAAACACAAAAGGGTTGACAATATGGCTACCGCCTTTGAACGGTCAGTGGCAAAAAACAACGACTTTTTACTTTATAATGGACTTATTACGGCGGGTGGGGTAAAATATATGTATGCTTCTGATGAACCTGAAGGCAACAAGCAAGAAATATGGAAATCAAGAATCGGCATTCCGATTTTGGAATGACAAATCGGTATTTCATATCCGGTGACGATAATGAAGAGAAGATGCGTTATGGTACTTGTTACAGAATCAGTACTGATACTCATGAATGCGGCTGGAGTGGGTGTTCAAATGTCAGTGGCCCATACGACTAGATTCATTTTATACAGCTCCATTAGCGCCAAACTGGTTCACTCTAACTGTGATCTTTCTGCTTGAAAGTTTTTGCTCTATCGTTTGGATATTTCCGGTTTCTCAGGCTATTACGACTTTGGCCGTGTTAACACATGCTTTTAAAGTCTTAAACACTCATATGCATGAAACCTTTGAGAAAGACGCCTGCAGAATTCCGGCTTTTAAATAGATACGTTTACTACATTTGAACTTGAGTAAACTTGTAAATAAGTTTGACGGAGACTTCGGCTGGTTCTACGCCAACATTTTTGTGTGGAATATATCTATAGCGTGCTTTACTCTCTACTAAATAATGCGGACTTCCGTGGACGTCTTCACCTGAAGTATGTTTTCGTTCTGGCTCATAAGTGGCTCTGTGTCAATATTTGTAAGCTTTTGTTATTGACGCGGTAAGTAATTTTAGTCAACTTTATTTGACTTCTTTCTTTTTATGACAAGACATCAATTCATTTCCTCAGTCTGTAGCTATGTTCACTTTCCGTTGACTATTACTTTGCGCTATGGTATTAACATCTAGTTAAAAGAACGTTCGGTAACACAATTTCTCTTTTTTGAGGTTATTTAAAAACGGCGAAACTATTACACGTTTAAATGTTTCGACATTTCCCAAAACCCCCCCACGAACTCCTATTTGAATGTGAGAACTTTGCTTTACTAGTCTATTGTTAAATATAACTTCGGAGTGGATCAGAAAGGAGGTAACATTTATTTCATATCTTGGTCTTTTTGTCAAAGGAACACTGATTTACATCTTTAGGACCTCAGACGCTGGTCTTTATTACCTCATATATAATGCATAATATAGTGTGTGTAGGTGATATTTTAAGTTTGGACAAAGATTAGGCGAGGATGTTGTTGCATTCGTAGGTAACGGAAGTATAAAAAATGAGATATAGGGTCCTATAGAAACCACAGCGTCCGAGCGCAAAGGCATCTTAGGTCCGCACTGTACTGCAAACAAGGACTTGAAAATACAATGAAAGAGACAAAAAAACAACAGAAAGGATGGTGAAGATAGGGTTACCGACTTGGAACGGTCAGTAGGCAATAAGGCCCACTGGTTAGCTTGAAACGATTTTATATGCGCACAATCCTCGCTATTATCCTGTCTTCAGCGCCCAAATGGACAAGACAGTTTAAACAAAACTACATCCCATCAAAAGGAATTCTCTAACAGTAAAGTCCACATCCTGAGAATCTAACTAAAGAAAGACATACAAAATAATAAACATCTCAGGATGTATCCAGAATCGTACTGAACAACAATAGTAGTTGCAGCTAAAGAGAAAACCAATCTAGGGTACGACCAGAAAACCCGAGGGACGAAAGCTCATGCACCCACCTCCCTTAGTTGGGGTTTCAGTATGTACAATCATAGTCCCAAGAGGTAGTCCAGTCATCGCACAAGTGAAAAGTGAAGCGTAATGACTGACTGTAGAGGGGTCAATCACTAAACATGCAGTGCGCTGTAAAACCAAAGGGTTATATCCTTTTCTGACGAACTTCCTGATTAAATTTTTAAAGCGGTCAGGAAACCTGTCAGACCCCTTTAACTTTCGGAGTTTATAGACCACATCTCCATAAAATGAGGGTTGTGATAAGCCTAGTCGCAGAATTGTCGTAAGGTTGGTGTTGTACTTTTCCAGCAGGCCTCGTTGCGGCGGTAGAATTAAGAGAAAGATCTACGTAGTTTGTGATAATGAAAACCCAGCTGAAGAAGTTTACTTGTAATAACTTAATTTCGATCATTGAAGTCTATAACATCATTACACGCTCTAGCAAATCGAATGAGGTGGGAGATATACACCCCGTATGAGGTAGCACGAGGTACATCTCCATCCAGGTGTGGATAGTTAACGATGTTAAAATTGAAATCGTCTCTCTTATCATAGATTTTAGTATGAATACAGTCATTTGAAATCGAGAGATGAAGATCGAGAAATGCTGCTACCGTTCATCTATAAGTACTTGCGACTTCATGCCATCTTCGGGATTGTTAAAATTTTGTACTATTGATTTTATTAATATTGAGTTCTGCTCAGACCGGGGCTAGAGGGCGTGAGCGGTAGCTAGCATATTTCACTACCGCTCATGAACAGTCTCAATCGAACCGAGACTTCAATAGTTCGTATGTGTCGTTTTCGGCCGTTTCCAAAGGTCCATTATCATACTCCTTCTTATAGCACAGTGGCGTTGCTTGTGCAGTGTGGCGGCAGTAAAACGTCTCCCCGCGCTTGCAGTCAGTACTGTTATTCATTCGATCTTTGGAGATCGCTGAGCCCGATAATAGGGCTACCGCATTGGAACCGCCAGTGACAAAAAAGGCCGCTGGGGGTTTAAACCAGGCACCAAACCTCACACTTACCCTCCTGTCATCCCAATAAAACGGGATATTATAAATAAATCCCCGCCATGAACTATTCTCTAACCAACAAGGCAGCATTAATGGGCAAAATAACTAAAACACAAAGATGATCGTGTATATTTAAATACAAAAAAACAATAACCTAGAAAGCCACACAGAAGGTACCAGTGACTTGGCAAAAGCCAGAGCAACAAGAGCATAAACCATTGAGAGTACGACAAGACACGATTGCAAACATCAAACGTCACTGTCCTTTTGCGCTTTAGGTAGATGTCATCATGGTCAACAGCCTGTCCGGTCATCGTACAATTAAAGAGAAAAGCATAGTGGCGAACTCTAAATGGGTCTAAGACCAAGCACTGCTTAATGATAGGGTCATAACCTTGTTTGATAAACCTTTTAACAAGTTTAACAAAGATAGTATGAACGTGATCATGACCAAGAATCTTACGAAGTTTGTAAATCACGTCACCATATAAGTCAGGTTGGTTCCTTGTCGCAGAAGAGTTATTAAATTACTTTTATATATATATACAAAGATTACGAATATTAACATCAACTCCAGTACAAGCTCTACAAAAACGAATAATCTGAGACACATAGACCACATAAGAAGATGCTCGTGATAATTCACAATATCAAAGTTAAAATCAAGTCTCTCTTGTCATAAACTTACTAATTATTTCGCCATTTTCAATAGAGATATGTAAATCAAGGAAAAAAGGGACAGTATCAGAAATGTTAGCTTTGCTGAGTGGAAGTTCCTTAAGATAGATATTATTAACCGTAGTAGGAAAGAAAGGATTGCCAATGTTTAATATGTCATCCAAATACCGAGAGGTATCATTAAAGGCTTCAATTACATCTGCCTGAGTATCAGATGAAAGACTCAACATAAAATCTCTTTCATAGCAATACAAAAACAAATCTACGACAAGAGGTTCACAGTTCGTACCCATAGGGAAATCAACAATTTGCCTATAAACGGTAGTTCCATACCTGACGAAAATATTTAGTAGGAAGATGGGTGCTTCACAAACGTATTGGTAAGTCCACATAGTGTAATGGCCGTTAGTAAAAAACGCTTTTATATTATTACAGGCCAAAATTGTAGTTTTTTCCCTTGCGAAAGTTTTTTTTAAATAAGAGCAATACGTACGCTTGTCTTTGATATGATGAAGTGGTAAGGTTGTATAAAGTGTATAGAAAAGAGTATGATAATTGACCTTTGGAAACGGCCGAAAACGACACATACGAAATATTGCAGTCTCGGTTCGATTGAGACTGTTCATGAGTGGTAGTGAAATATGCTAGCTACCGCTCACGCCCTGTAGCCCCGTGTTGAGCAGAACTCAATATTAAAACAATTAATAGTACAAAATTTTAACCATTCCGAATATGGCATGCATATGGCGAGGGACATGGAGCATCTTTCTTCCCCATGTCGTACGGCGTATGGTCCCAGTATCTAATAAAATTAAATGCCCCGAAGATCGAGATAAACATAATGGAATTTAGTTGGGAGCAGCTGTTATGAAGCCTGCATATCACAAGTAACAGTCAAAAGACTAAATTTAAAAGCAGACAACATATCCTATAAGTGGTTAAACAATACCCAGAGCCTTTAATCGGCCGGAGTAGTGGAACCACTGAATCGAAAATTAAGTAAGAAAACAAAAAGAAATGAAAAAGTACCACCGACAATTAAATATAAGTATCGGGCTCAGCGATCTCCAAAGATCGAATGAATAACAGTACTGACTGCAAGCGCGGGGAGACGTTTTACTGCCGCCACACTGCACAAGCAACGCCACTGTGCTATAAGAAGGAGTATGATAATGGACCTTTGGAAACGGCCGAAAACGACACATACGAACTATTGAAGTCTCGGTTTGATTTAGACTGTTCATGAGCGGTAGTGAAATATGCTAGCTACCGCTCATGCCCTCTAGCCCCGGGTTGAGCAGAACTCAATATTAATAAAATCAATAGTACAAAATTTTAACCATCCCGACTATGGCATGAAGTCGCAAGTACTTATAGATGGACATTTATCATAAATTTGATCAAGAACGTCTCCTGAATATTTAATAGACCAAAGTAAATGAATCCCAGAGTTTTCATAAGTTTTAACACACTATTGTTTAACGTGATCTTTAACGGCAGTAAGACAAGAAGTTAAAAGTGTCGAGATATTTGTGGTGCTGCAGGCACTAGAAATTGAAATAAAGCTGGCCTTAGATGGATTTTATGTAATTTAGGAATCCAGTATATAGTTGGCATTTCATTTTGCTTTTCGTCTTCCCCAGCCTTGAATGTAGTGCACCGAGTGATGTGTGTGGAAACAAAATCATCCTGAGCAGATTGAACTGGAGTATACGAATTAGTGCTACTGAATTCCAGAGATAAAACATTGACGTAATGTAGGTGTCAAACAATAATTACATTATTAGCTGCTTTATCAGCAAGAACTAAAATAAATGTATTATGAAATTCTTGAATTCCCGATTTAAATTACGAAACTTAAAACCTAGCTCTCGGAGGAAGTAAAGCGGGCCGTTTCAAGAGGTCCATTAGCATACTCCTTTTAATTAGCATTATACAATTTAATACATGTATCTATAATCTTAAAAAAATACTTTTTTCAAGTAGAAAGAGAGTTTGAGTCTGCATGTTCTCTACGACACCATTTTATAATAAAATCCTCGATGGATTGGTTGATAAGAGCACGACATGCATTAAAATCAATAATTGAAGGTAATCTATATTTAGGACTTTTAGAAAACAGATGCCGAATACGTTTATCTACAATATCAAAATTACCACTGATGACATGACCTGCCTGAGCATAGCAACATTTTGTTTATTAAATTCACATTGCTTAGGAGTTTTATTTACTATATCAAGGTCAGGAACTAATTTTTTTTTTTATACTTTTAACAAATTACAGGATTTTTTGATTTTTTGAAATATTTAGGAATAGAATCAACTTCATGGTTAACTCGAAACATACTTGGCATGTCAATGAAATGAATACCCTTATTAAGCTATACTATTTTTAGAAAATGCCTGACGTGATCAGTCTCCTTGTCAATATGGGGTCGGAGATGTTGTTTGTTTGAATTATGGAAGAAGTGTTATACAAGGGATATGTACGAATGAAGATTTTATCTGCTTTCTCGTCGATCAACTTAAGTGAGGAAATGGACAAAGAGGTAAGACATGAAAGCATAGAGTGCTTTCTAGACTGTTTAAAATAGTATGCATATCAGCGACTGACATAGTTACACGATACTTACGTTTGATGATACCATTTCGCCTACGATCATGAGAAATAGAGCTACGTTTTCGAATAGAACATATAGAAAAAATGTCAATATTAGGATATTTTGAAATATTGCCTTGTTAATAAATATTGTCATTAAGGCCGAGTGGATATGGTGTTTGCAAGCTTTTTATCCACTTAAGTTCTGCAATATGTCTAGCTTTTATTTTAAAGCTTTTAGCAGCATCATTATCATAAATTATATATTCAACCGGTTGACGGTAACGTTACTAAAAGTTTGACCTGACTGATGAAAGTGTTAGTACAAGTAATTTTGTTTTTAACTTTTTAGGATTACCTGCATTGTATTTATGTTCACGAAATCGAACTTTTAAAGATCGACCTGTTTGTCCGACGTATTTTATATCACAATGTGGTGCACATCAAGTCTAAACATAAATGACGTACGTTAATCAAAATTTGAAGCTAGTCATACATTAAACATTTCACCATTAACAGCTGATTTAATGGTGGACTTGCAAGATAAATAATTGCAACATCTGCACCTCTTAGCATTGTACTTACTAATATAGATTTGCAGCTTTCGCTGACGCGGCCGCGGACTACGGATGACGATCAATTTTGCAGAGGTGTTTTCTCAATATATCTGGTATATAATCACTAGTTTTTAAAAGGACACTGTCATGTATGAAAGAATCACACTTTTATATTACAATCAATGTTAAAACATTGTTAACAATGTAAACCAATTTCCTTCCATGAGGCCAGCGCAAATTGTAACTGTTCTCCTTAAAAATGGTCTTGAATGTCTCCAAACGGAGCTTATGGCTTTGAATGATTTCAGTTCCGCGATAGCATATCTAAACATGCTCTGTAGGCTTGTACATGTCGATTAAATTTTCTGCACTTGCGCAGTTCTCTGTACTGTTTTCTTGCAACTGAGCAGAAGTAAATTCAGTAAGAATCGGGTATATGTTGGGATAGATCTTATCGCCTAATAAATTTCAATCCGGTGGGAATTCTAAGTCGGCTCCGATACCTATATTTGACATCAGTGCAAATTGTTGTGCATCATTTGCATGTCCCAGAAAACCATTTCAACCTGAACAATTAGCGCCATCATTGTATATTATTATTTTTGTGTGAATTGCATGATAGTGTCGATGTCCAGAGTAATATTGTTCCTGTGGCTCTGTGCTAGGCCTATAAATCTCATGTGAAGTTCCATCAATAGCACCCACTGCGCTTGGAATTTTACTCCAGTGGCTGTACATGTCCCTCCATTGTTCCAGCGATGGCCATTGCACGTGACAGTTGATGTTATTTTCAAATGGTTTTAATATCCAGCGTAACACAGTCTTGATTGTTAAAACACTAATGTTGAAAATGGCAGAAAGCATATGATAAGATGGATACGTTCTTAACCATATCACAAATAACAAAACTCTGTTACGAACAGACAGTTCGTGTAATTGCCCTGATCGGACTCCAAGTTTAATTACTAACTGTAAAAATGTTTCTGGTGTCCCTCCGGATAAAAATTATAACGATTCTCTGAAAATAAGCGAAATACGTCTCTGCCTTCATACACATTGATGTCTTCCGAAAACACTGTTTTTTATGTTTAATAATGGATCTGCTGAGTTAACATTATACCAACAATGGGTTGAAAATATCGATTAGCATCTGGTGGTGGCTGACATAAAGCCGGTAGAACAGAAAGAATGAATCTTTTCGTATTCCGGTTCATGTTTGTCTGCAAAATATTTGGAGAGTTGTGTCGATACCTTACATATTAATTGTGATTAATTTCATTTTATTTTCTCATCTATACGCATGTTCTACTGTGTTTCAATAAATACTGACGTTGCCACTTATCAACGCATAATCTCAAACGCACACTTACGTTTCTTCTGTTACAGTCACACCCTTGCAAAGAAAAAAGCGCTCAGTCAAGATGACTAAGGAGGAGTCACTGTTGATACTTAGATCATATCAAGCACCCTCAACCTGCTGGTCCGAAGTTCTTAACGATGTTTGGGAAAACCTCATGCATCTACCAACAGACGCGAGAGATTTGTACAAGAACGCGACTTTAAAACAGTTACGAGACACGATGTCTTCGACGTTTTGGAAACCCCATTCATGCGACACTGAAAGTATATTCAGGATATACAAATCAGGTAAACTTAAATGATTGAAACGTTACGAATGTTTACCGAGGTTATTATATTGATGTGCTCTGCTTATATATTATTGCTGTATTAACTATCGGACTATTCCTATATGTGATGTTGGTTTTAATTAAAATTATAATAGTGCTAACCTGATTATAAATCAGTAATTTAAAATAAGCATTAATTTACCATTAATTATGACATTAGCAATTTATAAATAATAATGGAAACAAGGCCATGTTCTTATAGCTGGCATACATTTTATTTGAAATTTTTTTTATTTGCCAATTAAAGCTGCAGAGAAGCGGTTGGTTCAGCGTACCGGTCCTGTAGAAACTCGTGCACAAGCTGTCGACAGAAGAGATGCCATTGTCTAGGACCTGTCCGATTCGGACGACCAATATGCACCTGTCGATGTACAGCAAGCTCCGGTTCAACGTAGGTTTACTATATTTTGTTTTACTGACGATCAATATCAATACAGTTTATCAACATTATGTTCTTTCTTCAACATACAAAGCACAGCATTTAACATGTTATGAGTTTCCATAAAACGCATGGAACATCAACGGATGGCATACCAACTAAAGTCTAGGTCAATGTTTTTTTTTTAATTACTTACTGAATGATAGCAGCCTTTTTCCAAATTCAAGTCCCCGTGCGTTTAAATATATCTCGTCATGCCATTTCAAAACCAGACCTACAACCCAGACCCGAACCCAGACCCGGACCAGCGGAACAAGCCGGAGCCGTGGGAGCTGACCAACCGCAACCACGACGAAGACCACCAAAGAGATCACTGGCGTCTCTTATAAGAGAAAATCAATTGGCATACAACAAATTCATTACCAAAAAGGTTCTGAAGCTTCTTATAGAATTGGGGATCAGCAGTTCTGATGAAGATGATTTGTAACTTATAAAAGTTAATAAATTTGGTTTCTTTTATGTTGCGTTTTACTACATCTATTAATGTTTGAAGTTACGTATTTGTTTCTTAACTAACTAACTACACTTCATAGTATAGTTATTCACACCAGTTAATAGGTCGGTATGATATGTACTTGAGTTAAAGGTAACTTGGGTGTACCAACAATTATTTCAAACAGGATCCGCAGCTGACCATAAAATCAAACTGATGTATGGCCTTACTTCGTCTACATTACTTTTTGAGAAAACCCCTCATTATTTAGTCGTCATCTGGTGTCCGCGGCCGCGTCATCGTAAGATGCATATCTCTGATAGAGGGAAATACCCTGCATCTTGAATAAACGAAACGATTTCTAAAAGGAGACGTTATATGGTATTTCCTCAAAACAAGTGATCCAAGAGGAGTAACTAAAACTTTTGAGCCGTTATTAAAAATCCTGGTAATATTATTAGTAGGAAAACATGAAACGAGGTTGCCGAATGAAGATTTAAAGGTGTAATGCGTACACATGGTTTACTTCTAAGAAATGAGTAATTAGTTTGTGTAATTTTATTGATGACGCAGAGTGTAACCGAAGAGGAGAAATATTTATTTTAAGTGTTTTTATTTACATTTTTGACACAGTATAAACAGCTTTAACAAGCCAAACCCCAACTGTGGATCGTCGTATTAATAGTTACCTAGAACTCCTAATTCATTTTACGCATATTCAATCACGGGCATTTTAAAACCCCTTACATTATATATTATAATATGACCTGAACACCTGGAGAGAGTTTTGATAAGTAATAGCTAGAGTATTGTCTCATCGAGTGGGTTCATTGACATCGAGGTATTTAAATCGATCAACAAGACGATACCATACTCTATTTGTTTTGTAGCATGTCAATTTCAGCTGTCTGCCATACTCTAACTTCTGATAACTGAGAGTTAGTGTACACCATTTATTCTGACACGATTTTCAATTACACGATTTACACCTGTGCAAATACAAAGGGATTTTCAGTGACCATGCTACAAATGGTTTTATAGTGTAATTTTGTCGTTATTTGGCGAGTTAATTCCTTTAAAATGTACTCGTAACACACGTTTTAAAGATAAAAATAGCTGAGAGGAAGACTATTTACATATGTGTGTTGTCAATGTGTTTATGACGTCTTTTAACTAGAAATAGAGCAAAACCAAACGCTTTATACTTTTTCAACCAATATATTTAATCGCTAGTTTTTTGTTAATTGACATAAACGATTCCCCGTTGAAAGCTCAAACGATTCTCTGTTGGAAGTTCACATTATGTATTCGTCAGGGTATTATCAAGCCTACATCTCAACATTATGTTTTATAATTAAACTATTCTCCCAAGAGCAGTCAATCAGTTGATGAAAGGAAAATCAATCTCTGTAAACAATACAATGAACGGACCATCAGCAAACTAGCGAAGTGGATATCGATGTAGAGTTCTACTTTAAAACAAAATCCGTAGAAAATAATGAGTTGGAAGAGAATACCGACAGTTATTACTGCAAGCCTGACATTGCACAGGTTAACGATATAATGGTTCCATGCAAGCCTGACATTGCACAGGTTAACGATATAATGGTTCCATGCACGCCTGACATTGCACAGGTTAACGATATAATGATTCCATGCAAGTCTGACATTGCACAGGTTAACGATATAATGGTTCCATGCAAGCCTGAAATTGCACAGGTTAACGATATAATAGTTCCATGCAAGCCTGACATTGCACAGGTTAACGATATAATGGTTCCATGCACGCCTGACATTGCACAGGTTAACGATATAATGGTTCCATGCAAGTCTGACATTGCACAGGTTAACGATATAATAGTTCCATGCAAGCATGACATTGCACAGGTTAACGATATAATAGTTCCATGCAAGCCTGACATTGCACAGGTTAACGATATAATGGTTCCATGCACGCCTGACATTGCACAGGTTAACGATATAATGGTTCCATGCACGCCTGACATTGCACAGGTTAACGATATAATGGTTCCATGCACGCCTGACATTGCACAGGTTAACGATATAATGGTTCCATGCACGCCTGACATTGCACAGGTTAACGATATAATGGTTCCATGCAAGTCTGACATTGCACAGGTTAACGATATAATGGTTCCATGCACGCCTGACATTGCACATGCTAACGATATAATGGTTCCATGCACGCCTGACATTGCACAGGTTAACGATATAATGGTTCCATGCAAGCCTGACATTGCACAGGTTAACGATATAATGCTTCCATGCAAGCCTGACATTGCACAGGTTAACGATATAATGGTTCCATGCAAGTCCGTTTTATACAATGCTAACCATACTCTGCTTCTATATTCCCATGTAAGTGACAACATGTTACAGGTAAAGGTTGTCATAATCCCAATATAACTGGTAAGCATCGTTTTATAAATTCACCTATTTGTAAGGGGTAGTATCACATACTTCCCTATAAATACGTTGTTTTTGAATATACGATACGACTCTCGTGTGGTTTAACATCTGCATTCCAGCCTGTTTTCGCGCCAGATTATTGGTTATACATCTACATCTACCTATGTACGTTGAATTTTGAATATAATTCAACGGAAATGGCTTCACTAGTAATGCTTAGAAGATGAAATAAAGGATAGGATAGATAGATAGAAGTAAAATAAAGAAATACATAAGGCATAATACACGGACCATAAAGAGAGTTTAACAAATTTATAATAAAGTCATTGATAGAGAACCATCCGTGGATGAAATAACCACGTATGACCATTCATTTTCGCAATTAACAATTTCAAAGTCAATGGCATTCATTTTAAATCAAATTTTGGAAAACATAAATGTCGTGTAGATCTACACCTCCTGGACAGAGGTGAACAAATAATGGGATTACATCTATAAATAACATTATTGTTTTCTCCCTGGAAATCAGTGTAGTAAGTTAGCTGAAGTTGACAGTTCAGCAAAGTCATTGAAAAAGTACATGATAATGGAATAAAAAAATATTCATTTTCAAAACATATTCTACATCATGCCCTCGACCAATATCATCCCGAGAGCTTCAGCTTTAGTGTATCAGGCCTGATATAGGGCGTGATATGAAAATACCTATTTATTATTCTCTTTTTAATTTTAATAACTACACTTACGGGAAATAGAAAAACACATACGCTTTCATATTCGTTCAGAAGAATGGTTCCAATGGCTTGTTTTGATCAAACAGACACAAGCCTTTTTTTATTGGAAGTTCGCATTAATAATTCATCAGATAAATATAACGTCTATCCAATCCATATGATGTTTTATAATTAAAATGTTCATACGAGAACACTCTGTAGCTATCATTTAGAATTAGGAATATCAATTGCTGTAAGCACAACGCTGCTTTGATAATCAAGAAACCAAATAATTAAGAAAGTTTTGTTTTAAAAGGAACGGCTTGCCTTGTTAGGTAACAATAATGAGGGGTGGGGACAAGGGAGAAATCCCATAACATGATAGAAATTGATGATTACAAATAACAATGAATTAAACATATTAAAAACATTTAAGAGTAAATCAAATCAAATAACAGGTAACAATCCCAAATATGATTTATTCACAATACGGGTGACGGGAGTTGGGTGAGCATGTGTTGTGGGTTTGAGTGGGGGTTGGGGCAAAGTAAATCAAATCAGATAACAGGTAACATTCCATAAATATTTTTTCGTCATTCGATACAAATTACGAATGACAGAGAACAATAAAGTCTCTAAATACAGATAATACAATAAATATTGCGCAAATAATGGAATAACCCTTATCCCCTGTTTATTGTCAACCCGTTTTTGTTCGTGATATCCAATATCTTCTTATTAACTTTGAAATTGCTAGTGTAATGCGTGTTTCTGGTTGAATCTCTATTTCCTGTTCGGCTTATCTACCTACTTTTAAATATGTCATAGGCAAAAGCAGCACATCGTAACAGTTGACAAATTGCTTTTAATAGATTAAAGGCGGGTTATATAACAGTGCTGAATGGAAAATAAGAAGTTTTGAACACGTTTTTGAAACAACTGTTTAAGCAAATTGTAGATGGCTTTAAGGATTTCATTTTTTTTTCCGGAATTAGTTCATGTTTGCATAAATAATGATAAATCACGCACAAATGCAAATCCCTTCTCACCGGTAAACGTGAAGAAAATTCTATGTGGAAGCATAGTGGATGCTCTTTTGAATGATTCGCTGCGAGTTCGATACCCACTGGGAGCTCAACTTGCAAGTGAGAAAGTGTCGACTCTTACGGACGTCTTACGGATGGCGGAGGTATACAGTACTGGTTCTGCCCAGAAATAAGTGGGTGGTCTGCCTCCACCACAAAACAATCGACCGTCATATATGGCCTGACATGTGCTTGTCGCAAGATAACCATAGTAGTTGGGACTAACTCAGGAAAGAATCGATGTCGTTGATTGTATTTACATAAGTTTAATGCAACTTTTAAAATATGTTAAATATATATACAAATATCAAGAAAATCAAGCGAATACACAGATGAACTATGAAAATGACTGATCTCATGAACGCTTAAGACGTTCGTAGTATTATCACAAATAATGAATGTGTCGACTGACTATATATGACACTAAAGTGTTGTTGCAGTTACAACAATGTTAATGATCACAAACGTTACAAAGGATGATGCACGAGAGCGCATGAATATGATGCGCGATTCCAATGATCGGTGATGGTCATCAAAACCTTCTATAAGGGTAGCTGACACAATGAATATGATGACGCGATGATTAACCTCCAAGGAGGTTGTGGGGTAACGTTCCTCCAGTGAGGTCTGATGACGGGCCCACCACGTGTCCCGGGGGTTGTTGCTCCTAAGAGAACCTGACCATGTTGTCCATGTACGGGTACCGTCTCCACCGCTCGTTACGTTAATTGTTGATTCCCGTTGAATCACCGTGAGGCCCTACACACACTAAAGGCTTAGCTCCACTCCGGGAAGCTTAGGCTGTAATAATACATACTTTTAGATGTCGGTTCATTAACACGACAATCTTATACAATTATCATTACACGAACAAATCATTATCTCGTAAATATATTTGAGTCACTCTCTGATTATGATATCATGTGTAGCAATGTATACGTATTCTACAATACCATGTATACTCATTGGCATATATACAAGGCAGCACTTCACCGTTAACCACCGTTATAGCGAAATAAACATAATGAAATTTAGTTAGGAGTAGCGGTTATGAAGCCTGCGTATTACAAGAAACAGCCAAAAGACTAAATTAAAAAGCAGACAACATATACTATGTTCTAAACATATTTATTTTACATCGATTGCGAAAAAAGTTCTTGCAACTTAGATTAATCACTCTCGATGGCTTCCTGGGTAGAACCAGTACTAAGCAATGTGGATTAATTATCTTGCTCAAGGATAAATAACGTGGTCGCGACGGAGGATCGAACCCACGACCTCTCGATCAGGAGTTCGGCGCTCTACCACTGGACCACGCACTCCAATTAATACCAAAGTATGCGACACTACAAACATAAATGGTTAACAATAGGAGTACCATGTTTTGTATTTGTGATTATTTGCATACGTTTGACAAGATACGTTTGTTTAAGTCAAGAAAATATCTGATCTGTTCATGAAACGGTCAATGGGGTTTAACCAAACCTCAATCATATCATATTATCATCCAAATAATATATCACTTTTACCTGTCTAGGTAGCAGTCTAAAAAACGTTTTTAATGCAATTTAATGCAAAATTAAGCCGATAAACAACTATTTAATCCCATGTAATAGTTGAATAAAATAATTTACATTTAATTCTGTGCTATTAGTAATTCACAAAGATTTTAATTGATTAGAAATTGCTCAACGTTGAGTGATAGTGATAGTTTAGTAATGGTTATAGTTTAGTAATGGTTATAGTTTAGTAATGGTTATAGTTAAGTGATAGTGATAGTTTAGTAATGGATTATATTCAGTATGCATACCATCAGTATGCATAAATGCTTTGAATTACATTTACCGATACATCTTTTATTTGTAATATGTTTTCTATTTGTGATCATTTGCATACGTTTGACAAGATACGTTTGCATAAGTCAAGAAAGTATCTGTTATGTTCATGAAACGGTCAATGGGGTTCATGACACGGTCAATGGGATTTAATCAAACTTCACTCTTACTCTATTATCATCCAGATAATATATCACTTTTACCTGTCTATGTAGTAGTCTAAGAAACGGTTTAATGCATAATGCGTCTTAATTCACTCTTACCCTATTTTCATCCAAATAATATATCACTTTTACCTGCCTAGGTAATAGTTTAAAAAATTCTTTTAAAGGTTAAAAGTTGAGGCATTTGAAACAAAACTTGATATAATCCATATAACGAGTCGACATTTAATTTCTTTTGACGTGCATATGTAGATTTAGTGCATTCCACATTGTTGTGATACACGTGCATTTCCGGGTTTCTTCAGTTACATCGCACGAATAAATCACTTCCTCTGAAAATTCATTGCATAATACTGCCAGAAGCCAACAATAAAAATTCCGGTAAAACCAATTGGAATTCATTCCGAGACAGATTAAGGCAGCTTGAAATTTATTTATTTTTTATCATTATCCATATTAATCAATGTTAAATGACAAGGTATATAACTACGTAACTGCTTGTCATAAAATGCTACCAATAAACACGTAAGACAAGTTAAGTATCAAGATTCAATACTAAAAAATAAATAAAACAATATTAGTTCAGCAGAATGATTCTATATGGTTTGCGAATAATTCAACGGCATAAACATATGAAAGATGGTGCGTTTTCATTGACCGTCAGTATAGTTGAATATGTACATAACATGTCAGTCATGGAATATTTTGTCGTCAAAATATTTAGTGTTTCATTTTAATAATTTTTCAAATTATTTTCTTGTATTATACGTTAGAAGCATACGAAATGTAAGTGATACTACATTGAAAACTATTTGATCTTTAATGGTGCCGTGTACTCAATATTACACAACACGTGTTGTGAACTATTTGTGACATTATGCAACAAAGATGTTCAAATATTCAAATTGTAGAACAATTAATGCAAGGCATTGATTTTGCTTTGAAACACATGATTGCTGTATATCTCGTTAATGAACAACTAAATCGCTAATGTCACCATTATCCAAGTCAAAACAAATCATATCTCATAATCATTGAACGATGAATTTTGTGGAAATCTCCGCCTCAGTTATACAGAGGTAAATTATCATTGATTAAAGAACAGTGCACGCTATGCGTCAATTATAATATGATTATTTGTTTTCCTGTGAGATTTCACTTACTCTGAAACATCGGAATAAAAACATCCGCTTGGCAAAGTGATTGAAATGATTTCGCAGAGTCGAGGAATTAACATTGCCTTGTCATAAATAATTTGTGTTTAGTGATTATTGAAGAGTTTGACCGATAACGATTTTAAACTCACAATAGATATGTGGCATGTATTTCATTCAATAGTATTAACAGACTAATGGACACGCGTTTTTATTAGTAAGGCGTTATTTATTAAAAGACACAGTGAATAATTAATATGGATGACACAACGTCTGGTGTTGAAACTGATAAAAAGGTGAAGCTGCAAGCTTGGAGCGACGAAAATGAAAACAACGTGGCAAGTTTGAAAACAATTATGCGACCAGTATTGGTCGCCATGTCCATTTGTGGCTGCTACAATTTTCACAATTTAACTAATGGAGATAGTGAGAATTCAGGAAAAGGTCTAGTAAAACGCGTTCTCTCTAGGTTGTACAGGGTTACACTTTTAATTATACTGATATTATATTTGGCAAAATCGCTTGTGTCTTTCTTTTACATAAGCAAGAACTTTATACTTTTTAATGGACTTATCACTGGATGGATGGGACTCAATTTATGCATATTTCTGATAAACTTGAAGGCAACAAGCAAGACATATGGAAACCAGGAATCCGCATTTACATTGTGGGATGAAAAAATCATCAAAAGATTCAGTGAAATCGGTGTTGAATATCCGGTGAAGATAATGATAAAAAGAGGAATAATGTTACTTGTCATAGGATCAGTGATAGTAGTCATGAATATGGGAAGTGTGGGTGTGCAGATATCTGTAACCATATCACAAGAAACTGTTTCATTTTACACTGCTCCATTTGAGCCAAATTGGTACACACTGACTGCGTTCTTTGTAATTCAGTTTGTTTTATCTACCGTTTGGTTTTTTCCGGTATTACATGCTGTAATGGTTTCGACAGTGTTAGCACGTGCATTTACCGTCTTAAACACTCATATGCATAAGGAATTTGGGAAAAATGCCTGCAGAATTCCGGATGGTTTTCAAAAGATACGTTTACTGCATATGAACCTGAGTAAACTTGTAAAACAGTTAGATGGAGACTTTTGTTGGTTTTATGCCAACCTATTTGTATGGAATATAGGTATGGCGTGCTTTACTCTCTACCAAATAATACGCACTTCCATGGACACCTTCACCTTCATTTTGTATATTTGCTGGTTGGTTTCTGCACTCGCCATACTTGGAATTGTGGCAATATTTGCAGCTTTTGTTAATGACGCAGTAAGTAGTATTTGTAAAATTGAATTCACCTTTTACATTTTCTTCCGGAAATATATATTTTCTGTTTTAACCAATACCCTTTAATAGCCGTTTTTATGGACACCTAGATAAATGTCTGTATACCCGTAGGGAATAGTTCCGTTTTAATAGCTACATGTATTTGAATACAACTTGGTTTATTTGTATGATTTCATCCTGGTCGACCTGAATCCTCTTATTTAATTAACTATGTTTGAACTTGCTTTTTAGCCTGGCCGAGAAACAAAATAAAACACAACATATTTCATTTAATTTGATTTTATATTTCAAAGTAGCAAATAACTTCTCTAAATATTGCATTGTTTGTTTAATGTTTGATTTTATAAAATAAACGCAAATAGAAAGACACACACATAAAAGTAAGATTTTTTTTTATCTAAATGTTTTGTTAAATATGAGCCAAAGATTAGATTGGCTCATAGGACAGCCATTGTTTATATTTATTTTGCCACTTCGACTATCTCCAAATGCCCCCAAACAGTTAAATGAATACTATAATCAATGTGGAAACGTGAACTTCCCTGTATCAACATCATACCTTGTAATGTGTTAATACATTTCATCGTTATGCATGGTTTATCTTGACAGGCAGTCCAAAATTACCAAAACACACCGCAGTTGTTGATGCTTTCTAGGGTGATGTGTTTTACTGCGTATTCCTACGCGGGGCTTCGCAATTATACTGGACCCAGTTGTTCAAATATCTGTTAACTTAACCGATCGCTAAGTCAACATTTCAAATCTCTCTAAATTTCCGATAAATGAATATTTCTTCCAGAAATTGAGAATGTGAAAAAGAGAATGTGAAAGCCTTATGTTAAGAATAACTGCAATTTAAAACTTTTAGTAGTACAAAACATATTTTTATAAAAATTACTTTGAAAGTTTACACTAACCAATATTTAAGAAAACCGATTTTTGAAAAAATGGGCCCAGGGTTAAGAAAAAAGTGATTGGCTTTAACGTACATTTTGGTGAAATAAACGTTTTATTTTAGTTACTTTGCCTGATTGCATTTTTCTCCAACTGTGTCATGTTTAACCATTATCAAGAACATTATTTATCTAACAACCGCCCATAAAACTATTTACACACGTTTATCTAACAACCGCCCATAAAACTATTTACACACGTTTTAAGTCGTTATTCTGTAATATCAGATAGTAGCGATTCTACAATCTTAACAAAAACAATATTATTATTACATTGCAATTGATTACAAAAACAAACACTGATAATGAAATATATAATCCCAGGAAATACGAGCAATAGAAGCGCATAACTATATAGGCATTAGCAAATAGTAAAATGGGTAAGTGCTGCCGCCTGACAATGAATAAGTGCGGTCGCCTGACAATGGATAAGTGCTGCCGCCTGACAATGCCTTTCATAAACTTAAAGGGAAAGTAGCAACACATCCATAGTTATCATTGAGAATTCTGAATAACTTGGAAAACGGTGAAATAATTACCAAAATAAACGGAGAAGATATGATTATTTGAAGGTTCAGTTGAAACGGATATGAAATCCGCCTATTTTAAGAGCTAGTAATATGTGAATCGCTACTAGCGTTTTCTGTTTCTTTCTCACTATCTTACTTAAATAGATGGTCGTGTAACGTCGTCGTCTAACTGTGTACATAGAAACCAGGACGTATGGTCCTGTATGGATACATGCATGCATGCATGCATTGATGGATGGATGTATGCATGCATTCCATTAATGTACGTTTGTACGTAAGTATGTATTTAAGGATACATACATAGATACATACACACACACACACACACACACACACACATACATACATACATACATACATACATACATACATACATACATACATAGCAAATGCATTTTCCTTTATTTCATTTCATAAATGTTAAAGGACTTACATATTTTAAAAGGTAAAAACTCGCGCAGTAAACACATCTTGTCTCTTTAGTTAGACAATATGTACATGTATACTTTGATTTAAATATTCTTGAAAACAATATAATAACACGTCCTGGTAAGCACAGTTTTATAATTAGAGCTCAAATGAGTTCCATTTCATATACGATTTATGAAATGGGTTATTCATTGTTTTAATTTTAACGAGCCTTTTGGCGAGTTAAAATTTAAAAAGATGAAATAAAGCGAGTTTTATAACTTTCCATCTTCATTCTTCACTTGCAATGCATACATAGACAGAAGGTACACATTTTCTATTGATTCTGCATTTATAGTATGACTCTGGTCTTTAACGGAAACAAAAGCTTTTATGTCTTTTCCTAAGAATGTTTTTATTTGCTGGCTTTAATCAAACTTCCTTAAACGTGTCTCCGTTTTGAAGTACACATCATTGGTTTATCAGAAAATATAAAACTGCAAACCACAAAATGATGTTTTATAATTATATGCTCACCCAAGTTCAACCTATCAATTGGAATATCAATTACTGTAACCATTACACTGCCTTGATCATCAGGAAAAACTATATAATTAGAAAACGATATTGCATATAATGCACCTTATGGAGAAAATAGTATAAAGGTTCCTCCATTTACAAGACTGTTTAGAGAATGTGCTTTTTTCTGAAATTAAATAAGATTTTAAAACGGATAATTAAACTGTTCACCCATGAGCACCCTATCATCATTGTTAGACTGATAATTTATTAAAGGTTTGTCTCCAATCTTGTCTTGTCGTGCCCTGAATGGTTTATTTTGTTGCTGCTCTAGTTTCTGTTAAATCAATGAGTACATGTTTTGTGGCTTTCTATGTTTTTGTTTTTATATTCATATATATATGATCATCTTTGTGTTTTTCTTGTATTGCTGCCTAGTTTGTTAGAGGATATGTCCTGGCGGAGATGTCTTTAATATGACAACAGCGTCAGTGTGAAGATTGGTCCATCCTAGAACCTGGTTTAAACCCCCAACGTTCATTTGTACACTGACCGTTCAAAAGCGGTCATTCAATGTTACATTCCATGTTCAACGTTTATATCTTATTTTAGAAATATATGCTTGAATAGGAATTGCACTTAACATTACCATATATAGTTCTATAATTGTCAAAAAGCAGGCAGCAAATTGTAACAGTTTTTGCACTGCATTTATAGATAAAAAAAACGATCCTAATACAGTGCTGTATTAAGAATGTGAATATTTTCTACAAATAATACGTTTTAGATTGGTTGATAAACGCATATCTATGTCAAATGTAGTAACTGAAGGATACCCGTATATCTTTCCATTACGTTGAAATGTAGAAAAATGCAAGTGTACATATTTTCTGAGAGTGTGCGTGATTTTCTATTTACATGACGTATAGTAAAAGTAAATATAATTCTATATTACATCTCATTTGCATATTTCCTTCTTTGCGCAAATGTGACGTCATCCGATCACTATTCTGTGATAGTGACCGGCCCGGTCCGAAAGCTATAGTTTCGGACGAGTAGAAACAAAGACGTCAAATTTAAATGAAACATAAAACATATTGTTTTAATTTGTTGTTGAGATTTGGTATAATATAACAAATAATGTATCGTGCTTCGATCCATATAAAAGTTTATGGACTGGGCAGTCAGACCTAGAATGTTATATGGACCTCAGATTAGCTTCGGTGCATATAACAGTCTACGTCTGACTACCCGGTTCATAAACTGGCATATAGACCTCAGTATCATACATTATTTGTTAACTATTACTTCCATGTGATAGCCAAGTTCGTCCAGACTTTAATGATAGGGAGAGCATGTATACGCTCGCCTGAAATAAGATGCAACATTCGAAAAGCATTGCTGAAAGAAAACCATTCACAGAAAGCAGCCATCGAAAAATTAGACAAATGGTCCTCTAGAAACCACAATAATCAAACGCAATGTCTCCATAGGTCCGCACTGCACCACACTTCGAAATAGCAGCATATATAAAATGTCAATGGAAAGAACAATATGTAACATAAAGAGTGGTGAATACAGGGTTACCGACTTGAAACGGCCAGTAGGCAATAAGGCCTAGACTTTAGCTTAATTCGATTGTAAGTGTACACAACCTCGCTATTAGCCTGTCTTCAACGCCCATTTTGACGAAACAGAGTAAATCAAAGTACATCCAATCTAAAGGAAATCTCTAACAACAAAATCCATATCCAGAGGAATTAGCAAATAATACGCTTAAAACACGTTGACTTCGGAACAATAATCATTACAGCACGCGATTAAAATGAACTTAAGAATAATAATCATTACAGCCCGCGATTAACATGAACTTATATAAAAAATTCAGAAGACGTTTTTGATAAAATTTTCAATAAAGGTCAAGTTTCATCAGTTAGCACGTATGACGTCTCTACACTATATACAACCTTACCACATCACCTTATTAAAGACAAGCTATTTTCTCTTATTCAAAAAACATTCGCTAGAGAAAGTACTACAATTTTGGCATGTAATAATATTAAAGCGTTTTTACAAACGGCAGATTAGACAATTATACAATGTGTACTTGCTATGAAGTTTGTAAAGCACTCATCTTCCTATTAGATAATATTTTCGTCAGGTATGGTACCACCATTTATAGACAAATTGTTTGTATCCCTATGGCTACGAACTGTGCACCACTTGTCGCAGATTTGTTTTTATTTTGCTATGAAAGAGACTTCATGTTGAGTCTTTCACTTCTTGTAGTATTTGGATGCATATTCCTTTATTGTCAACCCGACTCTAAAAACCAAAAACTGTCGATTCGGTAGAAAAATTTTATAAAGTAAAGCCTGATGATCTCAGGATAATTAAAAGAAGGTTCTTATACGTTCTACTGATTGCCTTGAATTTCGATAGGTGCTATGGCTACCAGGACCTTAACAATACAAACTGTTATAGTGCAGTGTAGTGTATACATATTAGTTATATATATACATAGTACTTTCATTTTCATAAAATCGAATATAAAATCTTGTATAACTGATACTGGTTCACTATATTAATAAAATAGATAACAAAGTCATACGACGTTGTCGCCTCCCTGTGTACATAAACACCAGGAATGTATGTAGGTAGGTAGGTAGGTATGTAGGTAGGGCGGCATGCAGGCAGGCAGACAGGCAGGCAGGTAGCTAGGTAGGTATGTTAGCAGGCAGACAGGCGTCTCCTTGTCTAATACACACCATGTAACTATGTATGTATGTCGTAATTTATGTAGGCAGACAGGCAGGCCTCCTTGTTTGAGTACACCATGTATGTATGTAGGTATGTATGATATATGTAGGTAGGTATGTAGCAGGCAAGCATGCAGGCTAGTCAGGCCAGGCAGGCAGGCGGCAGGCAGGCGGCAGGCATGCGGTTTGGCAGGCTGTCAGGTTTGTAGGTTGGTAGGTAGGTAGGTAGGTAGGTAGGTAGGCGCGTCCTTGTGTAAAACACACCATGTAACTATGTATATATGCCGCAATGAATGTAGGCAGGCAGGCAATCAGGCAGGCATGAAAGTATGCATGTATTTTTATATGCATTATTTTAACTCACCCCTAAAACCGTCCCATTTGGAAGTTATTTACGACACTGAATATATTTAATTAACCAAAACAATTATACTTTCAGGCGCATGCCCCTCTGGACTGCATCTACGATATCAATGTCAGCGATATCACCATGGAGAAAGTGGCTCAAGTATGTGAAAAACATTTATAAATTATTTATTTTGTATAACATGTTAACACGTTGTAATGGTTTCTGACAGTAATGACCGATCGCCTTTAAACATGTTTTTTTTTTTCAAATTTAAACTTTCATAATTTACAAAATATTAACGCTTATATTAGCTGAAATAAAATAAGTTTCTATTCACCAGATACTATATTTGTTCCAACGACATCTTTTATATATAATTCACTCTTGTTATTTCAGTTGAACCTATTCCTATCTAAGCTCACTGGTACCCAGGTGGGATTTACAACATGTGGGCTTCTCACCATCACCAAGGAGTTCATTTTGACTGTAAGTCAGTAAGACAGGGTAACTATAATTCTCATGATAGGTAACTGTCAGTCTCATGCTATCTGCCTTACAGGATTTAGTTATTTCAAACTGTACAAATCAACTAAATGTCATACTGTTTGCGTGTATCAGAGTATCTGTTTCCAGATGGCAGTTTCCACCTATTATTTGATTTGTGTTTTATTTTAAAATGCACGTTTTTAATATACAAGTATCCTCTTGTGTATGTTAATATACTGGCGGTCAATGAAACCTCATCAGTTGATTATATGTTGCTGAACTAATTTATAATTATACGTGCATATTTGGAAATTGAAGGATATTAGTTAACGATTGCAAACACTGATTGTCTCAGACTTCCTAAATATGGAGTATAGTGTTCAATAAAAGTCACACGGGTAGAAAACGAAAGCCACACATTTTAATACCGGATATGTCCATCCGTCTTACCGTTCCTAAATAATTATTCCGACCTCACGTTGTTTAGCATGATAACGACGTTATTCCAGCAAGATAACATCACTTGTAACTCTAGCTGAGAGTGGCATGGCGTTATCTTGCTGGAATAACGTAAGGTCGGGATAATTTCTTAGGAACGTTAAAACGGTTTGTCGAAAGATGATCCTAGTAGTTGGGGCTAACTCAGGAAAGAATCAATGACGGTGAATAAATTTGCATCAGTTTAATGCAACTTTTAAAATATGTTAAATATATATACAATTATCAAAAACAACAAGCGAATACACAGATGAAATATGAAAAGACTGTTCTCATTAACGTTTAAGACGTTCTTAGTAGTATCACAAATACTTAATGTGTCGACTGATTATATACGACACTAAAATGTTGTTAAAGTTATAACACTGTTGATCTGAGATCTAGCGCGATAACTGTGATGCGCGAGAGCTCATGAATATGATGATGCGCGAATCCAATAGGTGATTGTCATCAAATGCCTTCTATAAGGGTTGATGACGCGATATAAAGATGGCTAACCTCCACTGAGGTTTTGTATGATGTTCCTCCAGTGAGGACTGATAACGGGCCCACCTCGTGTCCCGGGTGTTGTCGATTCTATAACCTGGCCATGTTGCACAGGTACGGGGACCGTCTCCACCGCTTGTGACGTTATATGTTGATTCTAGTGTCGAATCACCTAAAGGGCTTACACACCCTAGAAGCTTAGCTCCACTCCGGGAGGCCTATATCCAAACCCGGATGGCTTATATCCAAACCTGGATGACTTAGGCTGTAATTATACATACGTTTTAGATGTCGGTTGATAAATATAACCATCTTGCATAATTATCATTACCCAAACAAATCATTATTTAATAAATATATTTAAGCTGTACTAGTGATGAGTAGCAATGTATACATATTCTACAACGTCATGTATACGCGATGTACGTCGCTGTTAACCAATGCCCCTAATACATGTAATATACAACGTTATCAAATCACTCGTATATTACACTCACTGAGTTATGCATGCACAAATGTATGTCAACTAATGCCCATATTATACAACGCTATGTATACGCGTCGAACATGTATACTAGTCACTCATCTCATTGTTAACTAATGCACCTAATATACAATGCTATCAATTCAATCGTGTATTACAATCACTGAGTTAAACGCCAACGTTAACATATGTACCTATTATACAACGTTATCAAATTAATATTGTTTTACAATTAATGATCAGTTACAATAATTACATCTAATAAAGTAACTTCAAAATCATATGCTAGTCTCAACTTAATGTTTGTTAAACATCAAAGCTAACCGGATGTCGTAAACGCCAACCAAGATGGCGCCACCCACTGAATACAAATGTAAGATAAATGTTAATAAAATAAATACTGACCACATATTGCCTGTGAATGTCGCCGTCCAACTCCTGCTCCAAATATAGCAACTATCAAGCAATCCCGGCCAAATCTAGAAGACAATGGATTTTATAGCAAACGTTACGCCCAAACCATTATTTCCCCCGTGACATACGTAGCTAAATTAGCAGTATTAAATTCTACACGAAAGAACCCTTACAAAATTTTGCCTTTAAATGAGATAGACCTATACTTTTACATGCATTAGCACAAAACTAAACTTATTAAACGGCCCTTCCGGACAACTTAAAATGTACACGGTGTTCCGTGTTACCTGAATATATCATGAACATTGTGAATTTGGTTCAACTAAACAATGGATTAGGGTGTAACTAACAGGTGCTTACAAGAGCTATGTACGACCAATAAGCTCTACCCGTGACATTTTGTGACACGATTGGACATATCCGGTAATAAAATGTGTGACTTTTGTTTTCTACCAGTGTGACTTTAATTGAATACTACACACCAAGTTTAGGAATTTGAGACAATCAGTGATTGCAATTCTTATCTAATACTCTTCAATTTCAAATATGCGCTTATTAATATAAACCAATACAACGTAAGAAAAATGTGGGTGGTCTGCCTCCACCACGAACAAATTAACCGTCATATATAGCCAAAACATCTGCTGAAAATGACGCAAAACAAGATTCAACGACAACTAAATATGCCAATGAATTTCATCTGCAACAAAGATAAGAAACCGTTTGGCTTGTGGCTTAAACTTTTATTTATTGATGTTAGCTTTCCCCTGACGTGTTTCCCGTCTACTTTACTGTCCTGTACAAGCTTAAACTATTAGTGTTACCTGTTAATTGCTAGCGTTTTCCTCACCTTCTTTGTTGTCCTATACACATTTGACCTAATATTTATTTATTTTTAATCTCTAAAACGACGAGCATTTTACCTCTGACCTTTCCAAGTGATACCCCATTTATCAACCCTTGTGTGTTGTTGGTGTCACATACTTTTGCTTCTGTTTTTCCTTGTAATTTCTTGTTCAGCATATATATCTACGTTTACAGATTGCTGGTGTGTTTCCCTTCTCCTGTCCTGTACAAACGTGAATTTTATATATGTGTTTACTGTTACAGATTGCCGGTGTGTTTCTCATCTGCGTTGCTGTCCTGTACACACGTGAACTACTTGTGTTTACTGTTACAGATTGCTGGCGTGTTCCTCACCTACTTTGCTGTCCTGTACACACTTTGATACTAGCATATCAGCCAACAATGATCCTGCGGCTGATGCTGCGGTTGCTGCTGCTTCTGATGATGATAATGATGGGGACATGAAAACAGATATCAGACGACGACGATGATGATGATGATGATGATGATGATGATGATGGTGTTGATGATGATGATGATGATGATGATGTTGATGATGATGATGATGATGATGATGATGATGATGATGTTGATGATGATGATGATGATGATGATGATGATGATGATGATGATGATGATGATGATGATGATGATGATGAAATTAATATAGTGTATAAGACAGACCCTGAAAAAATAAATTATTGTAACACAAAACAGTGCTTTAAATATTATATAAAGTATATATGTTCATTGACATTGTACACCCTATGTTTAGTCATACAGATAGAAATATTCATACAATAGTGCATGCTACAATTATGATAATCATATGTAATACTGCCTGTGATTATATATGTAATCAGGCTTCCTCTCATTAAGAGATTGTTTAATAAGGACTCCGACCAACATCCATATATCTTAGGTGTTAATATTATGCGCACCTTTTCATTACTCAAACGTTCAAGACATCGTGGTATATTATTTGAACATATTACGAAATAAAACAGATCGTTTTTTTTTTATAGATTAACTGACAGTGTAATAAGAAATAGAGATTATTTATCTACTGGGATCGATTATACGGAAATTGTTCACGAGATGGTAGACAAAAAACAAAACACGACTACCATCGAGTGAAGGATTCCCTATAATCTAACGCAGCAGTTAAATAATCTATTTATTACATTTTAAATCCGTTTATGTATATTTTTAACTTTAATTATTTGCTTTATTGAACGTAATCGAAGGATGACGTCGACGTCAGCTACACGTTATTGACGTCATAACTCAACGTCACAGTTAGTTATTTTTGTGTTCGGAGTTAGGGTTAGGGTTAGGGTTAAATATTCTTTCACTGAGAAATCCCAATCTTTCACCGATAGAAATGTAATAAATGCTCTTTATCATAAAGTGTGTCATAGAATATACATAATCTAGAACTTTTCCCCTTTTTAACTTCCGGTTTCGATTTCTATTGAATAGTCCGAGATCTTTTCATTGTGCAGGTTCAATCATCCAGGGGCGTCCGTGGCCGAGTGGTTAGAGTATATGACATGAAATCCCTTGACCCTCACCGCTATGGGTTCGATCCCTCAGGGGCCTAGAAATCTTTATATTAAGAAGCTATCCAGCTGGTTTGAGGAACATGGGTGGTTCTACCCAGGTGCCCGCCCGTGCACGAAAATTGCCGGAGGGGCACCTGGAATCTTCCTCTATCATGGAATCTGGAAAGTCGCCAAATGACCTTAGCTGTTGGTGCGATTACAAAATCCAATCGAATGCAATTCAATCATACAGTTTAAGTGATTATCTAAGGCATATTTAGTTTTACCATACAAATTAAGTTTTCAGTTTTTATGAAGAGTATTTAGCCGTTGAAAGAGTTGTTTTACATGTGTGTAGTTATATTGTTGTCATTGCATTTTATGAGATGCTACTGATTTTGTTTGTAATTAATACTTGATCGATCGATTTATTGATAATGGTTACCTTGATTATATTTTGTATATACACAATACCTGTATAATACCGTTAAGCTCCTTATCCGGAATAGCACGGATCAATACTGACGTCACACAATAAGACATTTCACGAAAATATCGTGCCATTGAACAATAGAAGCACAATCAAATTCAATAGAGTTCCGATCTGTTTTCGGACAAATGCGCGTTCTGGGGGTATTTATCATAATAACATTGCTTGGTTCTTGTTTGTTATATGTAATTTGACATAGTTTTACAACAATAGACGTGTTATTGTGGTGTCATTGTGTCATTTATCAATGTATAGTTATATATGTTGTTTTACTAAAGGAAAACAGAAACGCAACTTGGGAATTTCTGCTATATATTGTATGTATAATATGCTGCTATTAATCGAATGGTACATGACTATGTAAAACCGTTCCTTACGGGAAAAAATGACTAAGACAACACACAACACACCAAACATCAAAGTTTCATTATTGATAGCATACGCGTTTGGCTCAAGCAGATGAGCTAACTTACGATGTGACATTTTGCAGTCACTTTACATTGAATAAAGTACTGAAATGGCTCATTTTTTTCAAAGAGGAACTTCAACATTTCGGAATTTCGCGCTACAAAGTGTACTGTGATTAAAAAGTCTACAACAGCAGAGTTTTTTCCTTTCTCTAACTACTTACAACCCCTTTTTACAAAACGTCTTGTCGTTTCTCTGGAATATAACATGATATTAAGTGTGCAGTATATACATTATATAGCGAAAATTCACGAGTTGAGTTTCTTGTTTCCTTTAGTATATATGTAACAATAATACAGTGTTTTCTTATATAATATGACACATTTTGTAGTAGATGTAGTAGTAAAGATGGTGAGATATGCTGAGGTTGTATGTTTCTAAATGTAATGTTTATTCTTTGCTGTTGTTACTTAATGTTATTTTATTTCGCTAAACTGTATTAAAGAAAGACGATTAAATGAAGGAAGATAAGAGGTCTCTCTAGTCCGTTCGTAAGAAACAGTTTTTGACTGCTAATTTAAATATGAAAATGGTTCTCGCCATTTTTAACACAGAATACTATAGTGAAATTCGGTAAATTCTGTCAATGTTCCAGTTGTGGCTAATCATCAAAACAGGAAGGCAGATGCCTATGATACTTTCATGGAATAAAAAGCTCAAACAGACAATGTGCTATCAATAAAATGAACGTTATATTGCACAGTAGCTGTAATCGAACTAGTGGTAAACGAACTCGTATTAAGATTAAGCAATGCTGATAATTTTAGTACTGTTTTGGAAGTAAAACCCGCAGAAATACCGACAATGTATCAAACCATACTTTGATGATGAAAAAGAAGCATAAGACGTACTTTTCTCCCGCCGCTTCGAGCGGAAGAGGGTATAGTAATGGCCTCAGTACGTCTGTCCGTAGGTCCCTCCGTCTATCCCAGTTTGTGTCCATTCCATTACTATTGCATTCATGGAAGGAGTTCAAGCATCAATATCAGTATATTCAAAGTCAAGGTCACTCAGATGGTCTTTCAATTCTTAAATGTCTATAGTAAGGCCCATTTCATGTCCGTTCCATAACTGTTGCATGCAAGGAGGGATTTTAAAATAACTTGACATTGTCTCTTTAAGACAATGTTCAGAACCCAAAACCTATGTCAGAATTATTAAGGTCAAGGTCATTCGGAAAGGCATTCACTTCTTATATGCTTATAGTAACGCTCCGTGTGTGTCCGCTCTATAACTCTTGCAAGCATGAAGGGATTTTAAAGCAACTTGGCACATTTACACATCTTACAGAGGTGTAGAACCCGTGTCCATTCTGATATCTTCAGTAAATTTTACAGTTAAGACCATTCATCTCTTGTATGCATATATTGAGGCCATTCTTGTGTCTGCACAAGAGCTTTAACTTACATTAAGGATTTTAAGATAAATCGGCATAAATAAAATAAATTGGCATATTTATGGTGCCTTTCGTGCGGAAAATTACTGGTATGTTTCCTAAACAAGAGGTTTAAATGGCCCTGAGTCGCTCACCTGAGAATATTTTTGCAAAGAGGAAAAAGTAGTTAACAAGTGCAATTGATTATTAGATTGAAAACTTTGTACGACATAAGGTGAAGTTGCAAAACTTGGTTCTTTGTTTTTACAGAGAATGTTTGCATGGTAATGGACGGATAGGAAAACCCGGTGCGCATCCGAATTTTACCCTAGGAACTTCATTTGTACAACTTTTATAGTATATAAACAACAAGATGCCCAAGAGGGCCTGTATCGTTCTATTGTCTATATCGTGTCCATGGTGGGGTGGGGTGGGTTGGGGTGGGAGAGGGAGGGGGAGTATAGAAGGATTGTATATCAGATATTACAGAATCAATCTAGTTTTTTTATAAAGTGTCTTCAATTACCAAGATATAGGGAAGGGATGTATTTGGTTCAAATTTGGCTAGCTTTAAAACAAATCAAACTTTCGTTAATATAAACGCTCAAACTTTGACATACCAAGGTCGGGCCACATTTGACTCCAGGATCATCATTTGAATAAACTTGGTAGAGGACCATAAGCTGATGGTAAATACAAAATATAATGGAAAACATTTTAAAAACGGATTAGCCAATGAAGTTCTCTTTTAGAGGTCGTTTTTGTGCATTTTAGGGGGTTCAGATTTTCGATTTTAAGGAGGATTAATACAAAAAATTCTCTAATGTGTCTCCCAACCTCCCTTTTTAATAACAGGAGGATTAATCCTCCATTACAAACGTCTTGTTGGTGAAAAAGTCCTCCGTTAAAATCGTAATATAACACCTAATAAACACAAGAAATGAACAAAGTCCAACAACATTTAATAATCAAAATATATTTATTTTACCAATACCTTAAATATATACATAAGCACAGCACAGCATAAATTAACATTTTGCAATAACAAAAATGGAGGATTAATCCTCGACCCTATACCATCAACATTTTGAAAATGCAAACTTGAGCATTAAATTAGAATAACATTGTTTCAAGACAGCAGTCAAAGGAGGAGTAATCCTCCACCTGTACAATCAACTTTCAAAAAGGCAAACTTTAGCAAATTTTAAAATATGTTTTTAAGATTTTGTTAAAAATCAGAGCTTAAACATTACTCAAAACTTTGTTTAAAGAGAAAGGAGGATTAATCCTCATCCCGCATAAATATCAGATGAAGTTATTCATTGAAAAAATGAATGGTTGAATTTTCCACAATAAATAAAGAAATGAAATGGAGGATTAATCCTCCACCTGTACAATCAACTTTCAAAAAAGGCAAACTTTAGCAAAAATGTTAAATGCTAGTTTTCCAGAAATCAAAGCAGCGCTAAAACATCACTCAAAACTTTGTTTAAAGAGAAAGGAGGATTAATCCTCGTCCCGCATATCCATGTTTGCAAATAATATCAGATGAAGTCATTTACTGAAAATATGCATTAGCTGAGTTTTCTACAATAAATTAAGAAATGAATTGGAGATTAATCCTCCACCTGTACAATTAACTTTCAAAAAAGGCAAACTTTAGCAAAAATTTAAAATACTACTTTTCCAGAAATCAAAGGATTAATCCTTGCCCACACATTCATGTTTTTAAGAAAGGAGGAATAATCCTCATCCCGCATGAATAACAGATGAAGTTATTTATTGAAATAATGCATGGTTGAATTTTCTACAATAAATTAAGAAATGAAATGGAGGATTAATCCTCCAATTGTACAATCAACTTTCAAAAAAAGGCAAACTTTAGCAAAAATGTTAAATGATAGTTTTCCAGAAATGAAGAAGAAAGGAGGATTAATCCTCGCCCCCACATTCATGTTTTAACATTTTGTTCAACAAAGCAGCTTAAAACATCACTCAAAACTTTGTTTAAAGAGAAAGGAGGATTTATCCTCGTCCCGCATATCCATGTTTGCAAATAATATCAGATGAAGTCATTTACTGAAAATATGCATGAGTTGAGTTTTCTACAATAATTTAAGAAATGAATTGGAGGATTAATCCTCCGCCTGTACAATCAACTTTCAAAAAAGGCAAACTTTAGCAAAAATTTAAAATACTAGTTTTCCAGAAATCAAAGAGAAAGGATTAATCCTCGCCCCCACAATCATGTTTTAAGATTTTGTTCAACAAAGCAGAGCTAAAAAAATAACTCAAAACTTTGTTTAAAGAGAAAGGAGGATTAATCCTCGTCCCGCATAAATATCAGATGAAGTTATTTATTGAAAAAAATGCAGGTTGAGTTTTCTACAATAAATTCAAAAATGAAATGGAGGATTAATCCTCCACCAACCAGTACGATCAACTTTCAAAAAAGGCAAAATTTAGCAAAATTTTAAAATACTAGTTTTCCAGAAATCAAACAGAAAGGAGGATTAATCCTCGCCCCAACATTCATGTTTTAAGATTTTGCTCAACAAAGCAGAGCTAAACCATCACTCAAAACTTTGTTTAAAGAGAAAGGAGGATTAATCCTCGTCCCGCATATCCAAGTTTGCAAAACATATCAGATGAAGGCATTTATTGAAAATATGCATTAGTTGAGTTTTCTACAATAAATGAAGAAATGAAACGGAGGATTAATCCTCCGCCTGTACAATCAACTTTCAAAAAAGGCAGACCTAAGCATTTCGTTTGATTTTGTTCTACTACTACCGCTTTTGCTACTACTATGACTATTGCTACAACTATTACTACTGCTGCTACTACTACTATTACTACTACTGCTGGTGCTACTGCTACTGGTACTAATACAACAACTATTTCTATAACTACCTCTATTACTGCTAAAACTGCAAGTACTACTACTACTACTACTACTACTACTATTACCACTACCACTACTACTACTACTACTACTACTACTACCACTACTACTACTACTACTACTACTACTACTACTACTACTACCACTACTACTACTACTACTACCATTGCTGCTACATCTGCTACTACTGCTGCTGTTGCTGCTGCTGTGGCAGCTGCTGTAACTACTACTATGACTACTATTACTTCTACAACCACTACGACTACTACTTCTTCTACTACTACAACTACCATTACTAGTAATTCTACTGTTTCTTCCAAAATCACTACCATTTTTACTACTACAACTACCACTACTACTACTACTACTACTACTACTACTACTACTACTACGACTAATACTACTACTACTACTACCACCACCAACACCACCACCACCACCACCACCACCACTACTACTAGTACTACTACCACCACCACCACCACCACCACTACTACTACAATACCGTTTCCGTTAATGCTGCTGCCGCTGCTACTGCTACTACTTCCACCACCACCACGACTACTACTACTACCACTACCTCTACTACTACTACTACCACCACAACCGCCACCGTTACCGCTACTTCCGCTGCTACTGCTACTACTGCTACAGTTGTTACTACTACTGCTGCTGCTTACTACTACTACTACTGCTACTATTACTACTGCTACTACTACTACTACTACTACCATTACCGCTACTACTGCTGCTGCTACTACTACTGCTGCTGCTACTACTACTCCTACTACTACTACTACTACTACTACTACTACTACTACTTATACTATTACTACAACTAATACTACTACTACTACCACTACTACTACTACTACTACTACTACTACTACTACTACTACTACTACTACTACTTAAAATACTGCTACTACTACTACTGCTACGTCTACTACTACTAGTACTGCGGAACCGATCACTGCAATTGTTGGTACCTGGGTAATAATTAAGTCGCATCACTGGTACCATGGATAATAATTAAGTCGCATCATGTTGGTGCCTGCATAATAATTAAGTCGCATCATGTTGGTGCCTGCATAATAATTAAGTCGCATCACTGGTACCTGGATAATAATTTAGTCGCATTATGTGGTACCTGCTTAATAATTAAGTCGGATTATGTTGGTACCTGGATAATAATTAAGTTGCATTATGTTGGTACCTGCATAATAAATAAGTCGCATCATGTTTGTACTTTGATAATAATGAAGTCGCATCATGTTTATCCATTGGAAACGAATATTCAAAATAAATGCGTAATACTATGACAATCACAATCCACTAATAGTTTGGTTATTCAACAACTATTGGTAAAAAATAGTATTTTGTGTCGCTTTACTGTTTGACATTTTTATGTAACATTCTTTCTTTTAAAGAATGACAAATTCTTAAAAGATAAATCATTACAAATGACGAGTCCAACTCGGACTGGAGATGTGAACCAGCAGTATAACACATACAAAACATTAGTGGAGATGTGAACCAAGCGGTAAAACACATACAAAACGTCAGTGGAGATGTGAGATGTGAACCAAGTAGTATAACACATACAACACATTAGTGGAGATGTGAAAGAAGCAGTATAACACATATACAACATACGTGGAGATGTGAACCAAGCAGTATAACACATTAACAACATTAATGGATTTGTGAACCAAGCAGTATAACACATACACAACATTAGTGGAGATGTGAAACAAGCAGTATAACACATACACAACATTAGCGGAGATGTGAAACAAGCAGTATAACACATACACAACATTAGTGGAGATGTGAAACAAGCAGTATAACACATACACAACATTCGTGGAGATGTGAAACAAGCATTATAACACATACACAACATTCGTGGAGATGTGAAACAAGCAGTATAACACATACACAACATTCGTGGAGATGTGAAACAAGCAGTATAACACATACACAACATTCGTGGAGATGTGAAACAAGCAGTATAACACATACAAAACATTAGTGGAGATGTGAACCAAGCAGTATAACACATACACAACATTCGTGAAGATGTGAACCAAACAGTATAACACATACACAATATTAGTGGAGATGTGAACCAAGCAGTATAACACATACACAACATTAGTGGAGATGTGAAACAAGCAGTATAACACATACACAACATTAGTGTAGATGTGAAACAAGCAGTATAACACATACACAACATTAGTGGAGATGTGAAACAAGCAGTATAACACATACACAACATTAGTGGAGATTTTAAACAAGCAGTATAACACATACACAACATTCGTGGAGATGTGAAACAAGCAGTATAACACATACACAACATTAGTGGAGATGTGAACCAAGCAGTATAACACATACACAACATTATTGGAGATGTGAAACAAGCAGTATAACACATACACAACATTCGTGGAGATGTGAACCAAACAGTATAACACATACACAACATTAGTGGAGATGTGAAACAAGCAGTATAACACATACACAACATTATTGGAGATGTAAAACAAGCAGTATAACACATACACAACATTAGTGGAGATGTGAACCAAGCAGTATAACACATACAACACATTAGTGGAGATGTAAACCAAACAGTACAACACATACACAACATTAGTGGAGATGTGAACCAAGCAGTATAACACATACACAACATTAGTGGAGATGTGAACCAAGCAGTATAACACATACACAACATTAGTAGAGATGTGAACCAAGCAGAATAACACATACAAAACATTAGTGGAGATGTGAACCAAGCAGTATAACACATACACAACATTCGTGGAGATGTGAACCAAACAGTATAACACATACACAATATTAGTGGAGATGTGAACCAAGCAGTATAACACATACACAACATTAATGGAGATGTGAAACAAGCAGTATAACACATACACAACATTAGCGGAGATGTGAAACAAGCAGTATAACACATACACAACATTAGTGGAGATGTGAAACAAGCAGTATAACACATACACAACATTCGTGGAGATGTGAAACAAGCATTATAACACATACACAACATTCGTGGAGATGTGAAACAAGCAGTATAACACATACACAACATTCGTGGAGATGTGAAACAAGCAGTATAACACATACACAACATTCGTGGAGATGTGAAACAAGCAGTATAACACATACAAAACATTAGTGGAGATGTGAACCAAGCAGTATAACACATACACAACATTCGTGAAGATGTGAACCAAACAGTATAACACATACACAATATTAGTGGAGATGTGAACCAAGCAGTATAACACATACACAACATTAGTGGAGATGTGAAACAAGCAGTATAACACATACACAACATTAGTGTAGATGTGAAACAAGCAGTATAACACATACACAACATTAGTGGAGATGTGAAACAAGCAGTATAACACATACACAACATTAGTGGAGATGTGAAACAAGCAGTATAACACATACACAACATTCGTGGAGATGTGAACCAAACAGTATAACACATACACAACATTAGTGGAGATGTGAAACAAGCAGTATAACACATACACAACATTATTGGAGATGTAAAACAAGCAGTATAACACATACACAACATTAGTGGAGATGTGAAAGATGCAGCAGAACACATACAACACATTAGTTGAGATGTGAACCAAGCAGTATAACACATACAACACATTAGTGGAGATGTAAACCAAACAGTACAACACATACACAACATTAGTGGAGATGTGAACCAAGCAGTATAACACATACACAACATTAGTGGAGATGTGAACCAAGCAGTATAACACATACACAACATTAGTAGAGATGTGAACCAAGCAGTATAACACATACACAACATTGGTGGAGATGTGAACCAAGCAACATAACACATACACAACATTCGTGGAGATGTGAACCAAGCAGTATAACACATAAACAATATTAGTGGAGATGTGAACCAAGCAGAACAACACATACACAACATTAGTAGAGATGTGAACCAAGCAGTATAACACATACACAACATTAGTGGAGATGTGAACCAAGCAGTATAACACATACACACCATTAGTGGAGATGTGAAACAAGCAGTATAACACATACACAACATTAGTGGAGATGAGAAACAAGCAGTATAACACATACACAACATTAGTGGAGATGTGAAACAAGCTGTATAACACATACACAACATTCGTGGAGATGTGAAACAAGCAGTATAACACATATACAACATTAGTGGAGATGTGAAATAAGCAGTAGTACACATACAACACATTAGTTGAGATGTGAACCAAGCAGTATAACACATACAACACATTAGTGGAGATGTGAACCAAACAGTACAACACATACACAACATTAGTGGAGATGTGAACCAAGCAGTATAACAAATACACAACATTAGTGGAGATGTGAACCAAGCAGTATAACACATACACAACATTAGTAGAGATGTGAACCAAGCAGTATAACACATACACAAAATTGGTGGAGATGTGAACCAAGCAACATAACACATACACAACATTCGTGGAGATGTGAACCAAGCAGTATAACACATAAACAATATTAGTGGAGATGTGAACCAAGCAGAATAACACATACACAACATTAGTAGAGATGTGAACCAAGCAGTATAACACATACACAACATTAGTGGAGATGTGAACCAAGCAGTATAACACATACACAACATTAGTGGAGATGTGAACCAAACAGTATAACACATACACAACATTAGTGGAGATGTGAACCAAGCAGTATAACACATACACAACATTAGTGGAGATGTGAACCAAGCAGTATAACACATACACATCATAATGGAGATGTGAACCAAACAGTATAACACATACACAACATTAGTGGAGATGTGAACCAAGCAGTATAACACATACAAAACATTAATGGAGATGTGAACCAAGTAGTATAACACATACACAACATTAGTGGAGATGTGAACCAAGTAGTATAACACATACACAACATTAGTTGAGATGTGAACCAAGTAGTATAACACATATACAACATAAGTGGATATGTGAACCAAACAGTATAACACATACACAACATTAGTGGAGATGTGAACCAAGCAGTATAACACATACACAACATTCGTGGAGACGTGAACCAAGCAGTATAACACATACACAACATTCGTGGAGATGTGAACCAAGCAGTATAACACATACACAACATTCGTGGATATGTGAAACAAGCAGTATAACACATACACAACATTCGTGGAGATGTGAAACAAGCAGTATAACACATACAAAACATTAGTGGAGATGTGAACCAAGCAGTATAACACATACACAACATTCGTGAAGATGTGAACCAAACAGTATAACACATACAAAATATTAGTGACGATGTGAACCAAGCAGTATAACACATACACAACATTAGTGGAGATGTGAAACAAGCAGTATAACACATACACAACATAAGTGTAGATGTGAAACAAGCAGTATAACACATACACAACATTAGTGGAGATGTGAAACAAGCAGTATTACACATACACAACATTAGTGGAGATTTTAAACAAGCAGTATAACACATACACAACATTCGTGGAGATTTGAAACAAGCAGTATAACACATACACAACATTAGTGGAGATGTGAACCAAGCAGTATAACACATACACAACATTAGTGGAGATGTGAAACAAGCAGTATAACACATACACAACATTCGTGGAGATGTGAACCAAACAGTATAACACATACACAACATTATTGGAGATGTAAAACAAGCAGTATAACACATACACAACATTAGTGGAGATGTGAACCAAGCAGTATAACACATACAACACATTAGTGGAGATGTAAACCAAACGGTACAACACATACACAACATTAGTGGAGATGTGAACCAAGCAGTATAACACATACACAACATTAGTGTAGATGTGAACCAAGCAGTATAACACATACACAACATTAGTAGAGATGTGAACCAAGCAGTATAACACATACAAAACATTAGTGGAGATGTGAACCAAGCAGTATAACACATACACAACATTCGTGGAGATGTGAACCAAACAGTATAACACATACACAATATTAGTGGAGATGTGAACCAAGCAGTATAACACATACACAACATTAGTGGAGATGTGAAACAAGCAGTATAACACATACACAACATTAGCGGAGATGTGAAACAAGCAGTATAACACATACACAACATTAGTGGAGATGTGAAACAAGCAGTATAACACATACACAACATTCGTGGAGATGTGAAACAAGCATTATAACACATACACAACATTCGTGGAGATGTGAAACAAGCAGTATAACACATACACAACATTCGTGGAGATGTGAAACAAACAGTTTAACACATACACAACATTCTTGGAGATGTGAAACAAGCAGTATAACACATACAAAACATTAGTGGAGATGTGAACCAAGCAGTATAACACATACACAACATTCGTGAAGATGTGAACCAAACAGTATAACACATACACAATATTAGTGGAGATGTGAACCAAGCAGTATAACACATACACAACATTAGTGGAGATGTGAAACAAGCAGTCTAACACATACACAACATTAGTGGAGATGTGAAACAAGCAGTATAACACATACACAACATTAGTGGAGATGTGAAACAAGCAGTATAACACATACACAACATTAGTGGAGATTTTAAACAAGCAGTATAACACATACACAACATTCGTGGAGATGTGAAACAAGCAGTATAACACATACACAACATTAGTGGAGATGTGAACCAAGCAGTATAACACATACACAACATTAGTGGAGATGTGAAACAAGCAGTATAACACATACACAACATTCGTGGAGATGTGAACCAAACAGTATAACACATACACAACATTAGTGGAGATGTGAAACAAGCAGTATAACACATACACAACATTATTGGAGATGTAAAACAAGCAGTATAACACATACACAACATTAGTGGAGATGTGAAAGAAGCAGTAGAACACATACAACACATTAGTTGAGATGTGAACCAAGCAGTATAACACATACAACACATTAGTGGAGATGTAAACCAAACAGTACAACACATACACAACATTAGTGGAGATGTGAACCAAGCAGTATAACACATACACAACATTAGTGGAGATGTGAACCAAGCAGTATAACACATACACAACATTAGTAGAGATGTGAACCAAGCAGTATAACACATACACAACATTGGTGGAGATGTGAACCAAGCAACATAACACATACACAACATTCGTGGAGATGTGAACCAAGCAGTATAACACATAAACAATATTAGTGGAGATGTGAACCAAGCAGAACAACACATACACAACATAAGTAGAGATGTGAACCAAGCAGTATAACACATACACAACATTAGTGGAGATGTGAACCAAGCAGTATAACACATACACAACATTAGTGGAGATGTGAACCAAACAGTATAACACATACACAACATTAGTGGAGATGTGAACCAAGCAGTATAACACATACACAACATTAGTGGAGATGTGAACCAAGCAGTATAACACATACACATCATAATGGAGATGTGAACCAAACAGTATAACACATACACAACATTAGTGGAGATGTGAACCAAGCAGTATAACACATACAAAACATTAATGGAGATGTGAACCAAGTAGTATAACACATACACAACATTAGTGGAGATGTGAACCAAGTAGTATAACACATACACAACATTAGTTGAGATGTGAACCAAGTAGTATAACACATATACAACATAAGTGGATATGTGAACCAAACAGTATAACACATACACAACATTAGTGGAGATGTGAACCAAGCAGTATAACACATACACAACATTCGTGGAGACGTGAAGCAAGCAGTATAACACATACACAACATTCGTGGAGATGTGAACCAAGCAGTATAACACATACACAACATTCGTGGAGATGTGAAACAAGCAGTATAACACATACACAACATTCGTGGAGATGTGAAACAAGCAGTATAACACATACAAAACATTAGTGGAGATGTGAACCAAGCAGTATAACACATACACAACATTCGTGAAGATGTGAACCAAACAGTATAACACATACAAAATATTAGTGACGATGTGAACCAAGCAGTATAACACATACACAACATTAGTGGAGATGTGAAACAAGCAGTATAACACATACACAACATAAGTGTAGATGTGAAACAAGCAGTATAACACATACACAACATTAGTGGAGATGTGAAACAAGCAGTATTACACATACACAACATTAGTGGAGATTTTAAACAAGCAGTATAACACATACACAACATTCGTGGAGATTTGAAACAAGCAGTATAACACATACACAACATTAGTGGAGATGTGAACCAAGCAGTATAACACATACACAACATTAGTGGAGATGTGAAACAAGCAGTATAACACATACACAACATTCGTGGAGATGTGAACCAAACAGTATAACACATACACAACATTATTGGAGATGTAAAACAAGCAGTATAACACATACACAACATTAGTGGAGATGTGAACCAAGCAGTATAACACATACAACACATTAGTGGAGATGTAAACCAAACGGTACAACACATACACAACATTAGTGGAGATGTGAACCAAGCAGTATAACACATACACAACATTAGTGTAGATGTGAACCAAGCAGTATAACACATACACAACATTAGTAGAGATGTGAACCAAGCAGTATAACACATACAAAACATTAGTGGAGATGTGAACCAAGCAGTATAACACATACACAACATTCGTGGAGATGTGAACCAAACAGTATAACACATACACAATATTAGTGGAGATGTGAACCAAGCAGTATAACACATACACAACATTAGTGGAGATGTGAAACAAGCAGTATAACACATACACAACATTAGCGGAGATGTGAAACAAGCAGTATAACACATACACAACATTAATGGAGATGTGAAACAAGCAGTATAACACATACACAACATTCGTGGAGATGTGAAACAAGCATTATAACACATACACAACATTCGTGGAGATGTGAAACAAGCAGTATAACACATACACAACATTCGTGGAGATGTGAAACAAACAGTTTAACACATACACAACATTCTTGGAGATGTGAAACAAGCAGTATAACACATACAAAACATTAGTGGAGATGTGAACCAAGCAGTATAACACATACACAACATTCGTGAAGATGTGAACCAAACAGTATAACACATACACAATATTAGTGGAGATGTGAACCAAGCAGTATAACACATACACAACATTAGTGGAGATGTGAAACAAGCAGTCTAACACATACACAACATTAGTGGAGATGTGAAACAAGCAGTATAACACATACACAACATTAGTGGAGATGTGAAACAAGCAGTATAACACATACACAACATTAGTGGAGATTTTAAACAAGCAGTATAACACATACACAACATTCGTGGAGATGTGAAACAAGCAGTATAACACATACACAACATTAGTGGAGATGTGAACCAAGCAGTATAACACATACACAACATTAGTGGAGATGTGAAACAAGCAGTATAACACATACACAACATTCGTGGAGATGTGAACCAAACAGTATAACACATACACAACATTAGTGGAGATGTGAAACAAGCAGTATAACACATACACAACATTATTGGAGATGTAAAACAAGCAGTATAACACATACACAACATTAGTGGAGATGTGAAAGAAGCAGTAGAACACATACAACACATTAGTTGAGATGTGAACCAAGCAGTATAACACATACAACACATTAGTGGAGATGTAAACCAAACAGTACAACACATACACAACATTAGTGGAGATGTGAACCAAGCAGTATAACACATACACAACATTAGTGGAGATGTGAACCAAGCAGTATAACACATACACAACATTAGTAGAGATGTGAACCAAGCAGTATAACACATACACAACATTGGTGGAGATGTGAACCAAGCAACATAACACATACACAACATTCGTGGAGATGTGAACCAAGCAGTATAACACATAAACAATATTAGTGGAGATGTGAACCAAGCAGAACAACACATACACAACATAAGTAGAGATGTGAACCAAGCAGTATAACACATACACAACATTAGTGGAGATGTGAACCAAGCAGTATAACACATACACAACATTAGTGGAGATGTGAACCAAACAGTATAACACATACACAACATTAGTGGAGATGTGAACCAAGCAGTATAACACATACACAACATTAGTGGAGATGTGAACCAAGCAGTATAACACATACACATCATAATGGAGATGTGAACCAAACAGTATAACACATACACAACATTAGTGGAGATGTGAACCAAGCAGTATAACACATACAAAACATTAATGGAGATGTGAACCAAGTAGTATAACACATACACAACATTAGTGGAGATGTGAACCAAGTAGTATAACACATACACAACATTAGTTGAGATGTGAACCAAGTAGTATAACACATATACAACATAAGTGGATATGTGAACCAAACAGTATAACACATACACAACATTAGTGGAGATGTGAACCAAGCAGTATAACACATACACAACATTCGTGGAGACGTGAACCAAGCAGTATAACACATACACAACATTCGTGGAGATGTGAACCAAGCAGTATAACACATACACAACATTCGTGGAGATGTGAACCAAGCAGTATAACACATACACATCATCAGTGGAGATGTGAACCAAGTAGTATAACACATACACAACATTAGTAGAGGTGCGAACCAAGTAGTATAACACATACACAACATTAGTGGAGATGTGAACCTATTAGTATAACACATACACAAAATAAGTGGAGATGTGAAACAAGCAGTATAACACATACACAACATTAGTGGAGATGTGAAACAAGCAGTATAACACATACACAACATTAGTGCAGATGTGAAACAAGCATTATAATACATACACAACATTAGTGGAGATGTGAAACAAGCAGTATAACACATACAAAACATTCCTGGAGATGTGAAACAAGCAGTATAACACATACACAACATTCGTGGATATGTGAAACGAGCAGTATAACACATACAAAACATTAGTGGAGATGTGAACCAAGCAGTATAACACAAACACAACATTAGTGGAGATGTGAAACAAGCAGTATAACACATATACAACATTCGTGGAGATGTGAACCAAACAGTTTAACACATACACAACATTAGTGGAGATGTGAAACAAGCAGTATAACACATACACAACATTAGTGGAGTTGTGAAACAAGCAGTATAACACATACACAACATTAGTGGAGATGTGAAAGAAGCAGTAGAACACATACAACACATTAGTTGAGATGTGAACCAAGCAGTATAACACATACAACACATTAGTGGAGATGTGAACCAAACAGTACAACACATACACAACATTAGTGGAGATGTGAACCAAGCAGTATAACAAATACACAACATTAGTGGAGATGTGAACCAAGCAGTATAACACATACACAACATTATAAGAGATGTGAACCAAGCAGTATAACACATACACAAAATTGGTGGAGATGTGAACCAAGCAACATAACACATACACAACATTCGTGGAGATGTGAACCAAGCAGTATAACACATAAACAATATTAGTGGAGATGTGAACCAAGCAGAATAACACATACACAACATTAGTGGAGATGTGAACCAAGCAGTATAACACATACACAACATTAGTGGAGATGTAAACCAAGCAGTATAACACATACACAACATTAGTGGAGATGTGAACCAAGCAGTATAACACATACACACATCATAATGGAGATGTGAACCAAACAGTATAACACATACACAACATTAGTGGAGATGTGAACCAAACGGTATAACACATACACAACATTAGTAGAGATGTGAACCAAGCAGTATAACACATACACAACATTAGTGGAGATGTGAACCAAACAGTATAACACATACACAACATTAGTGGAGATGTGAACCAAGCAGTATAACACATACACATCATAATGGAGATGTGAACAAAACAGTATAACACATACACAACATTAGTGGAGATGTGAACCAAGCAGTATAACACATACAAAACATTAATGGAGATGTTAACCAAGTAGTATAACACATACACAACACTAGTGGAGATGTGAACCAAGCAGTATAACACATACACAACATTAGTGGAGATGTGAACCAAGTAGTATAACACATATACTACATTAGTGGATATGTAAACCAAACAGTATAACACATACACAACATTAGTGGAGATGTGAACCAAGCAGTATAACACATACACAACATTCGTGTAGATGTGAACCAAGCAGTATAACACATACACAACATTCGTGGAGATGTGAACCAAGCAGTATAACACATACACAACATTCGTGGAGATGTGAACCAAGCAGTATAACACATACACATCATTAGTGGAGATGTCAACCAAGCAGTATAACACATACACAACATTAGTGGAGATGTAAACCAAACAGTATAACACATACACAACATTAGTGGAGATGTGAACCAAGCAGTATAACACATACAAAACATTAATGGAGATGTGAACCAAGCAGTATAACACATACACAACATTAGTGGAGATGTGAACCAAGCAGTATAACACATACAAAACATTAATGGAAATGTGAACCAAGTAGTATAACACATACACAACATTAGTGGAGATGTTAACCAAGTAGTATAACACATACACAACATTAGTGGAGATGTGAACCAAGCAGTATAACAAATACACAAAATAAGTGGAGATGTGAAACAAGCAGTATAACACATACACACCATTAGTGGAGATGTGAAACAAGCAGTATAACACATACAAAACATTAGTGGAGATGTGAACCAAGCAGTATAACACATACACAACATTCATGGAGATGTGAACCAAACAGTATAACACATACACAACATTCGTGGAGATCTGAACCAAACAGAATAACACATACACAACATTAGTGCAGATGTGAAACAAGCATTATAATACATACACAACATTAGTGGAGATGTGAAACAAGCAGTATAACACATACAAAACATTCCTGGAGATGTGAAACAAGCAGTATAACACATACACAACATTCGTGGATATGTGAAACGAGCAGTATAACACATACAAAACATTAGTGGAGATGTGAACCAAGCAGTATAACACATACACAACATTAGTGGAGATGTGAAACAAGCAGTATAACACATACACAACATTCGTGGAGATGTGAACCAAACAGTTTAACACATACACAACATTAGTGGAGATGTGAAACAAGCAGTATAACACATACACAACATTAGTGGAGTTGTGAAACAAGCAGTATAACACATACACAACATTAGTGGAGATGTGAAAGAAGCAGTAGAACACATACAACACATTAGTGGAGATGTGAAACAAGCAGTATAACACATACACAACATTAATAGAGATGTGAACCAAGCAGTATAACACATACACAACATTGGTGGAGATGTGAACCAAGCAACATAACACATACACAACATTCGTGGAGATGTGAACCAAGCAGTATAACACATACACAATATTAGGGGAGATGTGAACCAAGCAGTATAACACATACACAACATTAGTAGAGATGTGAACCAAGCAGTATATCACATACACAACATTTGTTGAGATGTGAACCAAGAAGTATAACACATACACAACATTAGTGGAGATGTGAACCAAACAGTATAACACATACACAACATTAGTGGAGATGTGAACCAAGCAGTATAACACATACACAACATTAGTGGAGATGTGAACCAAGCAGTATAACACATACACATCATAATGGAGATGTGAACCAAAGAGTATAACACATACACAACATTAGTGGAGATGTGAACCAAGTAGTATAACACATACACAACATTAGTGGATATGTGAACCAAACAGTATAACACATACACAACATTAGTGGAGATGTGAACCAAGCAGTATAACACATACACAACATTCGTGGAGATGTGAACCAAGCAGTATAACACATACCCAACATTCGTGGAGATGTGAACCAAGCAGTCTAACACATACGAAACATTAGTTGAGATGTGAACCAAGCAGTACAACACATACAAAACATTAGTGGAGATGTGAACCAAGCAGTATAACACATACACAACATTGGTGGAGATGTGAAACAAGCAGTATAACAACTACAAAACATTAGTGGAGATGTGAGATGCGAAACAAACAGTATAACACATACACAACATTAGTGGAGATGTGAAACAAGGAGTATAACACATACACAACATAAGTGGAGATGTGAACCAAGCAGTATAACACAAACACAACATTAATGGAGATGGGAACCAAGCAGTATAACACATACAAAACATTAGTGGAGATGTGAACCAAACAGTATAACACCTACACAACATTAGTGGAGATGTGAACCAAGCAGTATAACACATACAAAACATTAGTGGAGATGTGAACCAAGCAGTATAACACATACACAACATTAGTGGAGATGTGAACCAAGCAGTATAACACATACAAAATATTAGTAGAGATGTGAACCAAGCAGTATAACACATACACAACATAAGTAGAGATGAGAACCAAGCAGTATAACACATACAAAACATTAGTGGAGATGTGAACCAAACAGTATAACACATACACAACATTAGTGGAGATGTGAACCAAGCAGTATAACACATACAAAACATTAGTGGAGATGTGAACCAAACAGTATAACACATACACAACATTAGTGGAGATGTGAACCAAGCAGTATAACATATACAAAACATAAGTGGAGATGTCAACCAAGCAGTATAACACATCCACAACATTAGTGGAGATGTCAACCAAGCAGTATAACACATACACAACATTAGTGGATATGTGAACCAAGCAGTATAACACATACACAACATTAGTGGAGATGTCAACCAAGCAGTATAACACATACACAATATTAGTGGAGATGTGAACCAAGCAGTATAACACATACACAACATAAGTGGAGATGAGAACCAAGCAGTATAACACATACACAACATAAGTGGAGATGAGAACCAAGCAGTATAACACATACAAAACATTAGTAGAGATGTGAACCAAGCAGTATAACAAATACACAATATTAGTGGAGATGTGAACCAAGCAGTATAACACATACACAACATTAGTGGAGATGTGAACCAAGCAGTATAACACATACACAATATTAGTGGAGATGTGAACCAAGCAGTATAACACATACACAACATAAGTGGAGATGAGAACCAAGCAGTATAACACATACAAAACATTAGTGGAGATGTAAACCAAACAGTATAACACATACACAACATTAGTGGAGATGTGAACCAAGCAGTATAACACATACAAAACATTAGTGGAGATGTGAAACAAGCAGTATAACACATACACAACATAATAGAGATGTGAACCAAGCAGTATAACACATACACAACATTAGTGGAGATGTGAACCAAGCAGTAAAACAAACACACAACTTTAGTGGAGATGTGAACCAAGCAGTATAACACATACAAAACATTAGTGGAGATGTGAACCAAGCAGTATAACACATACACAACATAAGTAGAGATGAGAACCAAGCAGTATAACACATACAAAACATTAGTGGAGATGTGAACCAAACAGTATAACACATACACAACATTAGTGGAGATGTGAACCAAGCAGTATAACACATACAAAACATTAGTGGAGATGTGAACCAAACAGTATAACACATACACAACATTAGTGGAGATGTGAACCAAGCAGTATAACATATACAAAACATTAGTGGAGATGTCAACCAAGCAGTATAACACATCCACAACATTAGTGGAGATGTCAACCAAGCAGTATAACACATACACAACATTAGTGGATATGTGAACCAAGCAGTATAACACATACACAACATTAGTGGAGATGTCAACCAAGCAGTATAACACATACACAATATTAGTGGAGATGTGAACCAAGCAGTATAACACATACACAACATAAGTGGAGATGAGAACCAAGCAGTATAACACATACACAACATAAGTGGAGATGAGAACCAAGCAGTATAACACATACAAAACATTAGTAGAGATGTGAACCAAGCAGTATAACAAATACACAATATTAGTGGAGATGTGAACCAAGCAGTATAACACATACACAACATTAGTGGAGATGTGAACCAAGCAGTATAACACATACACAATATTAGTGGAGATGTGAACCAAGCAGTATAACACATACACAACATAAGTGGAGATGAGAACCAAGCAGTATAACACATACAAAACATTAGTGGAGATGTAAACCAAACAGTATAACACATACACAACATTAGTGGAGATGTGAACCAAGCAGTATAACACATACAAAACATTAGTGGAGATGTGAAACAAGCAGTATAACACATACACAACATAATAGAGATGTGAACCAAGCAGTATAACACATACACAACATTAGTGGAGATGTGAACCAAGCAGTAAAACAAACACACAACTTTAGTGGAGATGTGAACCAAGCAGTATAACACATACAAAACATTAGTGGAGATGTGAACCAAGCAGTATAACACATAAAAAACATTAGTGGAGATGTGAAACAAGCAGTATAACACATACACAACATTAGTGGAGATGTGAACCAACCAGTATAACACATACAAAACATTAGTGGAGATGTGAAACAAGCAGAATAACGCATGCAAAACATTTAGTGGAGATGTGAACCACGCAGTATAAAACATACACAACATTAGTGGAGATGTAAACCAAGCAGTATAACACATACAAAACATTAGTAAAGATGTGAACCAAGCAGTATAACACATACAGATCATTCGTGGAGATGTGAACCAAGCAGTATAACACATACAAAACATTAGTGGAGATGTGAACCAAACAGTATAACACATACACAACATTAGTGGAGATGTGAACCAAGCAGTATAACACATACAAAACATTAGTGGAGATGTAAACCAAGCAGTATAACACATACACAACATTAGTGGAGATGTCAACCAAGCAGTATAACACATACACAACATTAGTGGAGATGTGAACCAAGCAGTATAATACATATACAACATTAGTGGAGATGTGAACCAAGCAGTATAACACATACACAATATTAGTGGAGATGTGAACCAAGCAGTATAACACATACACAACATAAGTGGAGATGAGAACCAAGCAGTATAACACATACACAACATAAGTGGAGATGAGAACCAAGCAGTATAACACATACAAAACATTAGTAGAGATGTGAATCAAGCAGTATAACACATACACAATATTAGTTGAGATGTGAACCAAGCAGTATAACACATACACAACATAAGTGGAGATGAGAACCAAGCAGTATAACACATACAAAACATTAGTGGAGATGTGAACCAAACAGTATAACACATACACAACATTAGTGGAGATGTGAACCAAGCAGTATAACACATACAAAACATTTGTGGAGATGTGAAACAAGCAGTATAACACATACACAACATAATGGAGATGTGAACCAAGCAGTATAACACATACACAACATTAGTGGAGATGTGAACCAAGCAGTAAAACACACACACAACTTTAGTCGAGAAGTGAACCAAGCAGTATAACACATACAAAACATTAGTGGAGATGTGAACCAAGCAGTATAACACATACAAAACATTAGTGGAGATGTAAACCAAGCAGTATAACACATACACAACATTAGTGGAGATGTGAACTAAGCAGTATAACACATACAAAACATTAGTGGAGATGTGAAACAAGCAGTATAACGCATGCAATACATTTAGTGGAGATGTGAACCACGCAGTATAAAACATACACAACATTAGTGGAGATGTAAACCAAGCAGTATAACACATACAAAACATTAGTAAAGATGTGAACCAAGCAGTATAACACATACAGATCATTCGTGGAGATGTGAACCAAGCAGTATAATAAATACAAACATTAATGGAGGTGTGAACCAAGCATTAAAATACATACAAAACATTAGTGGAGATGTCAACCAAGCAGTATAACACATATAAAACATAAGTGGAGATGGGAACCAAGCAATTTAACACATACAAAACATTACCGAAGATGTGAACCAAGCAGTATAACACATATAAAACATTAGTGGAGATGCGAACCAAGCAGTTTAATATATATGTATTTTGGGTGTTCTGGACCTAAGCTCTCGCTCTGCTCGAGTTTGATCCAGAAACACCCAAAATACATATATATAAGTAAATCACCATTTTATGGTGATTTACTTGATTTATTAAAACTTTTTAAAAATAGGGTTAGTGAATATTGCAATTTTATATTTTATAAGTTATCAAAATATAATTTAAACCTTAATACGTCTAAATCTGAGACACTCAGCGTTATACGACTTTAACCTCCAATAATCTTTCATTTTTCTAATTGAAGCTGCACCGCAACCAACACACACTTGATATTTTGCAGAAGTGCCTTTTTTACATATTAGACACGGTAATGCATGACTTGTTTTTAATCTATATTTATGCAAACTGCAATAATTAGAATCTTTTGTTGGCTTATTTTTACATGGATTATGCAATCCAATTTTAAGAAAGGACTAGGTATGATAAGGGCCCATTTTGGCCCCTATTTAAATTTTGATGAAATATGCATAGATGTTTTGCAAAATACCTATATTTTAATAAATAAGGAAAACTAAAATGTTGGCTTATCTCATTTTTCAAAAAATAAGATGTTTTCAACGCATGTATGTTTTTTAAGAAATTACTTAAAATAGGGGGGTATAGGAAGAAAAAAGCAAACACTCTTGCTCTCATTGTTGTTTTTAATAATGTTTGTACTTTAAAAGTGTTTGGTAATAAATTATAAATAATTACACTATCAAATTTTACCGTATTAAAACACAATATATGAATTATAAGGGAGATAACTCTGTTTCAGTCTTGACTTTAACCAAAACTGCGACTTTTCTCAATGCTAACCTATTTTTGTTAACATTGCAGAAATACTTGTTGTGAATTCCTATTATTTGATATTAGTATTTATAAACATTTGTTGGCTGGTGTGAACGTAAGGTGTAAATGTCTTATATTATTGACGGTAACCATGGCAACAGTAGTTTAAATGAGTTTTTTTCACCAAATATTCATTTTTCTTCAAAATTTTCATTTCTTTTTTTGTTTAGAAGCGATGGTTTTATTTCAGATATGTATAGAGTTGTCCTTGTTGTATTCATACTTAGTTGATATCATTTCATTGTTACCATGACAACAGGCAGTCTTAATAATTTCCTTAAAAGTAGCAACTTTTTTTAATAGTTTCGAAAAACTGATTCTCCGTTAAGAAATCTTTATCTACATAAGTAGACCCCTTAGTTACAAGGAAATTCATTCTGTACAGTAATACGTGCTATCCTAGGTTACGCACCAGGGTTAATTTCCGATTCCATCCTAGCTATATGGTATATTCGAAGTTTAAACCTTAACAATATGGTTCCAACATCATATTTTGATGGATATAAGTGTTTTATCATGAATTGGAACATTTTTATAATTTAAGATATTTCTAGAAAAATCATGATGTACTCCCTTTAATTAATATTAATGATTGACAAATGCAAGTTGCGTAGAAAAAACTAATGGGACGCCACAAGTTTTTCAAAAATCAAGATTGTCGTGTGTCCCTTTAAAACCTGATTGCGATATAAAAAATGGTCCACAAAACTGTGTAACGTTTATACTGAAACATTTGTGACTCCGTGGTCGAGGGGTTAAACCTCACTTGTCACCGCTGCGAGTTTGAATCCCACTGGGATCTCTTTTGAAAAAGTATTGATTCTTACGGATGGTGGTAGGTAAACAGTACTGGTTCTACACAAGAACAACTGGTTGGTCTGCCTCTGCCACACTAACAAATCGACTGTCATATATGGCCTAAATTGTGCTAAAGAAGATGAAAAACACCATTCAAACAAATCAAAAATTTAAAAAAATAAGTTATTTGACTTAGATATGCAAATGTGTTCATTTTTTTGTTTTTAACTTATTTGTCCCATTGAGGACATGGTAAAACCTCATAAAAGATCAATAGGGATCATCAGACAACACCGTGTATAATATACTCAGTTGCAAAAGAAAGTGAACTTTGAGTTTTGTTTAGATTAAATTATATAAAGTTTTTTTAGAATTACATTGACAAATTCCTGTCATGTTTGGTACCAAAGATTTTATCATTCCATTACTAATATCATGTTGTGAAACTCACATGGGTCATACTGTAAACTAAAAGATTCATAAACATAGGTACTTGTATTATGAGCTTGAGATGTTTAGCCAAACATATTCAAGTATATGTCAATAATAAAAATATTTATGGCATATATAATGCCTGACATTATATGAAACAATAATTAATATGTTAATTACAAAAGTCCCCCTAACATAAAACCATGTTGCATAGGCTATTTAAAGTGATTATTAGGCAACAGGTTTATACTTCTAGTCTTACCTATGATTTACACTTGACCATTTACAATATATCCAGAAGGAATACATATTGCCTGATATCATGGAGAAAAACAACAAACAAGACAATGTGGTTCAGCTAATACACTTTTTTTTATAAATTTTATTATTTTTAAATTAACATAACTATGGTGGTATACTCCACCAAAAAAAGTATGTAATATTATATCACAATTAGCTTTCAAATTGCCCTTGTTGAGTTCATACATGTAGGTTCACAGTCAATAGTTGCACTGTGCACTTGCTTATTTTTGACAGGTCTTGTAGAATTCTGTCCAAAAGGAGGCCTGTAGTTCACTGGACTGGTCCTCCATTGAAATATTCTGCAATAATCTTCATGTTGTTTCCTGTTGGAAATGTATAAAAAAAAAGTGCTGCATATAAAACATAAACTGCAATGAAAGCACCAAGAGAACTTCACCATTTTATGTAGTGCATATACAAATATTCCAGCTGTGAACAATATCATAACACAATAAATCATGAATACAAGCCCACCTGTGTTCAGATTCAAAGGTGTTATAAATGACAACACTTGGAGGTTGTTGAAAACAACATCAATTTTTAAAGTAATCTGATTAAAAGGCCATCACATGCCAAAATGGATTAGAAATCATTAGAATATGACTATTTAACCAATTTAGTACATTTATTTGGCTCAATTATATGCATTTATATGCACATACTAAAAATAAAACATCTTTACACCCTACAATACATGGAAAACATATAAATATAGTGATTATATGACATCATACTAATAACATACAAACATAGAACTTACAGTATTTCCAAATACATGTAGTCATAACACTGGCCACAGCAACACTGACCATGCCTTCACCAACACAGCACACTGAAAATTAAATTGCACATTTGTTTTACATAAAAAAAATACAATTATATTAATTCATATGTGAAATCATTTACTGTACTAAACTGTGTTATATTTCATTATTATTTTTAAAAAATTGAAAACATTACTCCTTTACACTTTTATAATCATGTACACCATTGGTGAACATTTCAACCCATTTCATTCTTTTGAGAAAATATATTAAGAGTTTTTTTCTCTGACACATGACACACTGATCTCAATATACTGTTTGTACCCAGGTGTAACCCTGACATGCAAGTTTTTCTACTGTAGTCTGTTTATAAATAAACATATTTATAGATTCAAATAAGTTGAAAACTAACTTTAAAAAATTAAAAATACTTGAATTAAAAGCTAAACTGCATACCGATTGTTCACCAAAGAAGACAAGATCATGTCACCATGATATTTCCAAGACCATGTCACAATTCTTACAGCTTACACATGCTCAGACACTGAAAATAACAACACCAACTTGTCATAACATGCTTATTTAAGGTTAGATAAAAAAAAACAATGTATATAAAGCAAATATTATTTTTTGAATATGAATTGAATTTGGGACACTACATCATGAACATTGTGAGTGTGATGCATATCAATTTATCACTTGAAATGATGTGTTTGTGTTATTCACTAAAAAGAGGTAAATAGCAATATTCCTAATACCAAATCAGACACCTGATGTTTTATTGCTTAACACTGGATAGTGTAATTATAGTCAAATATACAAATATGAATTGAATTATTACTAAAAGCTCATCAAAACCATTGTCTTGGGATATTTAGAGCTGAACCAGAGACATGGGAAGGATTGGAATTTAGGACGTTGGGAACCGTGCCCCAACTATTACTATCAGATAGAACTGAATTGAATTGGGTTTTAAGGCGCTATCAGATAGATTCATATATATGTTTACGTGTTTCGCGGATACATGGTATTGATAATTTATTAATATTTTCCATTTTAACTGATTCTGATAACGGAATTGTCATGCCCTTAGGCACAGAGATGATACCCACTGGCACCATTGAGACTGGAACCACTGATTGCTGGGTTATTAAAATTTTACCCGACACCCGCAAAAAAACAACCTCTGGCAAGCACAGTTTAAACTACCGGTATAATTGCAGAAATTTAAAGGTTTGTCACTTGGTGTGGGGAGTGAAGTGGGTGGAATATATGCCTCATCCATGATAAGCGCATCTGTGGTCGAGAGGGTAAAGACGTTACGTTTGAAAACTTTTCGGCTCTCACCACTGTGGGTTCAGATTAGACAAGGATGCGCGTATCATGGATGTACAACAAATATGAATGCCTGTCAGACAGGGTCTGTGATTTGCACAAGTTTTCAATAAAGTTGGTGAGTATATAAATATCACTTTTAATGAAAACCTACTGCTCCACGTTATAACTGAAAAGTAGTATTCTGTTTCTGCATATTCTAAAAAACCACCATCCAATGATTATACACCCCTGCTGGTGATCTAACAAGAGTGTCGGTCCTCTCGCGAAATCACATGACACAACACTTAAAAACTTGCTTTCGTAGAAATTTAACTCTACATTATCACACAGCATTTCAATAAATTGACATGTGTAATTATAGTATGTGTAATTTACCAATAATAACACTTACCGTCGGAAAATCGACTAATAACGCGTTTATTTTGTCCATGTGTGAACCAGGAAGTAAATGGCGCCATCTATATAAGTACGATAACTCTCCTTAGATACGGTCTTGTTTTGTTACGAACGACAACTCTTCATAGCGACACAGCGAGAAAAAAATACCGTTTTTTTAAACACTAAATCATCTGTAGCAAAATAAACCAAAACGGCATCCCAGAGATATTTATAGGCTTGGTTTGGATTATCATTATGCATGAATTTTGGAAATATCTCTGGGATGCCGTTTTGGTTTATTTTACAGGTGACGTTTATAATGGCCGTTTTCCATGTTTCTTGCTCAAAACGACCTACCTGACTGCATTCAAGGCACAATATCGCCCCATTAGATACGGTTTTGAATACTATTTTTCATTATTATAAACAGATTAAACATTTATCTGGAAATGTATTACATTTTTATCTTGAATTTCCACGTTTGAAATTTTCACAAATCCTGGGGCCAAATACGGCTCTTATCGTACGTAGTCCTTTACAAACATTGATTTCCATTGTCTATTTTGTATATAATTATTTCGATATTTAATAAAAAAAAATTAAATATATAACAAATAAAGGAAATGGAAAAAAACGATGGGACTATAAATATTTTAATACGCCTGTTTGATACAGGTGCAATAGATAAGCAAACACTATCTAACGGTATAAATGCATTAAAACCTCTTAAAGAAGTTCCAAAGGAAACTCCAGAGGTTAAATCTCAAACATTAGAAAATTTACTCAAAAGACGACGTGCTAAAAAACAACGTAAACGAGAAAAGCAGAAATATGCTAAATTACAGGAAAATGTTATAAATGAACTGAAAGAGTTTAATGATAGAAAATCTAAAAAAAGTATCCCAGAATTAAAACTGGTTGACAAACCAATGTGATTAAAAGACCCTCAAAAACTATTTTATGATAAAAAATCCATTATTACAGAACAAATTATCAAAGAGCTAAAAAAGACGAATGGATTAAAGTTTCAATTTGGTCTCACTGTATATTTATTTAAAGCCGACGGCGCTAACAAAAAATATACCACAGCAGTGTTACGCAGTGAACAAAATGCCATCTTGAGCTCTGAAAAAATAAATGAGTTTTACGATGAGTCATCTGCATTTATACAAGAAAGATTAGAAAGATTTACAAATACAGCATCTGGATTGGAAATTGATCACTGTGTTAAGTTTTACTTAAATATAGCAAAATACGAACCATTAAAAGGTTATTCATATATTCTTTTACCCAAAGCAGTAGCTGACAAGAAGGCAATAATCAATGTAAATAACGACGATGATCAATGTTTGTTTCATGCAATAAATTCAGCTTTAAATCCAGCTGCAGATCACACAGACAGATTATCAAAGTATCCTAGTAAAGAGTTCTTGAAGAAAGATAACATTGACTTTCCCACTCCAATTTCACAAATTTCAAAAGTAGAAAAACAAAACAACCTTGCTATTAATGTTTACGGATGCACAGGAAAAAGGGTATCTGTACACTCAAGTGATATGAAAACGCAACACGGGAATTTCCGCTATATATTGTATGTACAATATGCTGCTTATTATCGAATGGTACATGGCTACGTAAGACCTTTCCTTTTGGAAAAAATACTGAAACAACAAATAATACAGCAAATATTATTCCTGCAATGTTTCATTATTCACAGAGTACGCGTTTGGCTCAATCATGTGAGCAAACTTAGGATGCAAAATTTTGCAAACTATTTACGTTAAATACATAACTGAACTAGCTCAATTTTTCGAAGAGCAACTTCAACATTGATGAAGTTCTTGTTACAAAGTGTAGTGTGATTAAAACGTCTACAACATCACAGTTGTGTCCTTTCTCTAGTTAACTGCAACTTTTTTTTAAAAAAACATCTTGGGATTTCTTTGGAATATTATGTGCAATTAAGTGTGCAGTATATACAATATATAGCGGAAATTCCCGTGTTGCGTTTTCATATCACTTGAGTGTATTTCCATATAGAATATCAGAGCAACCGCAAGAAATAAAAAGAATTAACTTGCTTTTAACTTCTGAAGACGTTGAGGTTGATTTAGAAAATGAAGATGAAGATGATCCAAATAATGAAGAAGGAATTATAGATGACAATTATAACCCTGATGATTATTCCAACGAACCAAAAACAATAACAACAATATATCACTATTGCTGGATTAAAAATCTAAATAGATTATTTTATGATCAAAACAAACATCACGGTAAAACTTATTTCTGCGATTGTTGTCTTTACGGCTTTTCAAGAGAAGATCTACTCACAAAACACAAAGAAGACTGTGATGGTATTAACAAAAATTCTTGCAGAATAGAAATGCCAAAAGAAGATAAAAATCACCCACACTTTAAAATATTTCAAAATCAGATGCCTGTGCCTTATGCAATATATGCTGCTTTTGAGAGTATAATCAAACCGCAATCAATCAAATTTGGAAAGAAATAGAAATCTGAAATTCAAAATGTACACGAAGCTTGTGGTTTTGGATACCAGGTTGTCAGATATGATGGCAAAGCTAAAGAACCAGTTATTTACAGAGGTGAAGATGTTGTTGAAAAGTTTTTAAATCACTTAGAATGTGAGAAGAGCAACATTAATAAAATATTTGCTCACCCAAAACCATTAATTATGACACAACAAAATGAGGAAGATTATGAAAAAGCAACACACTGTTGGATATGCGAGAATGAAATAGATAATGAATGGCAAAACGGCAAAGTAAGAGACCACTGTCATTTTACAGGAGAATACAGAGGTGCAGCACATAAAAACTGCAACCTAAAGCTGAAAATAAAACCAAACAAAACACCTATACCTGTTATATTTCACAACCTCAAAGGATATGATAGTCATCTCATCATGCAAAAAATACATAAAATGACAGGTAATATTACATGCATTCCAAACAACGCTGAAAAGTATATTTCATTTATTGCCGGACAACTTAGATTTTTAGATAGCTTTCAGTTTATGGCTTCGTCTCTGGAAAAAATGGTTAAAGCAACAGGCACATCTGATTTTAAAATTACCAAAAATCAGTTTAGACAAACAAATTTACCTCTGCGGAAAGGTATTTACCCGCATGAATATATGGACAGTGTGGAAAGATTTAAGGAAACGAAATTACCACCTATAGAAAAGTTTTACAGTTCAGATGAAAGTGTAAGTCTCAAAGATTACGAAGATTACGAATATGCTCAAGAAATATGGAAAGAGTTTAACTGTAAAACTCTTGGAGACTATCATGATTTATATCTAAAACCTGAACTTTTGCGGAAAGGTGTTTATCCATACGAATATATGGACAGTGTGGAAAGATTTAAGGAAACGCAATTACCACCTATAGAAAAGTTTTACAGTAGTCTCTCAGATGAAAGTATAAGTCTCAAAGATTACGAACATGCTCAAAAAATATGGGAAGAGTTTAATTGTTAAACTCTTGGAGACTATCATGATTTATATCTAGAAACTGATGTAACTTTGTTAGCAGATGTATTCCAAACTTTTAGAAAAACATGTATGAGTGCATACAAACTTGATGCTTTACATTACTATACAGCACCTGGATTATCTTGGGATGCTTTACTTAAACATTCAAAAATAAAATTAGAACTTTTGACAGACATTGACAAGCACTTGTTTCTAGAATAAGGAATGCGAGGTGGCATAAGTATGGTATCAAAACGATATGCCAAAGCAAACAATCCACATGTAGCTGATTATAACCCTAACGAGAAAAACAACTTTTTAATGTATTTTGATGCAAATAATCTTTATGGATGGGCAATGAGTCAGCCACTTCCATACTATGGCTTTGTTTGGAAAGCCAAAAACAAAGGAAAATATTCTAAACCAAAACCTGGCAAAGGGCAAATACTTGAAGTTGATTTTAGAATATCCTAAAGAGCTCCATGAAGCTCACAATAACTATCCGCTTGCACCGGAAAGATTAGCAGTGAAAAAAGAATGGTTGTCTGAATACCAGACAGATCTTTTGGAAAATGATAGCATGATAAATACAGAACAACTAGTCCCAAATCTTATTGACAAAGAAAAATATGTGATATCACAAAAACCTGCAACTGTATTTATCTTTGGGTATGAAACTAAAAAAAGTACACAGAGTATTAGAATTTAATGAAAAACCATGGATGGAATCATACATAAATCTAAACACAAAACTTAGGAAAAAAGCTGAATCAAACTTTGAAAAAGATTTTTACAAACTTATGAACAACTCTGTGTTTGGCAAGATAATGGAAAATCTACGCAAGCGGACAGATATAAAACTAGTCAGAACTGACGGCTCCGAAAATGAAAAGATAAGAAAAATAATAGCCAAACCCAACTTTAACAGGCGTATAAAATTTTCAGATGAATTGTCAGCAATACATGTAAACAAAACAAAATTAACATTAAACAAACCAATTTATGTTGGAATGTCAGTATTGGATTTATCAAAGTATACGATGTATGATTGATACTATAATACCCTGAAAAAAGGTACGGAAATGACTGTACTTTATTATACACAGACACTGACAGCCTACTGGTAGACATCAAAACATATGATGCATACAAAGACATGGCTGAAATGAAAGATGAGTATGATCTAAGTAATTATCCTGAAAATCCCCCAATGCATGTTGATACAAACAATAAAGTATTGGGTAAAATGAAAGACGAATGTGCTGGTGTTGCTATAGCTGAGTATGTTGGATTAAGACCCAAGCTATATTCTATTTTGAAAGTGAATGAGCAGATTATTAAGAAAGCAAAGGGTGTAAAAGAATATGTAATCAAAAAACATATAAACTTTGAAAACTACAAGGATGCATTGTTTGGCAAGAACAAATACACCCATGAAATGAGTATGATACGCTCAATAAAGCATGAGATATATGGCATAAAAGTAAACAAAGTATCACTGTCACCATTTTACTCTAAAAGATACATAGCACCAGACGGTATTAAAACTGATGCACACGGTTTCTATAAAAACTTATGAATTTGGGTATCAGCAGGAACAATAAGTAATTCTTCTTTGACAAATCCTCTTTGTGGCGCTGGTAATTTTAAATAATAAACTCTTATACCTTGCGTCACCATATAACTTTTAATCTTGTGAATATCTACACTCCACATTGGATCAATTGCTCTGCGTCTTCCACCTTCTTGTTCCCCGGGTTGATATAAATATCTTACACTTGCATTCATACAGATAGGATCATCTTTTAATATTTTTGTTTCAACAGGAGGGGGCTTTTTTGTCTCCGCATTTAATGCTTTAAAAACTTCTGGTAATCTCTTTACCCATTCTCTATTACGTTTTTGTGAATCTATTTCCTTAGCATACTGATAGCCAAACAATCTTTCAGCTAATGTTCTGTTAAATCTTACCACTAAAGCTTGGTCTCTGTGTATTTCTGTTCTGCCTCGTCTGATATTTACTTTATGTTTTGCCATCAACTGCGATACTGCACCCATAAATTCTCTGCCTGGATCCACTTGTTATAATTTTGGATATTTCAAATGCCGACTGTATATTTTCTCAAATGCTTTAGCAACTTCTTTACTATCCTTGGAAGTCAGTGGTTCTGCTTCTTTATATCTACTTGCAATATCAACAACAGTCAACGCATATGTATATGCCTTGCGTCCACGACCAAAGCCAAAAGTATCATGCGGTAAAAATAACAAATCAGCTTGATGCACTCCATTCTTAGTAGAAACATCAAACCTGGGTCTAACTATTTTCTTTGGTGCGGGTAAATAAATCTGCCACACAGCTTGTTTCTTTAAAAATTCTAATGCCTTTTTTTCACTAACACCAGCCTCTTTTGCCAATTTTTTAACTGCTGAGTAACCTTTCCAAAATCCTTTTGGGCTGCAATAAATCTTTTCCATTTTTTCTACTAAAGATTAAACTTTATATTACTATAAAAAAAATGGAAATCACAACTGCACGATTTGATGAACTGCTTGAAGAGCAATATCAAATTAGCACAAAGAAATGGACAGACTTGGAAATCAATAAAATATACACTATTACAGATACGAAAATAGTAGATACTGAATATGGTCCATCCATGGTATTGACATTATTAGACAACGGTGAAGTATGAGTGCCTGATCATCTCAAAAATAAATTAGAGAAGAGTGCTAAACCACCATATTATATGCGACCACTTGGATTGAAACCATGTAAAAACAACAACAAAAATAGGTATCACGCATATGATTTAGTCTTTTCAAAGTAAACATACTTAGTCATTCCAAATCTAAAGTAATTATAGTTTTAAACTATTTTTTTTATGAACTCAATTTATACGCCACAAATCCAGTTGCAGCCATGCCCACCACAATAAACGTAATTTCTCTATTCTGTTGATCCGGAGATGGTGTATAAAAATCACTCAACTTGGGCTCCGGTTCTAAAAGCAATTGTTTGCCAGTTGTATAATAATACTGTTTCATAGCTTGGTCTACATCATCAAAAGTCTGCTCTGCATGATGCTCTTTTTTCAGTTGCTTATTAATAAAATCTAATCTCTCTGTTCTTTTTTTATTCCACTCCGCTTGTGCTGCGTTTAATTGTTCCACTGCTTTGTCATGCCTTTGTCTTTCCTCGTCTGAATGACTTCCCATTTTTGAAAAGAAATAATTTGAACCGCTGAACGCCAATGCGTTTGTTAATGCCCCACCTATCATCATTGCTACTGCACTTGCCATTTTTTTATATATATTTTTTTTAAATTATTTCATAATATCCGCAGGAATACTACCTTGCTTAATCAGCATATCCTTTGTAGCCATTGCTAACATTATATCCACAGACAGCATCCCAACATCTACCATATTAAAATCCACTTTAGGGGCTGGTCTTTTTATTAGTTTTCTGCCAATCTCAGAATATTCAACAGTTAGAAGTGTTTCCACTCCAGCGTGATACATCATATTTACAATTTGTTTTCCGTCAATACTTGCTGCCATTTTTTTTATATAATTATTTTTTTTAAATAAATTATTAAAAATCAAACGTGTCTTTTGGTGCAACATGAACAGGTTGCACAGCTAAAGGTTGCGTAGCAGATTTTTTGTTATAAATATACAAACCCAACCCAGCAATGCCTAATAAAACCAGACACGGTGGAATATAATTTTTGTATACGTTTATTTTGATTTTTTTTGGTTCTTCTTCACCTATTGTTATTTTTGTTATTTCATCTTGCTTTGCAGCATCTTGCTTTGCAGCATCTTGAAGCAAACGCTTTGCCTTTCTTGCCGCTGCTCCTTTTTTCCCAGCCTCTATTCGTTTTGGATTTTTTACTTTTTGTTGTTCAATAGGTTGTGTAACAACAGGTATAACTTCACTCTCTTGGTTCTTCATTTATATTATCTACATTTTTATTTTTATTAAAATCAATATGTCTAACAGTTGTCAGTATTGCTGTAAATGGCGCTAAGCACATCCCATACCTATAATACAACTCACAACAAGCACTTGTCAAAGCATGATTAATAAATGGGTCTTCCTCCAAATCTTCTATCAGCTTTGGTGGATTGGTTACATTAACATATTTTGATACTCCCATCACATACAAGTTAATAAAAGAATTGCCTAAAGTCTTGGTGATACTTGCCCCAAGCCTTGCTTCATATCTGCAGTAAAGTTTGTTAATTTCATCCGGGGGCATGTTATCTATATTTGTGAGTTGTATGTCTTTACCCAAATATTGACGGCTACCACCGCCAGCCACTATGGCTGATAATCTTTTTTTTTTGTTTCTTGTTGCTTTGATTCATCACGTTCTGTAAAAACCTTCCGATATATCTTGTAATAGTTCTTCCGCATTCATTTTTATATTAATAATTTTGTTTTTTATCTTGAAATAAATATAAAACATAAAACAACCAGCTGCGATATTCATGCAACTAGTAATTGTTAGTATTGTTAATAGCATTGTTATTAATATTGCTATTTTTTTAATAGCATTGTTAATTTGCTGCAAGCATTGCTATTAACATTGCTACTTTGCTATGAGCAATGCTATAAGCATTACTATATTATTCGATATTTTCATTATATTTTCATGTCAGTATTGCTATTAACATTGCTACTTTGCTGTTAGTATTACTATTAGCAACAAAGCAATGCTGTTAGAAAAAAATAGCAATGCTGTTAAAAATTATTCAGCCCAATAACCAGTTGGTTGGTCAGTCCTCAAAATTAACTTGGAATATTTAGTCTTAGCTAAAGCTTTTCTTATTCTGGTTCTCTCCTCCAGCGTTAGAATAACATCATTTTTTCTCAAACAATTTTCATAACCATCTCTGTCCTTGGTGTAAAACATACACAACCATTTTGCTTGCTCCCGCAAATCTTTTAATACAGAATTATATCTCTGTGAAATGACCCACACTGATTGTTTAGCGTGACGGCCAGAGAATGCCAACTCTGATAACATATCTTTTTTCTTTGTTAATTCTTTTGTGGCGGAGCAATCATCAATGATGTATAGTGTGGGCTTGCCAGCATATTGTTTGAAAAAGAAACGCAACAGATATTGTAACATTTCTTTGCCTTTGCTAACGGGATTGACAATTATTTTTTTTTTATCTCTCGGGTTTTTCACATCTCCTATCCAGGATCTATTTTTATAAGCCTCGTTCCACTCTATGGTTGGACACAATATAATTATATGTTCAAAAACTCCAACATGCTCTTGTTCAAGTATATCAAGAACAAACTCTGTTTTGCCGCAGCCTGTCTGACCACAGATAATGGCACTTAGTGGATATATAGGATATTTTTTTGTAAACTAGTATCCTGCTTCTTTGAATCTTCCATCTTCGAAATTGATTTGCGCATCTTGTATTATATATATATATAAATATTTAAAGGTTGATCTGCATCTGCTTTTTTATTTATTAGTATCGTTATGCCTTCACTGCCTTTTTCTATTCTTCTTCCACTGCCGTGTAATAAATTGTCATCACATGTTCTAAGGTCAAGCCACAAAGCATATGATTTTGTCAAATAAGTCTCAAGAGAAACATTGGTAAAGTTTAAGTCCCTCGCTGCTATGTCTGTCTCTTTGTTTCTTTTTGAGGTCAAGGCAAAATATTTGTTGATTTCATCCCAATGTTGATATGCCTTCATGCCCTGACTATACAACTGATTTGGTTCTCCCTCTATTGTCATTTCAACCTTTTCAATCTTTGGCTTGTAATAGGTTTCTGTGCTTGTTCTTTCTGGGTCTTCAAACAGCATTAGAATACCTTTCATGCTCCGTGCTTGTACATTAATGTTGATGTTCCAAAGAGTATCAGCATTTTTTGCTATTATTTTTCTATGTCGCAAGATACGATCATACATAAATGACATCTTACCATTGATTTGCTGTCTTATTTGTCTGGCTAATTCAACATCACTAACTGTATCAAATTCCAAGCAGATATTTTTTATTACATAAGATGCATCAGCATCAGTGCTTTTGATAACTTTGTTATAATCGTTAAACGTTAATTCATATTCCAACCTACCACCAAGCCCCGCTTGATAAAATGGCATATGACTTTCTAACATTTCAAAGTCCAGTGGAATACAAAATCTATTTCCATAAGCTGCTGCTATAGCTTCATCTTCGGTGTCTGAGGAAGCATCTCCCGCACCAATTCTATGTTTTAACATGTTTGCTTTACCAATACCTTGGTAAGCTGTGTTTAATCGTTCGGTAGGGCTTTTCCATAAATCTACATAACAATGATATTATATCACTGTCATCTATTGACATGACTTCATTGCCACTTATTCTTATTGTCATTTTTTTCACAATTGCTCTACCCAGATTCTGGAATAGGGTAGCGTTGGCGTCTGTTCTGCTTTTAAGTTCTATTTCAAAGGCAAGACGAGCAGTACGAGGAACTATCACATCATTAGTACTTAAATTTGGAAATCTCACAAGCAGTTGCTGGTTTTGGTTCTATTGTTGATGGATTATTAGTTATTACTACACTTGTGCGGATGCCCTTGGCACCATGAGGTTCTCTTAGTTTTCTATGAGGGCTGAGTTTGTTTCCGTAAGCCGACATTGTTTTTATTTTTTAAATATATTTTTTAAAATTAAATTAAATAAACAATGGCTGAAGGAGGATTTGAAAATCCTACGTTTGATCCAGATGTTGAAGATGTGGATGAAGAAGACGATGCCTGGAATGAATTACTTGATGACGAATTTATACAACCTGGCTCAGAATTCCAGAGACAAAATGTAAATGAAAATAACCATAATGATCAGCTTCAAGGGGAAAATAAAACAGAAGAACAACTAACACAAAAAAGGTTGTTAGTAGATCAATTTTTTACTGAAGTTAATGTTGAGATCAGCGGAATTGATTATAAAGATGATTTTAGAGCGGATAAGGACGAAATTGGTAGAACAATGTTATATGCAGTTCGGTTGGGAACAGATGATGTTCCACTTACCTATTATAAGGGAAATAATCCAAACGAACCAATCAAGTTTTATGTGCTGGACACTCTACTTAGAAAAAATGGCATTGACTTTATAAAAAATAATTTAAAAATATATGATTATTTAGCCCCACGTGAAAGAAAGGGTAGGGCAGAATTAGCGGTCTTGACAAAAATAAGAGATACAATCGCTGCAGAAAATATACCATTGCAAACCTTTTCAACAACTAAAGATGTACAAAATACAGAAGATGATGTAAATATAATTGAGAGTAATTTGAGTAATATAATAGATGAAACTCATCCTAAAACTGCTGTTCAACCGGAAAATCTAACACTGCGAGAAATACGAGGTTTAAATAAGAGATTGCAAAGCTTTCGTGGAGAACTTACTAATAATCTCTCAAAGCTCACTGAGCTTGATAAAGACATAACAAAAGAAAAACAAAAATTAGAACAGGTTAGCACCCCCGGGCAGGAGGATGAGTTTCAACAAAAGCGCATACGTGACAGAATAAAAAACTTAGAAGATGAAAAAAAGTGCACGACTCGAAGCGGCGAGTGAAAACAAAGAAGCATTACGCAGTCAAATAAACAGGATAAAAAAAAATATAAATAAGGTGTTAAAAAAAGACACAACATTGGGTGAGAAAAAAAAAACATTATTCAAAGAGCAAGGTATTACTATTGTTAGTATTTTGACTGCCTTTGGTATGATTATTGGGGTATTAGTTGAGGCCATTATTCCTACATCAAGTGCTGCGCCAACTCCAACTCCAAAGCCTGATCCATCAAGTGTAAAAGACTGGATAAAAAAAAAACTACTTAATCTTGGTAAACTTCTTGCCAACCTAGCTGGTAAAGCTGCTGCAGCACTTCCAGGAGTTATTGGTGCAATAGGATCATGGCTTTTATCTGCAACAGGTAATGTTATTAATTGGCTTGGTAACAATCTTTGGGCTTTGCTTGTGTTGGTTTCCGGGTTGTTGTATGTGGCAGCCAAAGAGTGGTTTAAATCTCGTAAATAAGTAATGCAGCAAGACCTATTACTATGGTACCAACAATTATAGTTGTTTTGTTATCTTCGTGTTCAATCGCTATTTTTTGTATTTCTGGTGGGTTATGTTCCACAGTTTTATGTATTGATTTATTAAGTCAGAATGTTCCGGTAAAAATTTCTTTGTTGTGGTGCCTTGAAAAGGTTGAATATTTTTTGGTGGCACTGGTTTTACATTTACATCATTATTCAATCCTAATGCTTGTGCATCGGTTGCTATTACAATTTCATTATTGTAGTTTTGTATTATTCCGATTCTTAATTCCATGTCACTCGGAGACATGTACAATCCACTTCCATAGACAAAATTTACTTTACTTCTTGCATATTTTAGGGTGTTTTCATATCTTGAAATTTGACTGGGCAAGTCGATGGAGCTATTTATTGCGTCCTCTACATTTGCTAAAAATTGTTTCAAATGCCGTTCCAGTTCCAAGTATATCTGTTCTTGTTTGTGATTGTGAGCCAAGGATTGCCCAGCAGTATGTTCTTATGCTGTCATTGATTCTTTCTACTCCAGCTCTTGTGAAACCCGCAGAATTATCTAGTATAAAAGTAGACCAGCTGTTGTCAGCCTCAGATCCTTGTGCAATGTAATCAATGTGATATGTTTTATCACTCTCATAAACTGTAAAACTCATCGTTTTGTTGTCGTATACAGAATTTATCAAAGGATGATAACCAATATTTGTCCAGTAATTATAAATTGTTCCTAGACCATTATTATGGCTTTGTTTTTGTCTCCAGTCCGAATTTAAGTCAACGTTAAACTCCTTGCATATTCTCTCGTATGCGTTTCGGTTATATGTGTTATTAAACGCATTCCAATTTGAGTCTTGCGGCATTGCTACACTCATTTCAAATAATATTCTTCTGACTTGGTAATAGACATGAAATCGAAATAACGAACCAACCAGGGCATCAGCTTTTAGATTGTTGTTGAAATCAATGCCACATCCAGTTGTCGCACACAAAATAGCAAAATTCAACTGATTCTGACAAAATAACATCCAATCTGTTCCCCAGCGTTGGACTATAGCATCTGATTTGACGTATGGAAGTTTTTATTCTTCAAAGATATAAGGAAATGATGCTTTAAAGCCTTTACCGTTGGATGTAATGACTATGTTTTGATTTATTATATCTATCACTTTTTTGCTAAAAGTATTTGAATAGTGAGCATCTGGGCTATATTTGAATTCTTTAAAAATCATTTTTATTTGTGTTTTTATATATATATATTAAAAAAAATGTTTCATACAATTTCAAACATAGACAACTCTATTAATTTACAACAGTATATCGATAATAGAGATGGAACTAAGCACGTTGGATTAAAAAGTTTTATATACACTATTGGTTGCTATAATATTATTCATGAAACCATAAAGACACGAAACCCAGATAAAATAGAACATTCACCAGATGGACTCTATAACTTTGAAGACTTGATAAAAGGTTTTAAATTTCTAAATAAAAATATTACCCTAACCATTTATGCGCAAGGTGCTGCAGCCATTTTAAAAACGTCAATAGAGACACGAATGTCAAGCGGTCTTTCAAAAATGCTGGGATTCAAGGACAGAAAATGGTTGACAGGTACTACTTTAGGAGATTACCCAATTGATTTAGCTCCTTATAAACAGCTATATGTTCATCTGAAACAAGTTAATACGAGTAGTAATTATTTCAATGGTGCACCAAGCACTATTATAGGTGTTGTACCTGTAGTAAATAAGCAGTTTGGAGATATAGTATATACAAGTTTTTATCCTGAATATCACTGTCTTACGAATGAGGCAAATATTGAAATAAAAATAGAAGTCAGAGATGAGTATGGCAGCAAGATAAATAATCACGGTTTGCCTATGAGTTGTGTTTTAGAAATTATTTAAAAAATATACTTTTATAAAAAAAACAATGAGTATATTTGGACCAACAAGACCTAAAAAAACAGAAGACTTAGAGGCTTTGATATATATTGTTCAAGATTTACATAGTCGAGTTTTGCCTTTTGTTGACCAGTTTAATCATTTAAAAAATAGAGTTGATAATCTTAAATATGGGATTATAACAATATTTGCGGAGGCTAAGGGCCCGCTTGTGTTAAATAGAATACTCTCATTTGGTAACGGCGGGGCAGAATCAAATGTGGGGCATGTAATGACACGCCGTGGACGGATTATGGGAATAGGTTTAGCATGTGAACGATTAGTTGGTGACGTAACTGTAATAGTTTCTGTCAATGGTGTTGAACAACCAAATTATGGCATAACGCTTCACATCATCCCACGCAATCATGATAACTTTGATAAACCTTTAGAAATTGGTGCTGGTTCTGTTGTTTACTTTGTATGCAAGGTTGCTAACGCTACCGCTGTAAATACGGTGGCATCATTATTAATTGAATTAATTTAATTTTTTATTTATTAATTAAAAAATACCGAAGCAACCGACAGCACCAAGTATATATCCTGAGTTGCCAGTGGAAGACGGACAAAATGATAGATTACAAAAGATTTCAGAAATTGAAAAAAAGTTAATTACAGAACGAGATATACGTCAGTCACTTTATAAAAAATATAAACGTGGTATTAATATTACAGATGTAATTGACACTACCTTGATATCTGCAGGTGTTATTATGGCTGGGATTAGATTTGTTGTTCCAGTTTTGTTACCTTTAGAAATAGCAGCAATAGTATGTGGAGCTACAGGTGTTTGTATTAATTTTATCAGACGCAAGCTTACTGCAAAAGCTCAAAAACATCATGAAATAAAAACTTATTAAAATATTAAAAGTGTTGAGTGATGCACACATATCTGAGCAAGAGTTTAAGTTGATTTTAGATGAACTGGAAAGATACTATAATTTGAAACAGGATATCAAACAAAAGAAACTTGAAATTAGTGAAGTTCAAAAAAAAGAACTAGTGGAGCAGGGGAAAAAGGAAGCAATGGCAACCTTACAAAAAAGTCTAAGAAGTGTGTAATTTATTGTTTTAGTAGTGTATTTGAGTATGATCCACCACCTTTGTATTCAAGATCGGAAAATTGTTAATTTGAATGTAATTTTGATAACTTATAAAAAAAAATTAAACTTGCAATCTTCACTACCCATATTTTAAAAAAAGTTTTAATAAATCAAGTAAATCACCATTTCATGGTGATTTACTTATATATATGTATTTTGGGTGTTTCTGGATCAAACTCGAGCAAAGCGAGAGCTTTGAGCCAGAACACCTAAAATACATATATATGTTTAACACATACAAACATTAGTGGAGATGTGAACCAAGCAGTTTAACACATACAAAACATTACCGGAGATGTGAACCAAGCAGTATAACACATACAAACATTAGTGTAGATGTGAACCAAGCAGTATAACACATACAAACATTAGTGGAGATATGAGCCAAGCAGTTTAACACATACAAAACATTAGTGGAGATGCGAACCAAGCAGTATATTGGGTCTTTTTCATTTTCAGCAGGTTTTTCTTTTATGTCCATTATTTTGATATTATTTCGTCTCGAGTACAGTTCGTTGTAATTACTCTTAGCTAAATAAGTGTTTGACCTTTTTTCATTTTCAGCTTTTTTTGAATCCTGCTTTGAAATCATTGTTTTAAGTTTGCCCATGTCTTGTCTCAAACTTTTATTCTCGTCTATTAATCTTGGAGACTTTGTTTTTTCCTCAATTTTTAATGATATGGTCACTTCAATGTTTTCATTCACTTCTGTTATTATTTTTGAAACAGTTTGTTGAATGAAGTTTTCCATTTCATCTTTTCTCATGATGGTTTTGAGATCTTCCCTGATCGATTGTATGTTTTCAGTCAATACATCCATTTGTCAACTCATTATAGAGATTTCTTCTGAGGTGGTGTTAAGGGACAAGTCACTATTAGGTCTTTTTGCACTAGGAGCTTTGCCTGAGGCTGTTGATTGTTTCCCCTGTGTTTTGACCGGTTTAGTATCTCTTTTATTCATATTTCTCTTTGTCAAAACTACTGCTCAGGTTTACAAAAGATATAACTGTTCTTGTTATCCAGGGAAAGTGTCAAACTTGTGCATTACGTAATATCCACTTGTTATGGTGTAAATAATTCCTTTGTTTGAAGAGAAAACATTCCAAAATGTCCAATATCTTGTTAAGTTTGCAATTTTTCCACAATATATTTTAATAATCCAATGCACTATAACTTTATAGTTATAATATATATATATTACCCAAACTTATCACTCTGATATGATTGAGTAGCTTTTTAGTTATACAAAAATTACGAATATTAAAGTCTTCAACTCGAGTACAAGCTCTTGAAAAACGAATAAGTTCAGACACATATACCCCATAAGAAGTTGCTCGGGGAACATCCCCATCCAAGTGGGGGTATTTAACAATGTCAAAATTAAAATCATCTCTCTTGTCATAGATTTTGCTAATTATTTCACCATTTTCAATCGAGAGATCTAAATCAAGAAAGAAGCGTTATTATCAGATATATTAGCTTTATTAAGCTGAAATTCTTTAGGATAAATATTATCAACCATAGTTGGAAAGAAAGAGTTGTCAATGTTCAGTATGTCATCCAGATACCGAGAGGTGTCATTAAAAGCTTCAATAACATCTGCCTGGGTATCTGGTGAAAGACTCAACATGAAATCCGTTTCATAGCAAAATAAAAACAGTTGACAGTTCAGCAAAGTCATTGATGAAGTAAATGATAAATGGAATAAAAAGTAATTCATATCACACCCTATAGCATGCCCTCGACCCATATAAGCCCGAGAGCTTTAGCTTTGGTGTCTCAGGCCTGATATAGGACGTGCTATGAAAGCACACTTTTCTTATTCTCTATTTAATAACTACACTAACGGGAAATAGAAAAACACACACGCTTTCATATTCGTTCAAAAGAAATATAAAAAGATCGGACAGGGAAAGTAGCATTCAAGGAGGACAGTCAACCACAAAACACAGAAACAAACACGCAAACAGACAAACAAGAAGGAATGTTTTCAATGGCTTGTTTTGATCAAACCGACATAAACCATTTTTTATTGGATGTTCGCATTAATAATTCATCAGATAAATATAACGTCTTTCCATTCCAAATGCTGTTTTTTATTACATTTATGTGGGTGAAATATTGGGATTTCTCAGTGAAAGAAAATTCATAATCATTAAATATTAATAACTAACTCAGAACACAAATATAACTAACTGTGACTCTGAGATATGATGTCAACACATTGGTGCTGACGTCGACGTCATCCGCCGGTAACATTCAATAACGCGATTAATTTCGGTTAAAATCATGCATAAACTGATTTAAAATGTAATAAATAGATTATTTAACTGCTGTGTTCGATTATAGGGAAATTCCTCACTCGGTGGTAGACGTGTTTTGTTTTTTCACTCACTCGCATACGTTCGTTCGTGAAAAGAACCACACGTGTACCATCGCGTGAAAGAGTTCACTATAATCGATTCCAGCAGTTAAATAATCTCTATATAATTAAATTGTTCATATAAGAGCACTCTGTAGCTAACATTTAGAGTTAAGAATATCAATTGCGGTAAGCACTACGCTGCATTGATAATCAAGAAGCCAAATCATTAATAAAGTATTTGTTTTAAAAGGAACGGCTTGCCTTGTTACAGACCCAGTTGCGTTCAAGTACCCCAAAAATGCATTCCGTTTGCGTTCCGTTTGCATTTCGTTTGCGCTCCGTTTGCATTCCGTTTGCATTTCATTTTTATGAATGCATTTTCAAAATGCAAATTGTAACGTGTACCGAGCGGTCTTGTACAATTGAGCCGCAAATGCAATGCGATTGTTCCAAATTACAGATTGAGCTACTTGCTCGAAGAAAATGATTATTAAGAAACAACGAATCAGCCAATATAATTAACAGAATGAGCAACTATGATTATAAAATGATTGCATTAATTGATGTATATAAAACAGTATGGTAAATAGCCTAACTAGTATTTACTGCTGAGATTTTGGGGCTCGCTCTATTCGGGCTACCTCCCAAGGCCGTCCACAGTATTAACTAGTAGGTTCTTACCAAGTGCTTGTAATTAGCTACCTTTAAATCTGTAAGCTTCTGGATGCTTCAGCGTCAGAATATCAACGAACCTGTATGACTGACTGCAATGCCTTATATACAGTCCTGAGCCATCCCTATTCCGATTGGTCGTTTAATTTGATTGGACAAAATGCATGATTGGTCAATGCATTTGATTGGTTCGATTTCAATCCGTTTTGCGAAACAAGAAATCAACCGGAAGTTATAATATACGTAGGTAAAACGTTTTCAGTCAGGGCTAATTATATAGACGAATACAAAATCGTCACACTACCCTCGCCTCTGATTTTCATGCGTCCCGCATGACCATTTACAAACAAAAATAATCAAACGATTTTGAACTGTAGTTTTATTTTAATGAGTGAAGTGTACTTCCGTATTGTTAAAATGGCATAAAATCATCATTAACATTAACACCATGTTTGATGTAACAAACGTAACATAATCTGAATGATTTCGCAATTATCCTTATAAAACACAAACGTCCATTAGAAAATAAGCATCAGGTGTGCTCGACTTGAATCACTGCTAACTACTTCAGTTTGTTAGTTCATACACTGAGAACACATTAACTCGCCTTCTTCGATTTCTACCAATTCGATCTCTCTATCACCCTCCATATAGCGAGTTGTCTTCTTTACAGATCGGCGCATCTTTATAGGCTCAGTCTGTGTGGCAACACTGACTTTCTTCTCCAGACGTCTTGTTTGGGGAGTAAAGCTGCTACACGGTTTTGGTATGGCACGTACCTCACTAAACCTTGGAACCTTCTTAGGAATACAGTCAAATGTGTCTTTCAGCGACCTCTTCATCAACTGTTTACCCTTAGGCGCCACTAACTTTGCTGGCTGTGTCTGCTTTCGAACTGTACGACCAACTTCTATGCTTTCCTTCCGTCCAGCCTCTATGTCTTCCAGCGATTTATCTGCCTGATCGGAGACAGTCGATACGTTGGCAGTATGATCCGTACTAAGCCCAATAGCATGAGCAGTGCCCTCGTTTGGCTCATTGATTGTTTCAACATCACTGCCACTATCATTCGAGGAGTTCTCACTGTCGCCTATGAGATCACCAGGATCTGACCTCATCCATTCATCCTCCGTACGCTGGACATGACGTTTCGCGTGGCGCTGCAAATTACTCTTTTTGTCAGTAATGTATTTGCACTGATCACACTCAAACGTTGTCTCGATCTTCTTCATTCCACATTCCATAATGTGCGTTTTTAATTCGTCCACGTTAGTTGTCTTGAACGGACACATCGGACATTTACTTTCCGCACGAGGTGTAGTCTTCGTCTTAGCCATTGCTCAGTCTGAAAATAGACAAGCGAGTTGGTCAACAAATTGCAGATTCCAAATAAATGCAATATTTGTATGTATAAAGTTCAGTACACGGAGCAAAACAATATGTTCTATTAATTTTAACCCTGATTTTAATGTATGTTCAAATCATCAAAATTAATCACAATCAACATTATTTAAGGAGTATTATCAAGCAATACTAAGTCTGATTCTCAATTTATTTCCATAACTGAACAACAATAAAGACTAAATGTATCTATACTAATATTCAGTCTCATAATCTGCTAGCCATGCAGGTGGTCGTCTTGACCTCTGCGAACTTTCAGGCGTCGTATGCTCTAAGTTTTCTTTCGAGCCTGTATTGTCTGCCGAGCCTAAAACTTCAGTTTCAGGTTCACTACTTTGCTCGACTGTGCCGTTTATGTCCGAATGCACATCACCTTGAGCTAACGGGACTTCATCTTGCAATGTCTGTCCTCTTTTCAGTCGCATCCTATCCACATGAATTACTTGTGGTTTTCCTCGTGAGCCACACAGAACGTTGTACGTTACATCTGAACATCTGTCTATCACTTTAAATGGCCCCTTCCAGAAACTCGTAAGTTTTGGGGAATGCCCAGGCAGATGTCTTGGAAAATACACATACACCTCATCACCTGCTTTGAATGTTTGCCAACTCAGCTTCTGATCATGAAGCGATTTCTGCCTCAACATTGCACCTTGGACATGTTGTCTTACAAACGTATGAGCTGTTTCTAAACGCTCCTTCAGCTCCCATGCCCATTGATTCCATGGAATAGTTTTCACAGATGTTGGCATCTCAAACTCAATGTCTAAGGGTGTAGCGACTTCTCGGCCTAGCATAAGATAGTTTGGACTACATCCCGTTGTTTCATGCTCGACAGACCTATATGCCATCATGACAAATGGTATATGCATATCCCAGTCTGTGTGGTGCTCATTGACATACGAGCTCAGCATCTTTGCGAGAGTTTTATTAAATCTCTCTACCATACCATCTGACTGCGGATGATATGGCGTTGTGCGTGTTTTCTTAATATTCAACAGTCTGCACATTTCTGTAAATAGATGCCCTTCGAACTGCCTTCCTTGGTCTGAATGTATGGCTGACGGGACCCCAAATCTTGCAATAACTTCTCTCACTAGAAGCTCAGCAACAGTTCTTGCTGTCATATTTGGCATAGCAAATGACTCTGTCCATTTTGTGTAATAATCTGAGACAACCAAGATATATCTATTACCGCGATCAGTAACTGGCAGCTCACCCAATATATCCAAGGCTATCCTCTCCATAGGTAGCCCAGCTCCAACTATTTGCATTGGAGCTCGTTTTGTTTTCGTTGGGTGTTTGATCCGTGAGCATTTATCACATCCAGCAATGTAATGCCTCACATCTGTTTGCAACCCTGGCCAGTAAAATGATTGCCGAATCTTGCTCAGCGTCTTTTTCACACCTAGGTGTCCAGCTGTGCTATGATCATGGCAGAACTGCAACACATTACGTCGTTCAGTCATTGGAATGACAGCTTGAAATGTAATTCCCTTAGGGTCTTTCCATTTTCGATATAGGATATCGTCCTTAACCTCAAGCATGCTATGTTGAGACCATAATGACTTTATCATAACTCCACCAGAGTTGATATCCTGAGGTCTTGGTTTGATTTGGTTCTCTACCCACGACCTTACCATCATTATGTCATTGTCGCTCTGTTGTAGTTGTTTCAACGACACCGACTGATTGTGCTCAAATGTACCGCTTGGTAAGGTTTCATTTGTATTCTGATTCTCCATTACCCTTACCGTTTCTGATTCGGATGAGCCAAAGTCACATTGTTTGCAAACATGCCTACTAAGTGCATCTGCATTTCCGTGCTTGCTTCCTTGACGATGCTCAATGGTTATGTCATAGGTACTCAATACCTCTAGCCATCGAGCCAATTGTCCTTCTGGATTTTTAAAATTGAGCAGCCAGCGAAGTGATCCGTGGTCCGTACGCACTACAAATGGCCTTCCGTATAAATGATGACGAAAATACTTTACAAAATTTACAACAGCCAAAAGTTCCTTCCGTGTTACACAGTACTTCTTTTCTGACTTAGAGAGTGCTCGACTAGCATATGCAACTACTTTCTCTTCAGTTCCATGTACCTGGGATAAAACAGCTCCTATAGCTAAATCGCTGGCGTCCGTGTCCAGTATAAATGGTTTTGAAAAATCCGGGTATGCCAGAATGGGTGTTTGTGTCAGTTTACACTTGAGAGTATCAAAAGCTTCTTGACATTCCCTACTCCAAGCAAACGACTTGCTCTTCTCTGTCAGTTTATGCAAAGGTTTTGCAATACAGGCAAAGTTTTTGATAAACCTCCGATAATAACCACATAAACCAAGAAAAGAGCGCAAATCTGTGACTGTTGTTGGTTCTTCCCAATCTCGAACAACCTGTATTTTCTTGGGGTCAGTAGATATACCATCAGGCGAGATGATATGGCCAAGGAACTCTACTTCCCTTTTGAACAAATGGCACTTTTTAGCTTTTAACTTCAAGCTTGCTGAAGACAAGCGCTCAAAAACTCGTCCCAAGTTACTCATCATATCTTCAAATGATTTACCGGTCACTATCAAGATATATAAGGCATATGTCCCATTGTAACCCACAGAGCACAGTTTCCATGAGCCTCTCGAATGTTGCAGGTGCATTACAAAGTCCAAACGGCATGACATTGAACTCAAAGAGTCCTCGCTTTGTTACAAACGCTGTTTTGGGTTTATCTTGTTGCTCACATTCGACTTGCCAATATCCACTGCAAAGATCGAGAGTTGAAAACCAACACGATCCTGACAAGTGATCAAGCGACTCATCAATACGTGGAAGTGGATACGCGTCCTTTATTGTAGAGGCATTGAGCTTTCTATAATCAACACAGAAGCGCGTGCTCCCGTCCTTCTTTTTAACCAAAACTATGCCTGACGCCCACGGGCTCGATGACGGCTCAATTACTCCCCTATCTAACATATCGTCGATGTGTTTGTCAACGTCTGGCTGCATATGTACCGGAATTCTCCTTAGTGGTTGTTTGATAGGTGTTCTGTCTTTTGTATTAATACTATGTTTAACAACACCTGTCCTCCCAAGCTCTGTATCATCATTAGCAAACAAGGTTGAGTGTCGTAACAGGAGCTCTTCGACTTGCTTGGTTTGTTGATGTGTGAGCCCCTCGCTTGCTCTCGCGAGCACGTCTTGTAGAGCAGGTGATAACTGTGTTGCTCCCGTATTACATGCATTTGTCTGTTTTGTAATTACTTGATCAACATGACTCAGTGATGCAACAACAGTACCAGATCTAATTACTTTAACGTCGTTTGAAACATTCATAATCCTTAATGGAACTGTTTGCTCATTGGTCACAAGAGCTTTCGCCACCATTCCTCGATCTGTCAGCAAAAACCTTTCCTCAGGTTCAATTAGTCCTATTCCATTTGGAACAGTTGCTCCTTCAGATAAACATAAATTACCATATGCAATAATTTCTGACCGAGGTGGTATGTTCAAAGTGTCACTAACAGCGATTCTGTAGCAACCATATGAACCTTCAGACAACATATGCACAGTCTGACTGCCTATTTTGAGTGTCTTGTTTTCTAAATCAATGACACATTTGTTATTCGTCATGAGACCGAGTACACCGTCAAATGTCAATTTTGCAATGATAAAATCTTGTTTATAAATGTACGTGCCCACAACTACAGGTATTAACGATTTACCGTGTACCTCAAGGGGCTCATTTGTGGCTGACAATATTTGTCGCCTTATTTTTGTGAGCAATGGACCACAACTTTCAATGTTCCGTACTGCATCATAAACGTCAGTTGACAGAAGTGAAACTGTCGCTCCTGTGTCGACGAGCAACCTCAGCTCTTTACCACCAATGTATATCTTTACGTACATCCCAGAATCACCAGCTAGTCTTGTTACATCTTTTTGTCCAACACTGTCTCTCCTCGGTGAGATGTGTCGTTTATTCCTGTCTGAGCTCACTTGTCCGGCATTTTGTTCCTCACTCCGGTTTGTACGACAATCACGCTTAAAATGTCCCATTTTGCCACAGTTATAACATTTCACATGCTTCTTTCTATCACTGTAGTCCGTTTTGAGCTGGGCTCTGCTTCCACTATTATCTATTGGCTTTTTCTCCAACTCATCAATCTTTCCCTCCATAGCTTGCATGGACTTCTGTAGCTCAGTCATGGTCAACATCAGTTTCTTCATATCACCTGAACTGCTACCCTCCTCTGATTGAGCCAATGGCCGCAGATACCCCTGCGCGTCTTTGCTCTTTAGCTCAGCTTTAGCAAATGCCTCGAGCTCAATGGCATGGCGTAAAGCATCATTCAGATTGGTTGGTCTTGACTGTTTAATCCTTAAACGCATATCTGAATCTACAAGAGCATCTATAAATTGCTCTTTTGCCAGTGTCTCTCTTACATCGGCTGGAGCAGTAGGATAGGCCAAATTTGTCAATCTCCTTATACTTTGACCGAGCGCAGGTAATGACTCAGAAGCTCTTTGTCGTCTCTCTCTAAGTTGAACTCGATGTAGTTCCATCTGGTTAGGTGGAGCAAATCGATCATTCAGCGCAGTGACCAGATCGGTGTATTTGCGTGTCTCTTCATTCAAATCACCAATAACAGCCTGTGCTTGGCCACGCAACGAAACTGCAAGGTAAAGTGCCTTTTCTGGCTCAGTCCATTTACCAAGAGATGCACATGCATCAAAATGTGACTTGTAATCGAGCCAAGATGTGTTTCCGTCGTAAGTTGCTGGCTTAACAGTTACTGATGGCTTTTTACTGTATGGGAGCAAATCGTTCAAATCTTGCTTCTGCTCATTGCTTGATTCAGTAATACGACGCTTTCTGTAAGTGATATTAGGCTCAATTTCTCTTAAACGTATAACTGGCTCAGTTTCCAAAGTTTGCTCACTCCGTGTATCTTCTTTACATGTTGAGTCCTGTTTGGGAGCACGTAACGGTATTTTTGACTTTGGGGTCTCAACTATATTCTGATCATACTCTTCTAACGGTAATTTTGACTTTGGGGACTCAACTACAATTTGTTCATATTTCTGACTTTTCGATTTTTCTTGCTCTTTGCATGTTGTGTGTTGAGTTTGTGAGGACAACGGTTCATGCTCAGCCTTTTCATGTGTATTCTGCATATAATGATGCATACCGTAGCTTTTGTCATCACTATATTTCTGCTCAATGAGCGGTCCAGTTTGCTTCCCGCTAGCGACTGCTGCATACGGCGGTATTGAAGTTTGCTCAACTTGCTCATGAACAAGTGCAGAAGAAAATGAAACCATTTTAGGCCTTGCTCCCTGCATAGCATAAGGTGTGACATGCTCATGCTCATTTTTGGATGCTGGCTCATTTGTCGGCTCATTTGCGCGTTGTCTCAAACCTGCACTTTGCATCTGCGCTGGCTTAGGTGTTGAATGCTCAATTCGACTTGCATTCATAGAATTTATGAGCTCCATCTCGTACTGATTAACACGGTCCTCCAATTCTCTGATTGATCTGTTGAGCTCCTCCATTGCTGACTCGTTGACAGTGCTCGATTGCATTGCACTTGCCATAACAATAAAACAAAATTGAGCTGCTCGCTGTTGTAGAAATTGAGCTGCTCAGTTGGATAAGAATTGAGCTGCTCACTTTGAAATTGAGCTGCTCAATATAATCCCGCGGCTGCCACCAAATTGTAACGTGTACCGAGCGGTCTTGTACAATTGAGCCGCAAATGCAATGCGATTGTTCCAAATTACAGATTGAGCTACTTGCTCGAAGAAAATGATTATTAAGAAACAACGAATCAGCCAATATAATTAACAGAATGAGCAACTATGATTATAAAATGATTGCATTAATTGATGTATATAAAACAGTATGGTAAATAGCCTAACTAGTATTTACTGCTGAGATTTTGGGGCTCGCTCTATTCGGGCTACCTCCCAAGGCCGTCCACAGTATTAACTAGTAGGTTCTTACCAAGTGCTTGTAATTAGCTACCTTTAAATCTGTAAGCTTCTGGATGCTTCAGCGTCAGAATATCAACGAACCTGTATGACTGACTGCAATGCCTTATATACAGTCCTGAGCCATCCCTATTCCGATTGGTCGTTTAATTTGATTGGACAAAATGCATGATTGGTCAATGCATTTGATTGGTTCGATTTCAATCCGTTTTGCGAAACAAGAAATCAACCGGAAGTTATAATATACGTAGGTAAAACGTTTTCAGTCAGGGCTAATTATATAGACGAATACAAAATCGTCACAAAATCATTTGCGTTTTTGAATTCATTCAGCGTTTATAAACGAAAATATGCGTTCATTTAAATGCACGGAACGAACGCAACATAATGTTTGCGTTTAAATGCACAAACGGAGAAAATGCATTTGCGTTCGTTCATTCAGCGTTTACCAATCGCAACATTTCTGACTATTAAACTACGCATGATATCCAGTCATGCGATTCTTACCACGAGTCGGCGACTAATGTTTGTGATCATATTGAAGAATGTGTCCTTTGGTTGTCATTATTTGGTGGTGCACATTGATGATTATTCGGGTTTCTTCCGGGTTTATGTTATTTTCATCAAAAATGTAACATACTTGACACTTTATCAAAATATGCCGTCTGATTTTACCAACATTATTTCAGTTTTATAATGAAATAATATAAGGTTTGTGCTACACAATAAATACATTTCCTATTTTAAATCGGTAAAAATGAAAGTGTGTAACCGTGCTTAAAAAACACCATTTACACAGTGTATTTCTTTATATTAAAATACTGCAAAACGCACTTCGTTTAAATCGAGACTTCAATTATTTACTCAAAAGGATAATATTGAAAGTTATCCGAAATAGCGAAATGCATTTGCGTTCGTTTCGTTCGTTTCGTTGCGTTGCGAATGCGTGTTTTTGGTTGAATGTTCTGTGAAAGCTCCATTTCCTGTTCGGCTTATATACCTACAGTTGAATATATCATAGGCAAAAGCAACATATTGTAACAGTTGACACATTGCTTTTAATAGATTTAAAGCGGGTTAGATAACAGTGCTGAATGGAAAATAAATAAGTTTTGAACACGTTTTTCAAACAACTGTTTAAACAAATTGTAGATGGTTTTAAGGATTTCATTTTTTTTCTAGAATTAGCTTATGTTTATATAAACATTGATAAATCACGCACAAATGCAAGTCCCTTCTCACCGGTAAACGTGACGATAATTCCATGTGGAAGCATAGTGGTTGCTCTTTTGAATGCTTCTCACCGCTGCGGGTATGATACCCACTGGGAGCTCAACTTGTACGTGAGAAAGTGTCGACTATTACGGATGTCTTACGGATGGCGGGGGCTATAGAGTACTGGTTCTGCTCAGGAATAAGTGAGTGGTCTGCCTCCACCACAAACAAATCGACCGTCATATATGGCATATATGGCCTGCCATTTGTTTGTCGCAAGATGACCCTAGTGGTTGGGACTAACTCAGGAAAGAATGTCGGAGACTGCATTTACATAAGTTTAATGCAACTTTTAAAATATGTTAAATATCTATACAATTATCACAAAAATCAAGCGAATACACAGATGAAATATGAAAAAGACTGTTCTCATGAACGCTTAAGACGTTTGTAGTATTATCACAAATACTGAATGTGTCGACTGACTATATTTGATACTAAAGTGTTGTTGCAGTTACAACAATGTTGATGATCACAAACGTTACAAAGAATGATGCACGAGAGCGCATGGGTATCAAGCGCGATTCCAATGATCGGTGTTCGTCATCCAAAACCTTCTATAAGGGTTGATGACTCAATGAATATGATGACGCGATGATTAACCTCCACCGAGGTTGTGAGGTAACGTTCCTCCAGTGAGGTCTGATGACGGGCCCACCACGTGTCCCGGGGGTTGTTGCTCCTAAGAGAACCTGACCATGTTGTCCATGTACGGGAACCGTCTCCACAGCTCGTTACGTTATGCGTTGCTTCCCGTTGAATCACCTAGAGGGCCTACACCCTAAAGGCTTAGCTCTACTCCGGGAGGCTTAGGGTGTAATAATACATACTTTTAGATGTCGGTTCATTAACACAACAATCTTATACAATTATCATTACACAAACAAAATTATTATCTCGTAAATATATTTGAGCCAGTCTCTAATTATGATGTGTAGCAATGTATACGTATTCTACAATACCATGTATACTCATCGCAATATATACAAATATAGCACCTCACCGTTAACTACCGTTATCCAATGCACCTTAATATTTAACGTTATCAATTTAATCTTGTATTACAATTTATTAGTTATACACATCGGCATATATACATGTATATCCTTTCACCGTTAACCCATGCACCTAATATACAACGTTGTCAATTTAATTTAAGCTTGTATTACAATTAATGATCGACTACAATAATTGTATCTAATAAATTAACTTCAGGATCATATGCTAGTTGTAACAAGTTAATGTTTGAAAAACATATAAAAGCTAACCGGATGTAGCAACATCACGAAACAAAATGACGACGCCCATTGAATACCAGTGTTCAATAAAATTTCATAAAATAGATATACTGACCACATATTGCCTGTGAATTTCACCCTTTCGAACGACTGCTCCAACCAAAGCAACTATCAACATTTCCCGGCCACTACTGGAGAACAATCCATTTTATAATCCAACGTTCCGCCCAAACTCTCATTTTCCACGATCATTCCGTGAGACACGTGGCAACAGACGCAATTTTTACATCTACACGAAAGGAAACTTAAACAATTTTGCCCTTTAGAGAGATAGATTATTACATACCTATACCTTTACATGCATTAACGCACATATACACTTATACAACGACCCTGCCATACTCCCTCTACCGGCGCTATAAAATTGCTCGCTTTTCAGTGGGACATGAATATATCACGCAAATGGTGAATTTGTTTCAACTGAACAATGGATTAGCATGTGACTGACAGATATCGCCAAGTGCTTACAAGAGCTATGTACGACCAATACGCTCTACTCGAAATTATTTTGTGACAGTGCTACAATGACGTAAAACACTATTCAAACAAACAAACAAAATATTTTGAATGACGGGAAGACTAGACCATGTCCATATATAGCAATTAAAAGTGAGTATAAAAGTCAACAGAACACAGTCATCCGAAAAAACGCTTACAAAACAAACAAAAAATAACAATTAATATCAAAATATGCGACAATACAAACATAAATGATTGACAATAGGGATTTCATGTTTTGTATGTGTGATTATTTGCATACGTTTGATAAGATACGTTTGTATACGAAAGTATCTGTTATGCTCATGAAACGGTCAATGGGGTTTAACCAAACCTCACTCTTGCTCCATCCAAATAGTATATCACTTTTATCTGTCTTGGTAACAGTCTAAAAAACGTTTTAATGCATAATGCGTTTCAATTCACTCTTACCCTATTGTCATCCAAATCATATATCAGTTTTACCTGTCCAGGTAGCAGTTTAAAATTCTTTTAAAAGTTAGCATTTGAGGCATTTTGAACAAAATATGATATTATCCATATAACGATTCGACATTTAATTTCTTTTGACGAGCATATGTGGATTTAGTGCATTCCACATTGTTGTTATGTAATACACGTGCAATTCCGGGTTTCATCACACACATAAATCATTTTCTCTGAGACATTCTTTGCATAAAACTGCCAAAAGCCAACAATATTATGGCCAGTAAAACCAATTGGAATTTATTCCGAGACAAATTAAGGCAGCTTGAAATTTAGAGTAACAGTTTCCTTTTCATGATTATCCATAGTTAACAATGTTAAATGACAGGTAAGTAATATAATTGCGTAACTGCTTGTCATAAAAGCCTACCAATAAACATGTAAGACAAGTTAGGTATCAAGATTCAATACTAAAACATAAATAAAACAATATCGGTTCAGCAGAATTATTCTAAATGGTTTGCGAATAATTCAACAACATAAACATATGGAGTTGATGGTGCGTTTTCATTGACCGTCGGAATAGTTGAAAATATACATAACATGTAAGTCATGGAATATTTTGTCGTCACAATATTTAGTGTTTCATTTTAACGAATTTTCAAATTATTTTTGTGTATTACACGTTAGAATCCTACGAAATGTAAGTGATACTACATTGAAAAATTATTTGGTCTCTAATGGTGCCTTGTACTCAATATTACACAACACATGTTGTGAACTATTTGTGACATTATGCAACAAAGATGTTCAAATATTCAAATTGTAGAACAATTAGTGATTTCTTTATATCTCGTTAATGAACAACTAAATTACTAATGTCATCAGTATCCAAGTTAAAACAAATCATATCTCATAATTATTAGACGATGAATGTGATGGAAGTCTCCGCCTCAGCTATAAAGAGGTAAACTATCATTGATTAAACTACAGTGCAGACCATGCGTCAATTATGGAATGATTATTTGTTTTCCTGTGGGATTTCACTTACTCTGAAACATCGGAATAAAAACATCCGCGTTGGCAAATGGATTATAGTGCTATCGCAGAGTCCAGGAATTAGCATGGCCTTGTCTTAAATCATTTGTGTTTAGTGATTATTGAAGAGTTTGACTGATGACAATATATATGTGGCATGCATTTCATTTAATAGTATTAACAGAATAATGGACAAGCGTTTTTATTAGTAAACGTTATTTATTAAAAGACACAGTGAATAATTAATATGGATGACACAACGTCTGGTGTTGAAACTGATAAAAAGGTGAAGCTGCAAGCTTGGAGCGACGAAGATGAAAACAACGTGGCAAGTTTGAAAACAATTATGCGACCAGTATTGGTCGCCATGTCCATTTGTGGCTGCTACAATTTTCACAATTTAACTAATGTGAGAATTCAGGAAACGTCTAGTTAAACGCGCTCGCTCTAGGGTTACACATTTAATTATACTGATATTATATTTGGCAAAATTGCTTGTGGCGTTCTTTTACATAAACAAGAACTTTATACTTTTTAATGGACTTATCACTGCATGGCTGGGATTCACTTTATGCATATTTCTGATAAACTTGAAGGCAACAAGCAAGACATATGAAAACCAGGAATCCGCATTTACATTGTGGGATGAAAAAATCATCAAAAAGTTCAGTGAAATCGGTGTTGAATATCCAGTGAAGACAATTATAAAAAGAGGAATAACGTTTCTTGTCACAGGATCAGTGATAGTAGTCATGAATATCGGAGGTGTGGGTGTACAGATATATGTAACCATAACACAAGAAACTGTTTCATTTTACACAGCTCCATTTGAGCCAAATTGGTTGACACTGACTGCGTTCTTTGTAATTCAGTTTGTTGTATCTATCGTTTGGATTTGTCCGGTATTACATGCTGTAATGGTTTCGAATTCAGTTCTTACACATATATATTCAGTTCTTACACGTATATATTCAGCTCTTATCCATATATATTCCGTTCTTATGCATATATATTCCGTTCTTACGCATATATATTCCGTCTTTACGCATATATTCAGTTCTTTCGCATATATTCAGTTCTTACGCATATATACTCCGTTCTTACACATATATATTCAGTTCTTACACATATATATTCAGTTTTTACACATATATATTCAGTTCTTACACATATATATTCAGTTCTAACACATATATATTCAGTTCTTACAAATATATATTCCGTTCTTACGCATATATATTCAGTTCTTACGCATATATTCAGTTCTTACGCATATATATTCAGTTCTAACACATATATATTCAGTTCTTACGCATATATATTCAGTTCTTACACATATATTTTCCGTTTTTACGCATATATATTCAGTTCTTACACATATATATTCAGTTCTTACGCATATATATTCCGTTCTTACGCATATATATTCAGTTCTTACACATATATATTCAGTTCTTACGCATATATATTCCGTTCTTACGCATATATATTCCGTTCTTACGCATATATATTCAGTTCTTACACATATATATTCATTTCTTACACATATATATTCCGTTCTTACGCATATATATTCCATTCTTAAGCATATATATTCCGTTCTTACGCATATATATTCCGTTCTTACGCATATATATTCAGTTCTTACGCATATATATTCAGTTCTTACGCATATATATTCAGTTCTTACGCATATATTTTCAGTTCTTACACATATATATTCAGTTCTTACACATATATATTCAGTTCTTACACATATATATACAGTTCTTACACATATATATTCAGTTCTTACACATACATATTCAGTTCTTGCGCATATATATTCAGTTCTTACGCATATATTCAGTTCTTACACATATATATACAGTTCTTACACATATATATTCAGTTCTTACACATACATATTCAGTTCTTGCGCATATATATTCAGTTCTTACGCATATATTCAGTTCTTACGCATTGATTTTCAGTTTTTACGCATATATAATCAGTTGTTACACATATATATTCAGTTCTTACACATATATATTCAGTTCTTACACATATATATTCAGTTCTTACACATATATATTCAGTTCTTACGCATATATATTCCGTTCTTACGCATATATATTCAATTCTTACACATATATATTCATTTCTTACACATATATATTCCGTTCTTACGCATATATATTCCGTTCTTACGCATATATATTCCGTTCTTACGCATATATATTCAGTTCTTACGCATATATATTCAGTTCTTACGCATATACATTCAGTTCCTACACATATATATTCAGTTCTTACACATATATATTCAGTTCTTACACATATATATACAGTTCTTACACATATATATTCAGTTCTAACGCATATATATTCAGTTCTTACGCATATATATTCAGTTCTTACGCATATATTCAGTTCTTACGCATTGATTTTCAGTTTTTACGCATATATATTCAGTTGTTACACATATATATTCAGTTCTTACACATATATATTCAGTTCTTACACATATATATTCAGTACTTACACATATATATTCCGTTCTTACGCATATATATTCAGTTCTTACACATATATATTCAGTTATTACACATATATATTCAGTTCTTACTCATATATATTCCGTTCTTACGCATATATATTCCGTTCTTACATATATATATTCAGTTCTTACACATATATATTCAATTCTTACACATATATATTCAGTTCTTAAACGTATATATTCAGTTCTTACCCATATATATTCAGTTCTTACCCATATATTTAGTTCTTACGCATATATACTCCGTTCTTACGCATATATATTCCGTTCTTACACATATATATTCAGTTCTTACACATATATATTCAGTTCTTACACATATATATTCCGTTCTTACACATATATACTCAGTTCTTACAAATATATATTCCGTTCTTACGCATATATATTCAGTTCTTACGCATATATTCAGTTCTTACGCATATATATTCAGTTCTTACACATATATATTCAGTTCTTACGCATATATATTCAGTTCTTACACATATATATTCCATTCTTACGCATATATATTCAGTTCTTACGCATATATATTCAGTTCTTACAAATATATATTCAGTTCTTACACATATATATTCAGTTCTTACACATATATATTCCATTCTTACGCATATATATTCCGTTCTTACGCATATATTCAGTTCTTACGCATATATATTCAGTTCTTACACATATATATTCAGTTCTAACACATATATATTCAGTTCTTACGCACGCATATATATTCAGTTCTTACGCATAATCATTCCGTTCTTACGCATATATATTCCGATCTTACGCATATATATTCAGTTCTTACACATATATATTCCGTTCTTAAGCATATATATTCCGTACTTACGCATATATATTCCGTTTTAATACATATATATTCCGTTCTTACGCATATATATTCCGTTCTTACGCATATATATTCAGTTCTTACGCATATATATTCAGTTCTTACGCATATATATTCAGCTCTTACACATATATATTCAGTTCTTACGCATATATATTCAGTTCTTACGCATGTATATTCAGTTCTTACACATATATATTCAGTTTTTACACATATATATTCAGTTTTGACAAATATATATTCCGTTCTTACGCATATATATTCAGTTCTTACGCATATATATTCAGTTCTTACACATATATTTTCAGTTCTTACGCATATATATTCAGTTCTTGCGCATATATATTCCGTTCTTACGCATATATATTCAGTTCTTACGCATATATATTCAGTTCTTACACATATATATTCAGTTCTACACATATATATTCAGTCCTTACACATATATATTCAGTTCTTACACATATATATTCTGTTCTTACGCATATATATTCAGTTCTTACACATATATATTCAGTTCTTACACATATATTCAGTTCTTACACATATATATTCCGTTCTTACACATATATATTCCGTGCTTACACATATATATTCACTTCTTACACATATATATTCAGTTCTTACGCATATATATTCCGTTCTTACGCAAATATATTTAGTTCTTACACATATATATTCAGTTCTTATGCATATATATTCCGTTATTACGCATATATATTCAGTTCTTACGCATATATATTCAGTTCTTTCGCATATATATTCAGTTCTTACAAATATATATTCCGTTCTTACGCATATATATTCGGTTATTACACATATATATTCAGTTATTTCGCATATATATTCAGTTCTTACGCATATATATTCCGTTCTTACGCATATATATTCAGTTCTTACACATATATATTCAGTTCTTACACATATATATTCAGTACTTACACATATATATTCCGTTCTTACGCATATATATTCAGTTCTTACACATATATATTCAGTTATTACACATATATATTCAGTTCTTACTCATATATATTCCGTTCTTACGCATATATATTCCGTTCTTACATATATATATTCAGTTCTTACACATATATATTCAATTCTTACACATATATATTCAGTTCTTAAACGTATATATTCAGTTCTTACCCATATATATTCAGTTCTTACCCATATATTTAGTTCTTACGCATATATACTCCGTTCTTACGCATATATATTCAGTTCTTACACATATATATTCAGTTCTTACACATATATATTCAGTTCTTACACATATATATTCCGTTCTTACACATATATACTCAGTTCTTACAAATATATATTCCGTTCTTACGCATATATATTCAGTTCTTACGCATATATTCAGTTCTTACGCATATATATTCAGTTCTTACACATATATATTCAGTTCTTACGCATATATATTCAGTTCTTACACATATATATTCCATTCTTACGCATATATATTCAGTTCTTACGCATATATATTCAGTTCTTACAAATATATATTCAGTTCTTACACATATATATTCAGTTCTTACACATATATATTCCATTCTTACGCATATATATTCCGTTCTTACGCATATATTCAGTTCTTACGCATATATATTCAGTTCTTACACATATATATTCAGTTCTAACACATATATATTCAGTTCTTACGCACGCATATATATTCAGTTCTTACGCATATACATTCCGTTCTTACGCATATATATTCCGATCTTACGCATATATATTCAGTTCTTACACATATATATTCCGTTCTTAAGCATATATATTCCGTACTTACGCATATATATTCCGTTTTAATACATATATATTCCGTTCTTACGCATATATATTCCGTTCTTACGCATATATATTCAGTTCTTACGCATATATATTCAGTTCTTACGCATATATATTCAGCTCTTACACATATATATTCAGTTCTTACGCATATATATTCAGTTCTTACGCATGTATATTCAGTTCTTACACATATATATTCAGTTTTTACACATATATATTCAGTTTTGACAAATATATATTCCGTTCTTACGCATATATATTCAGTTCTTACGCATATATATTCAGTTCTTACCCATATATTTTCAGTTCTTACGCATATATATTCAGTTCTTGCGCATATATATTCCGTTCTTACGCATATATATTCAGTTCTTACGCATATATATTCAGTTCTTACACATATATATTCAGTTCTACACATATATATTCAGTCCTTACACATATATATTCAGTTCTTACACATATATATTCTGTTCTTACGCATATATATTCAGTTCTTACACATATATATTCAGTTCTTACACATATATTCAGTTCTTACACATATATATTCCGTTCTTACACATATATATTCCGTGCTTACACATATATATTCACTTCTTACACATATATATTCAGTTCTTACGCATATATATTCCGTTCTTACGCAAATATATTTAGTTCTTACACATATATATTCAGTTCTTATGCATATATATTCCGTTATTACGCATATATATTCAGTTCTTACGCATATATATTCAGTTCTTTCGCATATATATTCAGTTCTTACAAATATATATTCCGTTCTTACGCATATATATTCGGTTATTACACATATATATTCAGTTATTTCGCATATATATTCAGTTCTTACGCATATATATTCCGTTCTTACGCATATATATTCAGTTCTTACACATATATATTCAGTTCTTACACATATATATTCAGTTCTTACACATATATATTCAGTTCTTACAAATATATTCAGTTCTTACGCATATATTTTCAGTTTTACGAATATATATTCAGTTCTTACACATATATATTCAGTTCTTACGCATATATATTCAGTTCTTACGCCTATACATTCCGTTCTTACGCATATATATTCCGTTCTTACACATATATATTCAGTTCTTACACATATATATTCAGTTCTTACACATATATATTCAGTTCTTACGCATATACATTCCGTTCTTACGCATATATATTCCGTTCTTACGCATATATATTCAGTTCTTACAAATATATTCAGTTCTTACGCATATATTTTCAGTTTTACGCATATATATTCCGTTCTTACACATATATATTCAGTTCTTACACATATATATTCAGTTCTTACACATATATATTCAGTTCTTACTCATATACATTCCGTTCTTACGCATATATATTCCGTTCTTAAGCATATATATTCAGTTCTTACACATATATATTCCGTTCTTAAGCATATATATTCCGTTCTTACGCATATATATTCCGTTCTTACGCATATATATTCCGTTCTTACGCATATATATTCCGTTCTTACGCATATATATTCAGTACTTAGGCATATATATTCCGTTCCTACGCATATATATTCAGTTCTTACGCATATATATTCAGTTCTTACACATATATATTCAGTTCTTACACATATATATTCAGTTCTTACGCATATACATTCCGTTCTTACGCATATATATTCCGTTCTTACGCATATATATTCAGTTCTTACACATATATATTCCGTTCTTAAGCATATATATTCCGTTCTTACGCATATATATTCCGTTCTTACGCATATATATTCCGTTCTTACGCATATATATTCCGTTCTTACGCATATATATTCAGTACTTAGGCATATATATTCCGTTCTTACGCATATATATTCAGTTCTTACACATATATATTCAGTTCTTACCCATATATATTACCGTTCTTACGCATATATATTCCGTTCTTACGCATATATATTCCGTGTTTACGCATATATTCAGTTCTTACGCATATATTCAGTTCTTACACATATATATTCCGTTCTTACACATATATATTCCGTTCTTACGCATACATTTTTAGTTCTTACACATATATATTCAGTTCTTACACATATATATTCAGTTCTTACTCATATATATTCCGTTCTTACGCATATATATTCCGTTCTTACACATATATATTCAGTTCTTACACATATATATTCAGTTCTTACACATATATATTCAGTTCTTACACGTATATATTCAGTTCTTACCCATATATTTTCCGTTCTTACGCATATATATTCCTTTCTTACGCATATATATTCCGTTTTAACGCATATATTCAGTTCTTACGCATATATTCAGTTCTTACGCATATATACTCTGTTCTTACACATATATATTCAGTTCTTACACATATATATTCAGTTCTTAAACATATATATTCAGTTCTTACACATATATATTCAGTTCTTACACATATATATTCAGTTCTTACACATATATATTCAGATATATATTCAGTTCTTACAAATATATTCAGTTCTTACACATATATATTCAGTTCTTACACATATATATTCAGTTCTTACACATATATATTCAGTTCTTACGCATATATATTCCGTTCTTACGCATATATATTCCGTTCTTACGCATATATATTCTTTTCTTACACATATATATTCATTTCTTACACATATATATTCCGTTCTTACGCATATATATTCCATTCTTACGCATATATATTCCGTTCTTACGCATATATATTCCGTTCTTACGCATATATATTCAGTTCTTACGCATATATATTCAGTTCTTACGCATATACATTCAGTTCTTACACATATATATTCAGTTCTTACACATATATATTCAGTTCTTACACATATATATACACTTCTTACACATATATATTCAGTTCTTACACATATATATTCAGTTCTTACGCATATATATTCAGTTCTTACGCATATATTCAGTTCTTACGCATTGATTTTCAGTTTTTACGCATATATTTTCAGTTGTTACGCATATATATTCAGTTCTTACACATATATATTCAGTTCTTACACATAAATATTCAGTACTTACACATATATATTCCGTTCTTACGCATATATATTCAGTTCTTACACATATATATTCAGTTATTACACATATATATTCAGTTCTTACTCATATATATTCCGTTCTTACGCATATATATTCAGTTCTTACACATATATATTCAATTCTTACACATATATATTCAGTTCTTAAACGTATATATTCAGTTCTTACCCATATATATTCCGTACTTACGCATATATATTCCGTTATTACGCATATATATTCCGTTTTTACGCATATATTCAGTTTTTACGCATATATTCAGTTCTAACGCATATATACTCCGTTCTTACGCATATATATTCAGTTCTTACACATATATATTCAGTTCTTACACATATATATTCAGTTCTTACACATATATATTCAGTTCTTACACATATATATTCAATTCTTACACATATATATTCAGTTCTTAAACGTATATATTCAGTTCTTACCCATATATATTCCGTTCTTACGCATATATATTCCGTTCTTACGCATATATATTCCGTTTTTACGCATATATTCAGTTCTTACGCATATATTCAGTTCTAACGCATATATACTCCGTTCTTACGCATATATATTCAGTTCTTACACATATATATTCAGTTCTTACACATATATATTCAGTTCTTACACATATATATTCAGTTCTTACACATATATATTCCGTTCTTACACATATATACTCAGTTCTTACAAATATATATTCCGTTCTTACGCATATATATTCAGTTCTTAAGCATATATTCAGTTCTTACGCATATATATTCAGTTCTTACACATATATATTCAGTTCTTACGCATATATATTCAGTTCTTACACATATATATTCCGTTCTTACGCATATATATTCAGTTCTTACACATATATATTCAGTTCTTACAAATATATATTCAGTTCTTACACATATATATTCAGTTCTTACACATATATATTCTAATCTTACGCATATATATTCAGTTCTTACGCATATATATTCAGTTCTTACACATATATATTCAGTTCTTACACATATATATTTAGTTCTTACGCACGCATATATATTCAGTTCTTACGCATATACATTCCGTTCTTAAGCATATATATTCCGTACTTACGCATATATATTCCGTTCTTATACATATATATTCCGTTCTTACGCATATATATTCCGTTCTTACGCATATATATTCAGTTCTTAGGCATATATATTCCGTTCTTAAGCATATATATTCAGTTCTTACACATATATATTCAGCTCTTACACATATATATTCAGTTCTTACGCATGTATATTCAGTTCTTACACATATATATTCAGTTTTTACACAAATATATTCAGTTCTGACAAATATATATTCCGTTCTTACGCATATATATTCAGTTCTTACGCATATATATTCAGTTCTTACACATATATTTTCAGTTCTTACGCATATATATTCAGTTCTTACATTTATATATATTCAGTTCTACAAATATATAATCAGTCCTTACACATATATATTCAGTTCTTACAAATATATATTCCGTTCTTACGCATATATATTCAGTTCTTACGCATATATATTCAGTTCTTACACATATATTCAGTTCTTACACATATATATTCCGTTCTTACACATATATATTCCGTGCTTACACATATATATTCACTTCTTACACATATATATTCAGTTCTTACGCATATATATTCCGTTCTTACGCATATATATTCAGTTTTTACACATATATATTCAGTTCTTATGCATATATATTCCGTTATTACGCATATATATTCAGTTCTTACGCATATATATTCAGTTCTTTCGCATATATATTCAGTTCTTACAAATATATATTCCGTTCTTACGCATATATATTCGGTTCTTACACATATATATTCAGTTATTTCGCATATATATTCAGTTCTTACGCATATATATTCCGTTCTTACGCATATATATTCAGTTCTTACACATATATATTCAGTTCTTACCCATATATATTCCGTTCTTACGCATATATATTCCGTTCTTACGCATATATATTCCGTTCTTACGCATATATATTCAGTTCTTACGCATATATATTCAGTTCTTACACATATATACTCCGTTCTTACGCATATATATTCAGTTCTTACCCATATATATTCAGTTCTTACACATATATATTCAGTTCTTACACATATATATTCAGTTCTTACACATATATATTCAGTTCTTACACATTTATTCAGTTCTTACACATATATATTCCGTTCTTACACATATATATTCCGTGCTTACACATATATATTCACTTCTTACACATATATATTCAGTTCTTACGCATATATATTCCGTTCTTACGCAAATATATTTAGTTCTTACACATATATATTCAGTTCTTATGCATATATATTCCGTTATTACGCATATATATTCAGTTCTTACGCATATATATTCAGTTCTTTCGCATATATATTCAGTTCTTACAAATATATATTCCGTTCTTACGCATATATATTCGGTTATTACACATATATATTCAGTTATTTCGCATATATATTCAGTTCTTACGCATATATATTCCGTTCTTACGCATATATATTCAGTTCTTACACATATATATTCAGTTCTTACACATATATATTCAGTTCTTACACATATATATTCAGTTCTTACAAATATATTCAGTTCTTACGCATATATTTTCAGTTTTACGCATATATATTCAGTTCTTACACATATATATTCAGTTCTTACGCATATATATTCAGTTCTTACGCCTATACATTCCGTTCTTACGCATATATATTCCGTTCTTACACATATATATTCAGTTCTTACACATATATATTCAGTTCTTACACATATATATTCAGTTCTTACGCATATATATTCAGTTCTTACACATATATATTTCGTTCTTACACATATAGAAAAAGTGTGCATTAAATCAAGAACTGCATACTTTGTCGTTTTGGGAGGATGTGGAAGGTATCGGAACCGAGGCACTGCCGATGTTCCGATTAAAACACTTATACCGAGGGTTGGAATTCCCTATCTGAACCGAATACCCATGATAGATTCATTTTCTTGCATATCAGAGACATGTTGCGCGTTGATGTGACTAGCTACTAACGTTTTGCGTGTTTTTTTGCAAAACTGATGTTGGTGCGCGCGTGAATTTTATCTCCACCCTAGGGTGAGATGGAAATATCTAGCCCCGGTAAAATGACGGATGTCGTTGTCCAGAAAAGACTTTCCATCCCCAATGTAAAACGTGGATAGCCTTTTCCAGTTATAGGACTCAGCTTAAGTTACATGATAATCAGCTTAGTGTCGGCATACCCAGCATGAGGTCAATAAAATGGCAATAAATCACCTAACATGCCAGTTAATGAGCTAAAACTTTGTCCATGCAGAATTAAGTGTTAGAAGTATATATCACTGCCTTAACTCCATTTGCAGATAGCATTTTGTTACACTAATTTATTTCTATTTTTTTATGTGCCTATCTGCTGTCAGATAATTGATGCCCTGCTGTGCAAAAATGGGTATTTTATTGCTCTGGGGTCAGTTAATTACATGGATGAATTATAGAGATTCTCAATAAACAGAGATTCTCGGGACAGTCCTATAACTGTTATCCGGTATGCAAGAATATATTATAAGTACAATGAATACACTATTGGACAAAAATATTACATGCCTTACAGAGTAGCGTAATAAAACGTACCGTATAAAAGATTGGAGATAGAAACGGGTCATTAGAAAAGAAACAAAAATGTCGATTCCGTAAATCTGATAAGGATGCTTCATTATTTAAATATCGCACGATTTAATGACAATCACTATTATTTTTTTTCAAAACCTTACAAATGTTCAAAACAATAGTACCTTTCCACGCTTAGAACAAACAGCAAAGATATAAATTACTTTTTTTAAAAGATTTGTAAAAAGGAAAATCTTACTTTTCAAAATTCGCATTAACAAAAATAAATGAATAATAATAACAATAATAATAATACTGTATTTTCTTTGTATTAACATTCTCCTTAAACCTAACAAAATCTTGAAGAATATACTATAATAACACAGGTTTAATATCAAAAGGTCATGCTATAGTCAAACTTTAATTTGAATCTTCAAATCATTTCATACTGAAGGCATACAGCAGTATTACACCAAATCTAGAGGCGGTGAAGCGAAAGCAAAAAGAAAACATCTACCATATATGCTATCAATCTACTATTCTAATCGTTTAGATGGTATGTGCATATGTATATATACTTACAATATAAAGTTTAAGGTGCATATATAAGAAACATGTAGAGACGTAGCATGCCAACTGCCAACCAATGTCGACAATATACATCCATTTCTCTATGACACCCGGATCCAGGTCACTGCGTATACCACACCAGATCCCTGTGCCAAAGCAATAGTCTTCGCCAAGATAATCGTTGTGAAGAACCACGGAAACCAATACCGTTGCAAACAATAATTTAAAACTCTTACAAATCTAACAGTGATCGTTTCTGTAATAACTGTGTATAGTTAAGGTAATGCATACAGTCCAAGCCATATTCACGTGTAATTTCTTTGATATAAATAACACATTCATTAGAACATTAAGTATTTGAAATAATGTCACACAAAAAAGTGTACAAGATATCAGTGTATTTTACGCAAATATCTGAACACCGTTGGTAAAAGGTTCCACTTACTTGGAAATATCCAGCTGACCACGTGGTATAAAGCATGGAGTACTGTCACTTCCGTACCCATTGTTTTGAAAACCACAGAAGACCAAATATGAATAGCAATTATGAATGTCCAAAGGAATGATGAAAGATTCGAAAAGGTTGTAACAAAACTCTGTGCCACACATAATCCTTCTAGGTTGTCGCTGTCATACGACCTACTTGTACTGGTATTGGCACTACTTACATTACAGTGTTCGACAATATTCTGAACGTTTTCGATATGTACTATCGTATAGCGAACGGTCGCCACAAGGTTGCCGACCGCGGTCAACAGGTCGGCTATTGTCAGGTAGACCAACAAGCGCCTTGTGAAGTTTTGGATGTTTGGAAACGTGAAATAAGTGATGAAGATGAGCAATGCTCCGAGGATAGACAAACAACTACTGGCTCCCGTAAGGACTAGATTGTACACTGCCACCGTCACCGTGTGGGTTTGGCCGTCAGCTGTCATTATGTCCGCCCTATGTGCAATGGTTAGTATTGTGAAGAACACGTAATGATGTATAAGTTATCCTACACTCTGTTTATCTCGACCACTCTCTGTTTACCTATGGAAAGTTATTTTGCAAGAATATTAAGAATCCATTCAGACTATAAAAAAATAATTAATGCATGGATTACACTGTTACATAGGCACATACTTCATTATGAAATACTACCAGAAGTATATCATTGATTGCACTTTCGAATTAAATGTAAATAATCAATGTTAATAAAGATGTTAGATGGTTGAACAATGTTCCATTAACTATTGTTTCATTATACCACTTTATAAATCTTAACTAAGTAGCAATACGTATTCCAACACAGGGAAATAAAACTGTAAGTATGCACATGTATAGGCTAAGTGCTGGAATCCAAAGTCCATAAAAAGACCATTACTTTATTGTATATTCCCACTATCAATATAAATATCTGATAAACCGTGCGTATATGAACTATGAACTTGACAGGGCTACATGCATTTAATAACGTGTGCCATGAAATGGATAGTAATGTTACCAAGAATTGCGAAAAGTTACAGCAGGGTTCAAATCATTCACTGTTATTTTTGCTCTTCCTGTCAATATTGTCCCTTCGAAGATTTATTTGCCAGTATTGCCCCTAAATATACTGACCGTCAATGAAAACGCACCACTAACTCCGTATGTTTATGCTGTTGGATTATTCGCAAACCATTTGGAATAAAACTGCTGAACCAATACTATCTATTGTTTAAGTATTGAGACCTCATAACTAACTTTTATGACAAGCAGTTACGCATGTATTTACCTTGTCCTTTAACATTGTTTACTATGGAAAATCATAAAGAAAAACAATGTTCCACTAAATTTCAAGCTTCATTAATCTGTCTAGGATAATTCCAATCGTTATATGGATTATATCATATTTTGTCCAAAATACCTAAAATTTTAACTTTTAAGGATTGATTTATTTTGTGTTGCGTTGAGCGTGAGTATACTATCGATAATATTTGTTACGTCCCTATGTTTTTGTTTTCATCAATGTAAGGGGTGGAATTTGTTTTTAAACAAATAAATGTATAAAATTATATTTTCGATAAACGAGAGCGACCAAATATGCTGCGTTGTTTATTTGTTTCGCGCATACATCATTGAAGTATAGACAATAGCGATGAAATCACTTAAACAAATATAGGTTTTACATAAAGATGAGCTTTAAATGTTATTGTAATTAAATGTTCTTTACTTTAATACAATTTTAGCAGAATTGTGACCAATGAATAAATGATTAGACTTCAAAAATGTCTTATTTAGCTATTTCATGGACTTGTTCAACTTTTTGACAGATTGACATGACGGTGGCATTACAAATTATTTTTTAAAATTTTAACAATCATGGTGACCTACCATTATTTTTGCCTTTTCTGTCTATATATATAACAGACTTACTGTACAAAAAGTCTGTTATGCAGAAAAAACTACAGAAAATATCTTTAAATGAATATGATCTTTCACATTTATAATTTTTGCATGTTTCCGAAGCGTTCAGTTGAAGAATCTATGTAATATGTCTTGTAAGACTCTTCAAATCCTTTAATTAAAAGTGACATGGGTTTGACAAACATATAGCAACTACAAATAAAGTTGAAACTTTACAACTACAAATAAAGTTAAAAGTTACAACTACAAATAAACTTAAAATTTAGACCTCGTTGAACGGTGGACCTATACGTTACTATGAGATACATCGGTATAAATAAAGAATATAATATGTAATAAGTATATAAGTAAAGTCTAGTCTTCACGTTCTTCTCCATCCTATCCTCATGGCATTCTCCTCTGATGCCGCGAATCGAAAACTTATTTGCGCCCTATATGTATCTTAAACAAGGATGCCATACGCCGTCCAGGATATTGTCTAGATAGTCTGTCAATATTTTCTTAATTAATAAAAAACGTTGATTTTCTGACTTATTCTTCTTGATTCAGTTTTTTAACTAATACCCCAAATGGGCCCCTTTTCTCAAATATTCGCCAGAAGTACATGAACTCGAAAAAGGTGTCACAGACAGTGGCGTAGCTAGAGCCTTTTGGAGAATACGCCCTGGGGGAGGATGCGGGAGGGGACACTCCCTCCTTCTGGTGGGAAATTTTTTGAAATTTGAGTTCAATTTCGGAGGTTTGTGGCTTCATTTGAGCGAGATTTTGGAGGCTATCGCCTCCATTCATTAAGTGTGTTTTTAAAAAATAGTGCCTCACCCTCTACCCCCTTCAATTTTTATTGCTGATTTTAAAATATATACACTTTTATTTTTTCACATTCGATTTTCTAGAGTACGCCCGGGCGTACAGGAGTATGCCTGGCTACGCCCCTGACAGATTTTTTCTATTTGATCTTAAACGAAAGTTATAGTCATCTTAATAATCCGTAACTAAAATCCATGTCTCCATTTTACACAACCACTCTTTAAACTGTGACAGGTTAATCCAGACATATCAAAGAGCACATGTGGCAAATATTACATAATTTGGACAATGAAGAAAGGATTTGATTCACTTTCAAGTCTGTAACAAAACTATGGTGGCCTATTTCTGCCACTAGATACCTAGATAATTATCACGATTATTTCGCGATAGTAGCATGAATTTTCGAGATAATAATGGATTTTTACGAAAATCTTATAAAATGTGTTAGATAAAACTACCTAAATGGCATTAACCTATGATGTTAAATGCCACGATAATGCCCACTTCTGCCAACATGATAGTTTCTTATCACGAATAGTTCGATACGCGTATCCGGTTGGGGATAAAAACTTTACCGTACAGTCCGTACTATAACGAAAACTATCGGAAATGACAGGTGCTCTGTCATGGAGAGGCTAATAGTGTCTATGAAAGTGATCAATGATATGTATTGTTTATATAATGAATGATAAATATCCCTAAGCCGTTAATTGTATTCTTAAAAGTTTCAACTAAATATGTCTGTCCGTCTGTCTGTCTGCCTGTCTTTGACTGTCTTTCTGTCAAGTTATAACTGTTGTGTAACCTACGGTATTATCTACACAATGCCAGGTACAACTTTTTATAGGTTTATTTATTATTTAGTATATATTATATACTATTTTTATAATAATTGATATAAATTTGATAACCTTGATATTTTTATATCGTATGAAATGTAGGACCATATATAAATGGTAATCATTTTGGCATTGAGGTATTATACCACTTATTATTTTCCCCATGGACACCAATGTTAAAGTGTCACATATTAATGATTTGCTGCAAATTCAACTCAAGTATGGATAATGCAGCAGTGTAATGTTCATATAGAAAACTAATTTTCCACTTGAAAAATCACCAGAAAAGGTGGGGTCACAAGACATGTAAGAAAGTTATTGTTTGTTTAATAAACAGGTCAAGGGTACAGCTGTTTTCATTGATTGACTGTTTTCATTGCTCACAAAGTGTAAGCATAGAGTCGAAATTTCGAAAATGTTCATCAGTGATCCAGTAAAACTTATTAATACGCTTCTTATACATACAACCACAAAATCGAATAGGAATGGGCAGTTTTCCCCTACTTATAATGCCCGTTTTCATCAAAAAAAGGGAGGGATTACTTTTTATTATAGGAACTACATTCGACTACATCTCGGAGGCTTACATGTAATTAGTGGTGGTAAATACGGTACGGTACGACTTTTACCACCGACCATGTTATTTATAAACATTCTATCTTTAGATATCTAAACTGCCGCTCGCGATAGTTATTCAGAGTTATTAAAAAAGATTAACTAGCTAGTAACGTGAATTTTCATGATAATTAGTCAGCATTATTACGAAAACAACATTTCAAATGCTTAAGATAATTCTTATCGCGTTAACTATTTTGTTAACGTGACGACAGAAGTGGGCAGTCTCGCAACAAGTTTTGTTAGATACAATTGTTGAAAATTAAAGAGAAAAAGTAAAATTATCGCGAAAAATGCAAGATAAATTATCTAGCTATCTCGTGGCAGAAATATGCCACCATACAATACCAATCTTTCACTTTTTTCAACAGTTTTCAGGTTTTCAATCAAACATGGTACCTTGACTGGGGTGGTTCTGCCTTAGACGAATCAGATGTCCTTCATGAATATGCATTTATGTTGAATCTATATATTACAGTTTTTGTGAAATTGTAGAAAATGTAACTTTTCTTCAAATAGCATCCAATGACTGACTGCTATGTTTATCAAACAACTTTAGCGTAATGGAGTCACACCCATTGAAAACCCATTAAGCCTAATGGTCATTATCATGCCAGTTTGTAGTACCAAGACAGATCCTCAGATGAATTCACTTAATTAGGGGGTACCGTGAAACTGTTATGGCCATTAGGATTATCACACCTAGATGATATAACAAGCACATTCGGATTTTCAGTGTTAACCTGGACATTTTATCACATAACTTTTTAATAAAACATGGAAAATAGTCATGCTTTTCAAGAAAATGTGAAACACATTATAAAGCAACTGAAAATGCGATTAATGGAAAATTTATAAAAAAAAATGTTAAAAGGTGTAGTGTATCCTTAAGTCTAATCAATATGTAGACATGAAGTTATAGGCACTGCCTCTTTAAGTCTAATCAATATGTAGACATGAAGTTATAGGCACTGCATCTTTAAGTCTAATCAATATGTAGACATAAAGTTATAGGCACTGCATCGTTAAGTCTAATCAATATATAGACATGAAGTTATAGGCACTGCCTCTTTAAGTCTAATCAATATGTAGGCATGACGTTATAGGCACAGCATCTTTAGGTCTAATCAATATGTAGACATGAAGTTATAGGCACTGCCTCTTTAAGTCTAATCAAAATGTAGACATGAAGTTATAGGCACTGCATCTTTAAGTCTAATCAATATGTAGACATGAAGTTATAGGCACGGCATCTTTAAGTCTAATCAATATGTAGACATGAAGTTATAGGCACTGCCTCTTTAAGTCTAATCAATATGTAGACATGAAGTTATAGGCACTGCATCTTTAAGTCTAATCAATATGTAGACATGAAGTTATAGGCACTGTATCTTTAAGTCTAATCAATATGTAGACATGAAGTTATAGGCACTGCCTCTTTAAGTCTAATCAATATGTAGACATGAAGTTATAGGCACTGCATCTTTAAGTATAATCAATATGTAGACATGAAGTTATAGGCACTGCATCTTTAGGTCTAATCAATATGTAGACATGAAGTTATAGTCAACGTCTCTTTAAGTCTAATCGCTATGTAGACAGGAAGTTATAGGCACTGCATCTTTAAGTCTAATCAATATGTAGACATGAAGTTATAGGCACTGCCTCTTTAAGTCTAATCAATATGTAGACATGAAGTTATAGGCACTGCCTCTTTAAGTCTAATCAATATGTAGACATGAAGTTATAGGTACTGCCTCTTTAAGTCTAATCAATATGTAGACATGAAGTTATAGGCACTGCCTTTTTAAGTCTAATCAATATGTAGACATGAAGTTATAGGCACTGCATCTTTAAGTCTAATCAATATGTAGACATGAAGTTATAGGCACTGCATCTTTAAGTCTAATCAATATGTAGACATGAAGTTATAGTCAACGTCTCTTTAAGTCTAATCGCTATGTAGACAGGAAGTTATAGGCACTGCATCTTTAAGTCTAATCAATATGTAGACATGAAGTTATAGGCACTGCATCTTTAGGTCTAATCAATATGTAGACATGAAGTTATAGTCAACGTCTCTTTAAGTCTAATCGCTATGTAGACAGGAAGTTATAGGCATTGCATCTTTAAGTCTAATCAATATGTAGACATGAAGTTATAGGCACTGCATCTTTAAGTCTAATCAATATGTAGACATGAAGTTATAGGCACTGCATCTTAAAGGCTAATCAATATGTAGACATGAAGTTATAGGTACTTCATCTTTAAGTCTAATCAATATGTAGACATGAAGTTATAGGCACTGCATCTTTAGGTCTAATCAATATGTAGACATGAAGTTATAGGCACTGCATCTTTAAGTCTAATCAATATGTAGACATGAAGTTATAGGCACTGCATCTTTAAGTTTAAGCAATATGTAGACATGAAGTTATAGTCAACGTCTCTTTAAGTCGACATGAAGTTATAGGCAATGTCTCTTTAAATAAGAGTAGACACCTTATCACATCGAATAAGGACAATGACACACTACTCATAACCTATTACACATACACAGGTTGGTGATATATCAAATTGTCAACGTGACTACGAAACCGGATATGACGTCATCGTGATCGTGTTAATAGGTCTAGAGTAGACGAATTTAAAAATATCAATGCCACGACCGTTAGTATCTTGATAAGATAACTGGGTCATGTATACATTTCACTTTAAGACATCGGTGCAGTTTTAATTGATGTATTAACATTCTGTAATTATAGCGTTTGTATGTCCGATGCACAGGTGGCAGTATTGGTGAGGATAAAAAATAAATCTAGTCTATATTATTGTTTGGGATTACAAGTAAAATTATTTAAAACAATAATCATACCCAGTTACTTATTTGTAATCCAAACTAATAATACAGATTAGATTTTTTTTTTAAAAATTGACCCTCACCGATACTGCCATCTGTGGTCCGACGTCAGGGTCTAATAAATAGGTAACATAATTATAACATTATAATCGAGGACCCTTTAATAAAGCGATTGTCCCTTAGTCCTATCTTTTAGGTAAATGGGAATAACTCGTATGGAATTTATAGCTTTCGTGAGGAATTGTGATTTTTTTTCCTTTCATTCGGGAGCCATTACAGAGATTTGAAGTTTAATTTGTGGTTAGAAATGTGTGGTTCAACATAACGTAACCAGTAACACATAAGAAGCAACACCTGATCGCCACAGTCCCTTTAAAGTTGAATCCACTAACTGCACAATCTTATCTCCAAAAGCAGTTGATATAAATTGTTTGAGTACATGTGTAGACATCACTCTAACAGAAACTCTGTCGATATGTATACGACTGTCCGCTTACTGTTGTTTCTTTCAACGGTTCTGGCGTGTTACGCCATCGAACCCGAGACTACGGGTGATACCAAACACAGACACGATGACGCCACTGAGCATCTCAGCGACCGTGAACTGATACTGCAGCTTGTGCAGCGTGTCCAGCATCTAGAACAGCGGGACCAGACCCAGGCAGTTGAGATTGAGAAACTACGCGGCATGTTTCTACGACAAAAGAAAAGGACATCGATACTCGAGCAAGCTATAAAACAGCGCTTCTTCAACACGAAAAGGCGAAAATCATCCAACATCGTGGACGACCTTACGACACAGCAAGATGTTGGGGTCAATAGTGCAGCTTCAAACGTGGCAATGGGATCAACGATAATTGAAGACGACGCAACGATCATCAGAAATCCGCTCTCTGTTTTGGCGAATACAGCAGGTAAATATATTTAAGCGTGCATCATTTCATTCTCATGTAGTAATAGTTATATCTTTAGATCATCTAATATTGATGACGTCACAGACCAATATCTTGGATCGTCCTGCTTAAATAAGGGAATATATGATGCATGTTAAGTCTACTTTGTGTTTCCCCTGCGTTCACCATCATGATTGAAACGTTGAAATGAGCATATTTGCTGTAATAACTTGTACAATTAGTATTGTTACTTATCAATATAATAGTATTCGTCTCCTACTGATATCTGATATCTATCAAACTACTTTAATGAAAACAGTTTCAGATTATTAGATCGGTTATCTCCCTTTATAGAATCGCCACCATTTACTGTTCAAATCATTTCATTATTGTATTATAAAAATCAATTGGCTAAGTAGCCTAGAGAAACAATTACATATAGGGCCTGGTGTATTAACCGCTCGGGTACACGTTACACTACAATCGGTTAATGTTTATAAGCATACCTTATATTCAAAATGAGTGCCAGTTGACTCATTCACAGTTTTAAACATTGGCGTCATCGATTGATGATTGCTTTTAGTTCTTTTGAATTTAGACTTATGCACGTATATCTATTGTCTCTTGATTATGGAATGGCATTCGATTAACAACATATTAGAGTGTTATGTAAATTCAATATAATAGTTAAACTTAAATCGCTTGCCGATGGCCACGTGGTCAATGTTTACAACTGTGAATGAGTGTATCAACTGTCATTTAGTCAATCGATATATTTCGGATATACGGTGTGATAATCAGTCCAACATGGTATACCAATCTCCAGAATATAGGTCAATTTCGCCATTATGTAGACATTTGATATCTCGTTTTTTCTATATTTCATATCTCATAATTATTGGTTGATCTTTAACTAGCGCTCAACAGGCGACATAAGTGTTCATAGGAACACCCAAGTTCATCATCGTCGGTAACCCACGTCGACTGAACTACGATAGGGAGATTTTCGTCATGTGAACGGAGAATATCGTATGCCAGCACCATGGGTTACCGACGATGGGGAGAACTCACACCAGTCAGTATTTATCACAGTTATTTACTATCAGACAATTTACTTTCAGGGTCTATCAGTAGAACCAAAAAACAGGAGGCCGTCTACGGCGTCGCATTTTATGCAAAACTGGTAAGCCACGCTACAAACCTCGGATTACATCAAAGTATCGAATTCGACAACGTCGTTACCAACCTTGGAAACGCATATAACCCTCATACCGGCACGTTCATGGCCCCTGTGTCCGGGACTTACGTCTTCTCCGTGTCCTTGATGGGACATGATGCCCACAATACCCATTACTATATAGCTCGGAACGCAATTGTCGTCTGCTACATATACATCGCAGGAGTTCAGTCACCGATCACAACGTCCAGTCATACTGTCGTCCTACAGTTGACGAAGGGTGATGATGTTAGCGTCAGAAATAATGACGCAAACGAGGCCGTCTACGGGGACACTTACAGCGGATTTTCTGGCTTCCTGCTGTACTCCGCGGACAACCCGGGGGTTATTATCGGCTAACGTACAGCCACTTACACGCATGCCTTCTTGACAGTATATAGACATCCTATACTGAATTTGATTCTCCTTCTCTTTTTCCACCCATATCCCATCCCCCTTTCTCACTCTCTCTCTCTCTCCGTCTCTCGTTCGCTCTCTCTCTCTCATACACACTACATATACACTATAGAATAAGACAAAGAACACTATTTTGAATGACGTATTTCCTGTTGGTGTTTTGATCTATTACTAATGAACTACACTAACTTTAATTGATGTATCATTACATGTACAAAGACTTATTGGCATTAAAGATATCCGGTAATAAAGCAAGAATGGCAGAATCTGAGTTGGAGTTTTCTATAAGAGTGTCCGAATAACATGCTTAAGGTTGTGCGTGAATCACATTGAATTATATAGGAAATTTAGGAAAACACAGAGCCTAAAGCCTAAAAGTGTCATTGAATGAATTTGTGTATACTGTTACTATGTACCGCGAAAGTACACCATAGAAAGTTGATAAAATTGAAATTTCTCCCCCTCCCCATACCGGACATATAATTATAGGTGATGCTTGTTTATGTCATCAATATGTGGACATACAGATATATGTGATGCCACTTTATATAAAGAGTCATTAATACCTATTTATGTCATCAATATTAGGATATACAGTAATAGACCTCTTTATGTCCGAGTGCAATTCTAAACAATATGCGGACATGGGGTAAAGGTCTAATCAATATGTGGACATGGGGTATACGTCCAATCAATATGTGGACATGGGGTATACGTCCAATCAATATGTGGACATGAGGTATACGTCTAATCAATATGTGTACATGGGGTATTTGTCCAATCAATATGTGGACATGGGGTATACGTCTAATAATATGTGGACATGGGGTATACGTCTAATAATATGTGGACATGGGGTATACATCTAATCAATATGTGGACAAGGGGTATACATCTAATCAATATGTGGACATGGGGTATACGTCTAATAATATGTGGACATGGGGTATACGTCTAATAATATGTGGACATGGGGTATACATCTAATCAATATGTGGACATGGGGTATACATCTAATCAATATGTAGACATGGGGTATACGTCTAATCAATATGTTGACATGGGGTATACGTCTAATCAATATGTAGACATGGCCTATACGTCTAATCAATATGTGGACATGGGGTATACATCTAATCAATATGTGGACATGGGGTATACGTCTAATCAATATGTGGACATGGGGTATACGTCTAATAATATGTGGACATGGGGTATACGTCTAATAATATGTGGACATGGGGTATACATCTAATCAATATGTGGACATGGGGTATACATCTAATCAATATGTGGACATGGGGTATACGTCTAATCAATAGGTGGGCATGGGGTATACATCTAATCAATATGTGGACATGGGATATACGTCTAATCAATATGTGGACATTAGGTATACGTCTAATCAATATGTGGACATGGGGTATACTTCTAATCAATATGTGGACATGGGTTATACGTCTAATCAATATGTGGACATGGGGTATACGTCCAATCAATATGTGGACATGGGGTATACGTCTAATCAATATGTGGACATGGGGTATACGTCTAATCAATATGTGGACATGGGGTATACGTCTAATCAATATGTGGACATGGGATATACGTCTAATAATATGTGGACATGGGGTATACGTCTAATAATATGTGGACATGGGGTATACATCTAATCAATATGTGGACATGGGGTATACGTCTAATCAATATGTGGACATGGGGTATACGTCTAATCAATATGTGGACATGGGGTATACTTCTAATCAATATGTGGACATGGGTTATACGTCTAATCAATATGTGGACATGGGGTATACGTCCAATCAATATGTGGACATGGGGTATACGTCTAATCAATATGTGGACATGGGGTATACATCTAATCAATATGTGGACATGGGGTATACGTCTAATCAATATGTGGACATGGGGTATAAAGTTAATCAATATGTGGACATGGGGTTTACGTCTAATCAATATGTGGACATGGGGTATACGTCTAATAATATGTAGACATGGGGTATACATCTAATCAATATATGGACATGGGGTATACATCTAATCAATATGTGGACAAGGGGTATACGTCTAATAATATGTGGACATGGGGTATACGTCTAATAATATGTGGACATGGGGTATACGTCTAATCAATATGTGGACATGGGGTATACATCTAATCAATATGAGGACACGGGGTATACGCCTAATAATATGTGGACATGGGGTATACGTCTAATAATATGTGGATATGGGGTATACATCTAATCAATATGTGGACATGGGGTATACATCTAATCAATATGTGGACATGGGGTATACCTCTAATAATATGTGGACATGGGGTATACGTCTAATAATATGTTGACATGGGGTATACATCTAATCAATATGTGGACATGGGGTATACATCTAATCAATATGTAGACATGGGCTATACGTCTAATCAATATGTGGACATGGGGTATACATCTAATCAATATGTGGATATGGGGTATACGTCTAATAATATGTGGACATGGGGTATACGTCTAATAATATGTGGACATGGGGTATACATCTAATCAATATGTGGACATGGGGTATACATCTAATCAATATGTGGACATGGGGTATACGTCTAATCAATATGTGGACATGGGGTATACATCTAATCAATATGTGGACATGGGGTATACGTCTAATCAATATGTGGACATGAGGTATACGTCTAATCAATATATATGTGGACATGGGGTATACTTCTAATCAATATGTGGACATGGGTTATACGTCCAATCAATATGTGGACATGGGGTATACGTCTAATCAATATGTGGACATGGGGTATACGTCTAATCAATATGTGGACATGGGGTATACGTCTAATCAATATGTGGACATGGGGTATACGTCTAATAATATGTGGACATGGGGTATACGTCTAATAATATGTGGACATGGGGTATACGTCAAATCAATATGTGGACATGGGGTATACGTCTAATCAATATGTGGACATGGGGTATACTTCTAATCAATATGTGGACATGAGTTATACGTCTAATCAATATGTGGACATGGGGTATACGTCCAATCAATATGTGGACATGAGGTATACGTCTAATCAATATGTGGACATGGGGTATACGTCTAATAATATGTGGACATGGGGTATACGTCTAATAATATGTTGACATGGGGTATACATCTAATCAATATGTGGACATGGGGTATACATCTAATCAATATGTGGATATGGGGTATACGTCTAATCAATATGTGGACATGGGGTATACATCTAATCAATTTGTGGACATGGGGTATACATCTAATCAATATGTGGACATGGGGTATACGTCCAATCAATATGTGAACATGGGGTATACGTCTAATCAATATGTGGACATGGGGTATACGTCCAATCAATATGTGGACATGGGGTATACGTCCAATCAATATGTGGACATGGGGTATACGTCTAATCAATATGTGGACATTAGGTATACGTCCAATCAATATGTGGACATGGGGTATACGTCTAATAATATGTGCACATGGGATATACATCTAATCAATATGTGGACATGAGGTATACGTCTAATCAATATGTGGACATGGGGTATACATCTAATCAATATGTGGACATGAAGTATACATGTAATTAATATGTGGACATGGGATATAAGTCTAATAATATGTGGACATGGGGTATACATCTAATCAATATGTGGACATGGGTTATACGTCTAATCAATATGTGGACATGGGGTATACGTCTAATCAATATGTGGACAAGGGGTATACGTCTAATAATATGTGGACATGGGGTATACTTCTAATCAATATGTGGACATGGGTTATACGTCTAATCAATATGTGGACATGGGGTATACGTCCAATCAATATGTGGACATGGGGTATACGTCTAATCAATATGTGGACATGGGGTATACTTCTAATCAATATGTGGACATGGGGTATACGTCTAATCAATATGTGGACATGGGATATACGTCTAATAATATGTGGACATGGGGTATACGTCTAATAATATGTGGACATGGGGTATACATCTAATCAATATGTGGATATGGGGTATACGTCTAATCAATATGTGGACATGGGGTATACGTCTAATCAATATGTGGACATGGGGTATACTTCTAATCAATATGTGGACATGGGTTATACGTCTAATCAATATGTGGACATGGGGTATACGTCCAATCAATATGTGGACATGGGATATACGTCTAATCAATATGTGGACATGGGGTATACATCTAATCAATATGTGGACATGGGGTATACGTCTAATCAATATGTGGACATGGGGTATAAAGCTAATCAATATGTGGACATGGGGTTTACGTCTAATCAATATGTGGACATGGGTTATACGTCTAATAATATGTAGACATGGGGTATAAATCTAATCAATATGTGGACATGGGGTATACATCTAATCAATATGTGGACAAGGGGTATACGACTAATAATATGTGGACATGGGGTATACGTCTAATAATATGTGGACATGGGGTATACGTCTAATCAATATGTAGACATGGGGTATACATCTAATCAATATGAGGACACGGGGTATACGCCTAATAATATGCGGACATGGGGTATACGTCTAATAATATGTGGATATGGGGTATACATCTAATCAATATGTGGACATGGGGTATACATCTAATCAATATGTGGACATGGGGTATACCTCTAATAATATGTGGACATGGGGTATACGTCTAATAATATGTGGACATGGGGTATACATCTAATCAATATGTGGACATGGGGTATACATCTAATCAATATGTAGACATGGGCTATACGTCTAATCAATATGTGGACATGGGGTATACATCTAATCAATATGTGGACATGGGGTATACGTCTAATCAATATGTGGACATAGGGTATACGTCTAATAATATGTGGACATGGGGTATACATCTAATCAATATGTGGACATGGGGTATACATCTAATCAATATGTGGACATGGGGTATACGTCTAATCAATATGTGGACATGGGGTATACATCTAATCAATATGTGGACATGGGGTATACGTCTAATCAATATGTGGACATGAGGTATACGTCTAATCAATATATATGTGGACATGGGGTATACTTCTAATCAATATGTGGACATGGGTTATACGTCTAATCAATATGTGGACATGGGGTATACGTCCAATCAATATATGGACATGGGGTATACGTCTAATCAATATGTGGACATGGGGTATACATCTAATCAATATGTGGACATGGGGTATACGTCTAATCAATATGTGGACATGGGGTATACGTCTAATAATATGTGGACATGGGGTATACGTCTAATAATATGTGGACATGGGGTATACGTCAAATCAATATGTGGACATGGGGTATACGTCTAATCAATATGTGGACATGGGGTATACTTCTAATCAATATGTGGACATGAGTTATACGTCTAATCAATATGTGGACATGGGGTATACGTCCAATCAATATGTGGACATGAGGTATACGTCTAATCAATATGTGGACATGGGGTATACATCTAATCAATATGTGGACATGGGTTATACGTCTAATCAATATGTGGACATGGGGTATACGTCTAATAATATGTGGACATGGGGTATACGTCTAATAATATGTTGACATGGGGTATACATCTAATCAATATGTGGACATGGGGTATACATCTAATCAATATGTGGATATGGGGTATACGTCTAATCAATATGTGGACATGGGGTATACATCTAATCAATTTGTGGACATGGGGTATACATCTAATCAATATGTGGACATGGGGTATACGTCCAATCAATATGTGAACATGGGGTATACGTCTAATCAATATGTGGACATGGGGTATACGTCCAATCAATATGTGGACATGGGGTATACGTCCAATCAATATGTGGACATGGGGTATACGTCTAATCAATATGTGGACATGGGGTATACGTCCAATCAATATGTGGACATGGGGTATACGTCTAATAGTATGTGCACATGGGATATACATCTAATCAATATGTGGACATGAGGTATACGTCTAATCAATATGTGGACATGGGGTATACATCTAATCAATATGTGGACATGAAGTATACATGTAATTAATATGTGGACATGGGATATAAGTCTAATAATATGTGGACATGGGGTATACATCTAATCAATATGTGGACATGGGGTATACGTCTAATCGATATGTGGACATGGGGTATACGTCTAATCAATATGTGGACAAGGGGTATACGTCTAATAATATGTGGACATGGGGTATACATCTAATAATATGTGTACATGGGGTAAACGTCTAATAATATGTGGACATGGGATATACGTCTAATAATATGTGGACATGGGGTATACGTCTAATCAATATGTAGACATGGGGTATACATCTAATCAATATGTGAACACGGGGTATACGTCTAATAATATGTGGACATGGGGTATACGTCTAATAATATGTGGACATGGGGTATACGTCTAATCAATATGTAGACATGGGGTATACATCTAATCAATATGTGGACACGGGGTATACGCCTAATAATATGTGGACATGGGGTATACGTCTAATAATATGTAGACATGGGGTATACATCTAAATAATATGTGGACATGGGGTAAACATGTAATCAATATGTGGACATGGGGTTTACATCTAATTAATATGTGGACATGGGGTATACGTCTAATAATATGTGGACATGGGGTATACGTCTAATAATATCTGGACATGGGATATACGTCTAATCAATATCTGGACATGGGGTATACGTCTAATCAATATGTGGACATGGGGTATACATCTAATCAATATGTGGACATGGGGATTACGTCTAATTAATATGTGGACATGGGGTATACGTCTAATAATATGTGGACATGGGGTATACGTCTAATAATATCTGGAAATGGGGTATACGTCTAATCAATATGTGGACATGGGGTATACGTCTAATCAATATGTGGACATGGGGTATACGTCCAATCAATATGTGGACATGAGGTATACGTCTAATAATATCTGGACATGGGCCTTGGGGTATACGTCTAATCAATATGTGGACATGGGGTATACGTCTAATCAATATGTGGACATAGGGTATATGTCTAATCAATATGTGGACATGGGGTATACGTCTAATCAATATGTGGACATAGGGTATATGTCTAATCAATATGTGGACATGTGTTATACGTCTAATCAATATGTGGACATAGGGTATACGTCTAATCAATATGTGTACATGGGGCATACTTCCAATCAATGGGGTATACGTCTAATCAATATGTAGACATGGGGTATACGGCTAATCAATATGTGGACATGGGGTATACGTCTAATCAATATGTGTACATGGGGCATACTTCCAATCAATGGGGTATACGTCTAATCAATATGTAGACATGGGGTATACGTCTAATCAATATGTGGACATGGGGTATACGTCTAATCAATATGTGTACATGGGGCATACTTCCAATCAATGGGGTATACGTCTAATCAATATGTAGACATGGGGTTTACGTCTAATCAATATGTGGACATGGGGTATACGTCTAATCAATATGTGGACATGGGGTATACGTCTAATCAATATGTGGAGATGGGGTATAAGGTCTAATCAATATGTGGACATGGGGTATACGTCTAATCAATATGTTGACATGGGGTATACGTCTAATCAATATGTGGACATGGGGTATACGTCTAATCAATATGTGGACATAGGGTATACGTCTAATCAATATGTGGACATGAGGTATACGTCTTATCAATATGAGGACATAGGGTATACGTCTATTCAATATGTGGACATGAGGTATACATCTAATCAATATGTGGACATGGGTATACGTCTAATCAATGGGGTATAGGTCTAATCAATATGTGGACATGGTGTATACGTCTAATCAATGGGGTATACGTCTAATCAATATGTGGACATGGGGTATACGTCTAATCAATGGGGTATACGTCTAATCAATATGTGGACTTGGTGTATACGTCTAATCAATGGGGTATACGTCTAATCAATGCGGTATACCTCTAATCAATGGGGTATACGTCAAATCAATGGGGTATACGTCTAATCAATGGGGTATACATCTAATCAATGGGGTATACGTCTAATCAATGATGTATACGTCTAATCAATGGGGTATACGTCTAATCAATATGTGGACATTGTGTATACGTCTAATCAATGGGGTATACGTCTAATCAATATGTAGACATGGGGTATACGTCTAATCAATATGTGGACATGGGGTATACGTCTAATTAATATGTGGACATGGTCTATACTTTTAATCAATGGGGTATACGTCTAATCAATATGTAGACATGGGGTATACGTCTAATCAATATGTAGACATGGGGTATACGTCTAATCAATATGTGGACATGAGGTATACGTCTAATCAATATGTGGACATGGGGTATACGTCTAATCAATGGGGTATACGTCTAATCAATGGGGTATACGTCTAATCAATGGGGTATACGTCTAATCAATGGGGTATACGTCTAATCATTGGGGTATACGTCTAATCAATATGTGGACATGGTGTATACGTCTAATCAATGGGGTATACGTCTAATCAATGGGGTATACGTCTAATCAATATGTAGACATGCGGTATACGTCTAATCAATTTGTAGACATGAGGTATACGTCTAATCAATATGCGGACAAGGGGTATACATCTAATCAATATGTGGACATGGGGTATACGTCTAATCAATATGTGGACATGGAGTATACGTCTAATCAATATGTGGACATGGGGTATACGTCTAATCAATATGTGGACAAGGGGTATACGTCTAATCAATATGTGGACATAGGGTATACCTCTAATCAATATATGGACATGGGGTATACGTCTAATCAATATGTGGACATGGGGTATACGTCTAATCAATATGTGGACATGGGGTATACGTCTAATCAATATGTGGACATGGGGTATATGTCTAATCAATATATGGACATGGGGTATACGTCTAATCAATATGTGGACATGAGGTATACGTCTAATCAATATGTGGACAGGGGTATACGTCTAATCAATATGTGGACATAGGGTATATGTCTAATCAATATGTGGACAAGGGGTATACTTCTAATTAATCAATATGTGGACATAGGGTATATGTCTAATCAATATGTAGACATGGGGTATACGTCTAATCAATATGTGGACATGGGGTATACGTCTAATCAATATGTGTACATGTGGCATACTTCCAATCAATGGGGTATACGTCTAATCAATATGTAGACATGGGGTATACGTCTAATCAATATGTGGACATGGTGTATACGTCTAATCAATGGGGTATACGTCTAATTAATAGGGTATACGTCTAATCAATATGTAGACATGGGGTATACGTCTAATCAATTTGTAGACATGAGGTATACGTCTAATCAATATGTGGACATGGGGTATACGTCTAATCAATATGTGGACAAGGGGTATACGTCTAATCAATATGTGGACATAGGGTATATGTCTAATCAATATGTGGACAAGGGGTATACGTCTAATCAATATGTGGACATAGGGTATAGGTCTAATCAATATGTAGACATTGGGTATACGTCTAATCAATATGTGGACATGAGGTATACGTCTAATCAATATGTGGACAAGGGGTATACGTCTAATCAATATGTGGACATGGGGTATACTTCTAATCAATATGTGGACAAGGGGTATACGTCTAATCAATATGTGGACATAGGGTATACGTCTAATCAATATGTAGACATGGGGTATACGTCTACTCAATATGTGGACATGGGGTATACGTCTAATCAATATGTGGACATGGGGTATACTTCTAATCAATATGTGGACAAGGGGTATACGTCTAATCAATATGTGGACATGGGGTATACGTCTAATCAATATGATGACAAGGGGTATACGTCTAATCAATATGTGGACATAGGGTATACGTCTAATCAAGGGGGTATACGTCTAATCAATGGGGTATACGTGTAATCAATATGTGGACATGGTGTATACGTCTAATCAATATGTGGACATGGGGTATACGTCTAATCAATATGTAGACATGGGGTATACGTCTAATCAATATGTGGACATGGTGTATACGTCTAATCAATGGGGTATACGTCTAATCAATGGGATATACGTCTAATCAATATGTGGACATGGTGTATACGTCTAATCAATATGTGGACATGGGGTATACGTCTAATCAATGGGGTATACGTCTAATCAATGGGGTATACGTCTAATCAATGGGGTATACGTCTAATCAATGGGGTATACGTCTAATCATTGGGGTATACGTCTAATCAATATGTGGACATGGTGTATACGTCTAATCAATGGGGTATACGTCTTATCAATGGGGTATACGTCTAATCAATATGTAGACATGGGGTATACTTCTAATCAATTTGTAGACATGAGGTATACGTCTAATCAATATGCGGACAAAGGGTATACATCTAATCAATATGTGGACATGGGGTATACGTCTAATCAATATGTGGACATGGGGTATACGTCTAATCAATATATGGACATGGGGTATACGTCTAATCAATATGTGGACAAGGGGTATACGTCTAATCAATATGTGGACATAGGGTATACGTCTAATCAATATGTGGACATGGGGTATACGTCTAATCAATATGTGGACATGGGGTATACGTCTAATCAATATGTGGACATGGGGTATACGTCTAATCAATATATGGACATGGGGTATACGTCTAATCAATATGTGGACATGGGGTATACGTCTAATCAATATGTGGACAGGGGTATACGTCTAATAAATATGTGGACATAGGGTATTTGTCTAATCAATATGTGGACAAGGGGTATACGTCTAATCAATATGTGGACATAGGGTATATGTCTAATCAATATGTAGACATGGGGTATACGTCTAATCAATATGTGGACATGGGGTATACGTCTAATCAATATGTGTACATGTGGCATACTTCCAATCAATGGGGTATACGTCTAATCAATATGTAGACATGGGGTATACGTCTAATCAATATGTGGACATGGTGTATACGTCTAATCAATGGGGTATACGTCTAATCAATAGGGTATACGTCTAATCAATATGTAGACACGGGGTATACGTCTAATCAATTTGTAGACATGAGGTATACGTCTAATCAATATGTTGACATGGGGTATACGTCTAATCAATATGTGGACAAGGGGTATACGTCTAATCAATATGTGGACATAGGGTATATGTCTAATCAATATGTGGACAAGGGGTATACGTCTAATCAATATGTGGACATAGGGTATATGTCTAATCAATATGTAGACATGGGGTATACGTCTAATCAATATGTGGACATGAGGTATACGTCTAATCAATATGTGGACAAGGGGTATACGTCTAATCAATATGTGGACATGGGGTATACTTCTAATCAATATGTGGACAAGGGGTATACGTCTAATCAATATGTGGACATAGGGTATACGTCTAATCAATATGTAGACATGGGGTATACGTCTAATCAATATGTGGACATGGGGTATACGTCTAATCAATATGTGGACATGGGGTATACTTCTAATCAATATGTGGACAAGGGGTATACGTCTAATCAATATGTGGACATGGGGTATACGTCTAATCAATATGATGACAAGGGGTATACGTCTAATCAATATGTGGACATAGGGTATACGTCTAATCAATGGGGTATACGTCTAATCAATGGGGTATACGTGTAATCAATATGTGGACATGGTGTATAAGTCTAATCAATATGTGGACATGGGGTATACGTCTAATCAATATGTAGACATGGGGTATACGTCTAATCAATATGTGGACATGGTGTATACGTCTAATCAATGGGGTATACGTCTAATCAATGGGGTATACGTCTAATCAATATGTGGACATGGTGTATACGTCTAATCAATATGTGGACATGGGGTATACGTCTAATCAATGGGGTATACGTCTAATCAATGGGGTATACGTCTAATCAATGGGGTATACGTCTAATCAATGGGGTATACGTCTAATCATTGGGGTATACGTCTAATCAATATGTGGACATGGGGTATACTTCTAATCAATATGTGGACAAGGGGTATACGTCTAATCAATATGTGGACATAGGGTATACGTCTAATCAATATGTAGACATGGGGTATACGTCTAATCAATATGTGGACATGGGGTATACGTTTTATCAATATGTGGACATGGGGTATACTTCTAATCAATATGTGGACAAGGGGTATACGTCTAATCAATATGTGGACATGGGGTATACGTCTAATCAATATGTGGACAAGGGGTATACGTCTAATCAATATGTGGACATAGGGTATACGTCTAATCAATTTGATATACGTCTAATCAATATGTAGACATGGGGTATACGTCTAATCAATATGTGGACATGGTGTATACGTCTAATCAATGGGATATACGTCTAATCAATGGGGTATACGTCTAATCAATATGTGGACATGGTGTATACGTCTAATCAATATATGGACATGGGGTATACGTCTAATCAATGGGGTATACGTCTAATCAATGGGGTATACGTCTAATTAATGGGGTATACGTCTAATCAATGGGGTATACGTCTAATCATTGGGGTATACGTCTAATCAATATGTGGACATGGTGTATACGTCTAATCAATGGGGTATACGTCTAATCAATGGGGTATACGTCTAATCAATATGTAGACATGGGGTATACGTCTAATCAATTTGTAGACATGAGGTATACGTCTAATCAATATGCGGACAAGGGGTATACATCTAATCAATATGTGGACATGGGGTATACGTCTAATCAATATGTGGACAAGGGGTATACGTCTAATCAATATGTGGACATAGGGTATACGTCTAATCCATATGTGGACATGGGGTATACGTCTAATCAATATGTGGACATGGGGTATACGTCTAATCAATATGTGGACATGGGGTATACGTCTTATAAATATATGGACATGGGGTATACGTCTAATCAATATGTGGACATGGGGTATACGTCTAATCAATATGTGGACAGGGGTATACGTCTAATCAATATGTGGACATAGGGTATATGTCTAATCAATATGTGGACAAGGGGTATACGTCTAATCAATATGTGGACATAGGGTATATGTCTAATCAATATGTAGAAATGGGGTATACGTCTAATCAATATGTGGACATGGGGTATACGTCTAATCAATATGTGTACATGGGGCATACTTCCAATCAAAGGGGTTTACGTCTAATCAATATGTAGACATGGGGTATACGTCTAATCAATATGTGGACATGGTGTATACGTCTAATCAATGGGGTATACGTCTAATCAATGGGGTATACGTCTAATCAATATGTAGACATGGGGTATACGTCTAATCAATTTGTAGACATGAGGTATACGTCTAATCAATATGTGGACATGGGGTATACGTCTAATCAATATGTGGACAAGGTGTATACGTCTAATCAATATGTGGACATAGGGTATATGTCTAATCAATATGTGGACAAGGGGTATACGTCTAATCAATATGTGGACATAGGGTATATGTCTAATCAATATGTAGACATGGGGTATACGTCTAATCAATATGTGGACATGAGGTATACGTCTAATCAATATGTGGACAAGGGGTATACGTCTAATCAATATGTGGACATGGGGTATACTTCTAATCAATATGTGGACAAGGGGTATACGTCTAATCAATATGTGGACATAGGGTATACGTCTAATCAATATGTGGACAAGGGGTATACGTCTAATCAATATGTGGACATAGGGTATACGTCTAATCAATATGTGGACATGGGGTATACGTCTAATCAATATGTGGACATGGGGTATACTTCTAATCAATATGTGGACAAGGGTTATACTTCTAATCAATATATGGACATGGGGTATACGTCTAGTCAATATGTGGACATGAGGTATACATCTAATCAATATGTGGACATGGGGTATACATCTAATCAATATGTGGACATGGGGTATATATCTAATCAATATGTGGACATGGGGTATACGTCTAATCAATATGTGGACATGATGTATACATCTAATCAATATGTGGATATGGGGTATATATCTAATCAATATGTGGACAAATTGTAATGGTCTAATAATATGTGAACATGGTGTAAATGTCTAATCAATATGTGGACATGCTGTAATGGTCTAATCAATATGTGGACATTGTACCAAACGTTTTAAACAACAAAGTTAATGAAATTACATTATTGGAAATAGATACATACATTGTGAAACGGATACAAAGGGAAGTCAATGAGGTTTTTCTAGAATTATTTCCAATGGTTTGTTTTTAATATATTTATCAGTATAATAGTGTTCTTTTTAATTTAGTACTCCATTTTACCATTAATTTCGTGTATACGTTTTAAGAGATTTTATAACAATCTCATATTGATTTCACTTATTTTAATTAAAAAACTATTCATAAACTTGAGCTCATGAATGCACATTTCATTCAGAAATATTTCCTTAACCTGTTAATGTAACGTTAGATACAAGTCGTCATTTATTAGTATTTTGTTTAATATGAACAATGCAAAGCCCCAAGACGGGCGAAGCTAAGTGATGTGATGCTGCGTCAAGCATCATATAAATTGTATCCAACAATTTTAATAAATTCAATACTAGAACGAATTGGACGGCGAGTCATCGCAAATATCCACGTTTTCTTGACACAGGTCAATTCCCTTTGATCCTGTATCCCCGTGTTGATGTCTGAGTAGAATACAGCCATTGCAATCGCACAAACACACCGTCACATGCAGAAGGGTAGGATCCTCACGACCACCATTCATATTCATTTTGTCCTTTTTTATCATGCTCATTTAAGGTCTTTATCATGACACCGCGTATGCAAACGTGGAAACGTGGCTCCATCGTAAATAGAGTGTCTACTATAGAATTTGAAGCAACACTGCCGTTCTGCAGGTAAGAAGGTTCTAGGCCCATTCTCCATATTGTATCTTGATGTAACTAGACGATGAGTCTGGCACGTTAGGCGCCATATAAACCTTTCATGTGTTGATGCGCCGTAAAACCCAATTCAATTCAATTAACCCTGTATCCATTTTACATGTAACTGTTTCGATTGTTCTTTGATACTCAGATCAGAAATAGTATTATTTTTGTTTTGCTGTATACATATATGACCCTGCAAATGAATGAAAAATGTGTAAAGTATTTATGTATGTGATACGTAGAGTCTAGTCTCAGAGAGTTAGTTACCAATTGAAAACAGGCACATGAGCAAATATGTAATATAAAGAGTCTAGTCTCAGCGAGTTGGTTACCAATTGACTTTCATACAACACCGAGATGGGCCTGTTAGGCGCCATATAACCTTTCATGTGTTGGTGCGCCGTAAAAACCCAATTCAATTAACAGATACTCAAGTAGGAGTTTGTGTATATTTATAGGGTATAATAGTATATACGTTTATGGTGTATTTATACAAAGGATACACGGATACTCAGGTTATTGGGAATTTAACTTAAGGTTATGTGGTTTATATATAAATACAACAGTCGTGGTCACTTGCAATATTCATATACTTTTATATTACATGATTATTAAATATAAAATGTGAGAAGTAATTGCATCTTTAACAGTAACACTGTGATTTCACAACACACATACATACACGTGCACGCATAAATTATTATTATTATTATTATCTTACTACCTACTTCTAAATGCGGAATTCGGAAAGTAGAATTCGGAATGCGGAATTAGGAATGAGGAATGCGGAATTCGGAATGCGGAATGCGGAAGTCAAGAAATAGAAGTGAAATAAATGTGAGCCAAATGGGCCATCGTATTTTTTTGTATTTCTTTTTCTCGACTCTTCGTTTGTTTTTTCCTGTCTGGTAGGTAGGTTTCGAGAAAGCAATGTTGTTTTTCTCAGTATATTTGTTTTGAAGTAAGACTGCATCAGCCAGGGGAGAAATGTTTATTTACAGTAAATTTGTATTTGTTATGCAGGATGACCCCTTCAACCAGAGGAGAAATGGTTATTTTCATTAGATGTGTTATGTAGGATGGCCCGTTAAAGATAGAAAAAACTCGGTATGGCCTTATTTATAAACCTCGAAGGATGAGCATGCAAGGTTCATCCTCCATTTACATCAAGATAAAATATGGAGAATGGGCTTCGAACCTTCTAACCTGCAGAACTGCAGAGTTGCTGCAAAATCTATAGTAAAACACTCCATTTACGATGGAGCCACGTTTCCAGGTTTGCATACGCGGTGTCATGATGAAGACCTTAAATGAGCTTGATAAAAAATGACAAAATGAACATGAAGGGGGGTGGGGGTCCTACCCCTCTGCCTCTAGCGGGATTTGCAGTGGTTATATTCTACCCCGGCAACCACACGGGGAGAGTATCTGTTAATCCTTTGTATATACACACTATACAATTCAATATCAAATATAAGATTTCCAAAAATACTCTTAGTTAGTATTAGTGCAAACATGAACAAAATACGTTATTATGGAATGCGGAATTCGGAATGCGGAATGCGGGAATTCCGAAGTCAAGAAATATGTTATTGTTATGTGTGTGGGTGGTGTATATCACTAGCGGATCCAGGGTGGAGTATAAACTCAGAGTGGATCACTAGTGGATCCATAGGGAAGGGCCGAACTGCGATTTTATAAATTACATAAAATATTAAGGTTTGTAAAGTTTGGACCGCCTCTAGACCTCCCCCTGGACACCCACTAGATACATCATCCTGAACAAATCGAAAAGAAACGTTATTTTTTCCTTGTTATTTTGAAAACATTTGCTCGCCCTCGAGGTTAAATTCTGGATCCGCGTATGAACTCTGGATATAAGAATACAGTTTATTCGTACCACTTAGATTTTAATAGAGAGTAATGCCATAGACAATGAAAAAGACAACACACAAACAAGGACGTTTGTTATTTCATGTTTGCTTCAATAGTAAGTGTATTTTTTAAAATCTTATATTTTATATTGAAGTTTATAGTGTGCCAAGGATTAACAGATACTCAAGTTGGAGTCTGTGTATATTTATGGGATATAATAGTACATAGTATTAACGTTTACAAAGGATTAACAGGGATATTCAGATTTTATCACATAACTTACGGTGTGGGAGTCGAATAACACCATTCTATATTTTCGATCTACCACTAGTTATATAAGTATGCGAATGAGCCTAGTATGCGACGTCAAAAAAATATCGATAATGACCATGATCCAATTCCCACGGTTTATGTCGGTTTCGCGTGTTAAAGCGACAGGCATATATGTCGGTTTCGCGTGTTAAAGCGACAGGCAAAATGCAATGAAAGTCGATATGTGAGTTATGTGATAAATAGAATTTAACATTCGTTCTCATTCATTATTGAATTTACTAAACTCGTTAGCAAAAATGATATAATGCGAGGCAAAAACCTCGCATCATATCATTTTGCCAACTCGTTTAATAAATTCAATAATGAATGAGTACTCATGTAAGATCCTCTATATATAGAATTTAATTTACTGTTATGGATTTTATATATAAAAAATACAACATTCGTGGTAACTGGCAATATTCATACACCTTTATATTACATGATTATTAAATATAAAATGTGAGAAGTAACTGCATCTTTAACACTGTGATTTCACAAAACACATACATGCACGTGCAGGCATACATTATTATTAATACTATTATTTGTATCATTATTATTATTATCATTATCATTACTATTATTGTGGTAGTGGTAGTGGTAGTATAGTAGTAGTAGTAGTTGTAGTCGTAGTAGTAGTTGTTGTAGTAGAAGTAGTAGTAGTAGTCGTCGTTTACTCGTACTATTTACTTACTACCTACTTATAAATGCGAAATTCGGAATGCGGAATGCGGAATTCGGAAGTCAAGAAATAGAAGTTAAGTAAATGTGAACCAAATAGGCCATCGTAAAAAACAGCTGTATTTTTCATCATTCTTTGGACGTTACCATATTCAAACAACAAAACAAGTTATAATACTCATGTAGTAAGATTTTTGTTTATTCCAATTCGGAATTGATGTAGTTGATCAAGTTGTTCATTTCTTTAGTCATTTTATAACTTGTTTTAAGTTGTCGTCGACGTGTAAATGCGTTTCCGATAGTTTCCATATGAATGTCAGAAATGTTTTGGTTTTTGGCCCAGACATTCAAAAGCTCACCAGCCCAATGCCGCTAAACATAGAAAAAGAACTTGGTTAGGCACCAACAAGCTGTAACAGACTTAATATTTTGTTTTGTAGTATGGTGTACGTAGTGACCTTGTCCGCGCGTGCTGTCCGTACTCTAACTTTTCCATTAATGTATCGGACGTTATAGTACGGTAAAGCTCCACCGCTTTGTCTGTACTGAATTAGAAGATTTAATACTATGCATTCATTAAAGGTAATACTGCTGTAAACGGACGAGGAAAAACTAGTACACTCAGCGGAGTTTTGAACTCGGAACGATTGCATGTGAAGCGGGCGCTCTACCGATATCACCATAAAAGTTAGCTGTGCGGCGAGACAGTAGTAACACGCTTACAAACCTATCTATTTACATACACCCCAATTGAGTCCTACTACACTACAATGCTATGATAGTGTGCACTGTCTGTTAGTTTTCGTACATGTGTCTGCCATGTACATAATTATGTCAGTGTGTGTGTGTGTGTGTGTGTGTGGTTAGAGGTTATAATACCAATAGGTTAGAACATGTCAAATATATTACTTTGTGTTCCCATGCTTTCCTGATAGCCTTATATGGTAAAATAAGCATATTTCAAATTGTTTCATTCTGTCACAGGATGACCTTAGTGGTTGGGCTAACTCAGGAAAGAATCAATGACGGTGAATGCATTTACATAAGTTTAATGCAACTTTTAAAATATGTTTAATATATATACAATGATCTAAAAAACCAAGCGAATACACAAATGAACTATGAAAAGAATGTTCTCCTGAACGTTTAAGACGTTCTTAGTATTGCTATAAATACTGAATGTCTAAGACACTAAAGTGTTGTTAAAGCTATAACAATGTTGATCTAGCGCGATAACTGATGCGCGAGAGCTCATGAAGATGATGATGCGCGAATTCAATGGATGATTGTCATCAAATGCCTTCTGTAAGGGTTGATGACGCGATGCAATGATAGTTAATCTCCACTGAGATTGTGAATGATATTCCTCCAGTGAGGACTGGTAACGGGCCCACCTTGTGTCCCGGGGTTTGTCGTTAGTAAAACCTGGCTGCGCAGGTACGGGGACCGTCTCCACCGCTTGTAACGTTAGTCGTGGAAGTATAGCTCCACTCCTGGATATCCAAACCTAGATGGCTTACTCCAACCCTGGATGGCTTATATCCTGGATGGCTTATATCCTGGCTATATCCTGGATGGCTTATATCCTGGATGGCTTAGGCTGTAATTATACATACGTTTTAGATGTCGGTTGACAAACATAACAATCTTGCATAATTACCATTACCCAAACAAATCATTATTCAATCAATATATGTAAGCTGTACTAATGATGAGTAGCAATGTATACATATTCTACAACGCCATGTATACGCTATGTACGTCGCTGTTAATCAATGCCCCTAATACATGTAATATAAACATGATCAAATTACTCATATATTACACTCACTGAGTTATGCATGCACGCATTTATTCTTGTCACTCATCTCATTGTTAACTAATGTTAACAATCGTGTATTACAATCGCCGAGTTATACGCCAACGTTAACTAATGCACCTATTATCCACTGTTATCAAATTAATATTGTTTTACAATTAATGATCAATTACAATAATTACATCTAATAAAGTAACTTCAAATTCATATGCTAGTCTAAAGTTATGTTTGAGAAACATCAATGCTAACCGGATGTCGTAACCGCCAAACAAGATGGCGCCGCCCACTGAATACAAATATACGATAAAAGTTTAATAAAACTCTTAACCACATGTTGCCTGTGAAATTTGCCGTCCAATCTCTGTTCCAACAAAGTACTATCGATGATCCCGGCGAAAGCTAGAAGACAATGGGTTTTATAGAAAACATTACGCCCAAATCATTATTTCCCCCGTTCAGTCCGTGACAAACGTGGCTAAATCTACAGTATTGAATCTACACGACAGGCCCCTTATACAATTTTGCCGTTTAAGGAAAATATGCCTATACGTTTACATGCATTAGCACAAAACTAAACTTATGACATGGCCTCTCTGGCGGCCACTTAAAATGTGCACGCTTTTACGTGTTACATGAATAGATCATGAATATTGTGAAATTGTTTCAACTCGAACAATAGATTTTGGGTGTAACCGATACAAGAGCTATATACGACCAGTACGCTCTACCCGTGACATTTTGTGACACATTCCAATTTTCTTTCAGATTCTCTCCATATTTTATCCTATACTCAGTACATGTGTCACATACTAAACTATGGAATGGGAACTTTAGACTAGAATGGAATGCGATTCTAAAGCTCATTCCATTCCAATTCCATTCCATCCCAGGTTTTAGACTATGCCGATACATGGTGCATTTAAACCATACGTGTTTTACCTGGACACCGGCAACGCTGTAAAATAGTTAATTGTTGTTGCAATTGTATATATGTATCGAGTAACTGACTACATACAAATAACACGTTTATAACTCAAGTCAAATGTCTATAAATGTCGAAGATACAACAAAGTTAGTTTCAAATTTGTCAAAGTTTATTTTTGTCAGCCATGTTTGAACCAGAGCAACCATTTGAACTATAGTAGACTGATGACGTCATTCTGGTTAAACCATTGCGTATTCGATCTGACAATAGTTAAACTACGGCTACTATGGTTCGTGATCGATATCACTCATGAGCACATCAGAATGGACTAGATCTAAACTTTTTTTCTCCCTGGAAAACCGCGTAGTGAGTGAGCTGAAATTGAAATTTCAACAAAGCTGAAGAATATGATAAATAGAATAAAAAATGTGTATTTTCATATCACACCCTATATCAGGCCCTCGACCCATATCAGCCCTCGAGCTAAAGCTCTCGGGCTGATATGGCGTCTAAGGCCTGATATAGGGTGTGATATGAAAATACCCATTTATTATTCTCTATGATTATGATTTCAGATTACATTGTTGATAAACTTAATAAAATATTGGTATTTGTTTCGGTGATTTCCAGTTTTTAGTGTTCGTGTTATTTTCAAAAAACATGGGTGACCGATTATAAAAGTTAAAATGATTTCAGATTACATTCTTGATAAACTTAATAAAATATTGGTATGTGTTTCGGTGATTTCCAGATTTTAGTATTCGTGTTATTTTCAACAACAAAATGGGTGACCGATTATAAAAGTTAAGTAGGGCAATTCTGGTTACATCATGTATCCCCGCTGTGGTTGTCCAGTACAAATCTGAATACATCATCCATCTCCGCTGTTGTTGTTCAGTACAATTCTGCATACATCATGTATCCAGAATCGGACTGAACAACCACAGCCTGGGGTGTTTCTTAATTATGTATTTTTATATAGCTTTACAACAATATCTTAGTGTATATTTTGTTAATTTCTACGGATGTGGTCTTTATTGTTAGCGATTTAGGTTGGTTTACATTGTCTTGTCAATTTGGGTGCTGAAGACATGATAATAGCGAAGATTGTGTACACATAAAATCGAGTCAAGCTAACCTTAAGCTGTAAGCCATATTGCCTAGTCGGTAGCGCAGTCTTCACCACTCTTTGTGTTGTGTAGTTTCCTTTTCATTGTATCATAAATGTGCTCTATGTTTATAGCACAGTGAGGGCATACGATGTCATTGCGTTTGGGCGCTGTGATTTCTATAGGACCATTTTTTCATGTTGTATTTATATAAAACAATAGAAAGCCAAAAAGAAATCCCAGGAAGGAAACCTTTGCACATACACAATATCGAAATTATAAAACTATAAATCATGTATCGGAACTGCCAGTGAACAATTAAGAGATCACATATACTTATAGAGGATCTTGCATGAGTGCCCGTTTACTATTTATGTTATTAAACGAGTTTGACGGACGGACGGACTGACCGACACCCGCACGCACGCACGCACACACAGACGAGCGCACGCACACACAAACATTGACATTAATTTATTATGTACATGGCATACACATACACAAACTAACAAAGACAGTACACATACTCATAGCATTGTAGTATGGTCGGTGAAATTGCCTTTGATGAATGTATATATCACTAAATCTTTCAATTCAGTACAAACAATAAAGGGGCGGAGCTTTACCATACTCTAACGTCGAATAAGTTTATGGAAGTTAGAGTACTGACAGCACGCGAGGACAGGGTCACTAAGTACAGCATACCATACTACAAAAAAGATAGAGCCTGTATCAACTGCAAACATTTTGAAAAATATATTTGACAATCAAAAAAGTATGTTTCAATTACTTTTTCACAAAATAAGAAAACACGTTATCCAAGCCCAATTACACCAAAACATACAACGTTATATATCTGAGTAGTCAGGTACCCTTCTTTTACTGCGCTCGCTACTCTCTCTTCGTGCACGACCGACGAAGAGAGAGAGGCACGTGCATGAAGAGAGAGTAGAGAGCGCAGTAGGGTAAAGGTACCAGACTTCTTTTTAAGCGATAACCATTGTTTTTCTTCAAATTATTGTGGGGACCAAAGCTTACTCTGCTCCGCCAACCCCACATCCTCTGAACTTTTGGCAACCCCCCCCCCCCCCCACCTCCCAAACACACACACACACCCCACCCCACCCCATCGGCTGCTACGCCTATGATGTATTTATTTTAGTTTTTGTTGTTAATTTTTGATTGACTTATCTATATGATAAAGTAAACACCGTCCATGTTTTACACTATACCATTTATAGAAACTATGGTTTAACTAGAGTTAGTTCGCATTACACTTTTTTTTCAGATTACTCTGTTGGTTTTATTAAGTTTATTAACAAAGTAATCTGAAATCAGTGTGCGCTATGAAGTATAATTGGCTACTGTGAGAAAACGGGACAACCAATAAATGTAATGTTTAAACAGATTGTATATTATATACATATATTTCAAGATTGTATATTATATACATATATTTCAGAATATATGCTCAAAAGACACGCTATAGTTCATCTTTAAAATCAAATTTAGCTGACAAGGATGAATGAACTTCTATAAATGTATAAAGAGAGGCAAAGATCAATCGCTATTGTGTGTATCTGATGAAGCCAGCTGATAAAATAGTTCGTGAAGATTTACAATTATTGAACTTGTTTACAGGTTGCAATTTAATACACCTTAAGAACTTGATTATAATTAACAATGCCTACGGTAATTATCGATGTGGATTTTGGTATGCCGTTGATCTGTCGTTTACAAATAATACAATCAGGATGTGTACTTTTACGCTCAAAACAGATCCATCGAATCATTATGCATTTTGCTGTGCAATACACAGAGTGTCTATTTATCTTCCGCTATTGATAGTTTAAAAACTATATTGCAGGACAGCAATTTGAATAGGTTAGGAAATGTAAGTATTACTTTTTGTTTAAAAAAAACTTTTTCAAAACGTACCACATGTTTTAAACAACGTTAATGAAATTACATTATTGGAAATACATAGATACTCTGTGAAACGGATACAAAGGGAAGTCAAAGAGTTTTTTTTAGAATTATTTCCCAATGGTTTGTTTTTAATATATGGATCAGTATAATAGTGTTTCTTTTAATTTAGTACTCCATTTTATCATTAATTTTTTGTTTACGTTTTTAGGGATTTTATAACAATCTCATATTGATTTCACTAATTTTAATTAAAACTATTCATAAACTTGCGCTCAGTAATTCACATTTCATTCAAAATTATTTCCACATCTTGTTAAGGTAACGTTGGATACAAGTTGTCATTTATTAGTATTTTGTTTAATATGAACAATGCAAAGCCTCAAGACGGTCGAACCTAAGTGATGTGATGCTGCGTCAATTTTATCCAACAGTTTTAATAAATTCAATACTAGAACGAATTTGACGGCGAGACATCGCAAATATCCACGTGTCCTTGACACAGATCAATTCCCTTTGACCCTGTATCCCCCGTGTGGTTGCCGGGGTAGAATACAACCACTGCAATCCCATAAACACACCGTCGCATGCAGAAGGGTAGGACCACCATTCATATTCATTTTGTCCTTTTTTATCATGCTCACTCAAGTTCTTTATCATGACACCGCGTATGCAAACGTGGAAACGTGGCTCCATCGTAAATGCAGTGTCTACTACATAATTTGAAGCAACACTGCAGTTCTGCAGGTAAGAAGAGTCTAGGCCCATTCTCTATATTGTATCTTGACGATTAGCCTGGCACGTTAGGCGCCATATAAACCTTTCATGAATTGGTGCGCTGTAAAACCCAATTCAATTCAATTAATACTGTATCCATTTTACATGTAACTGTTTCGATCGATCTTTGATACTCAGATCAGAAATAGTATTATTTTTGTTTTGCTGTATACATGTATGACCCTGTAAATGAAAGAAAAATGTGTAAAGTATTTATGTATTTGAACTTTTAACCCCTATCCCAGAGTCCCATGGTGACCCTGGAGCAAATTATACTGATATTCCCAAATTCAATACATTTTATTGAGAAAGAAAAATTGATATTTGACCAAATTTACCTCTCTCCGCCCATTCCAATCTCACCCCCACCCCCCCCCCCCCCCCACCCAACCCTCCCATCCCACACACACACAGCCCCACTCCCCCAACCTAGGCACATTATATTTGCCAAGCTTAAAAACAAAATTTTAAAAAAAATGACACTGCAATTAAATTATGTGTATATTGAAACTTATGACGTCCTTTGCACCTCCACACCCGACCCACCAACGCCAGCCGCACACACACGTACAGGAGAAAAAATACATATTTTTATACGCTGTAATCCCTTCATTAAAATGTTCGTTTGAAACATAATTAAAAAAATGATTGACCCCTTTTTACCCTCTTCGTCCCCCCCCCCCCACACACACACCCCCCCCCCCCACCCCCTCCAAAACAACACCAAGGAAGACGTCCGAGTTTTTAATAATAAATCATTTGACATGCTGTGTATCTCTTTCATAGACGACTATATTATAAACCAAATTATGTGCAAAAACATTAAAGAATCTTTAGTGTATATGACCGTTTGACGCACCCATCCCCCTCCCACCCCACCCCACTGCCCCCCTGAGGGCCCGTGGGTGTGGAGTCAAAAATAATGTTGCTCTTGCACGCCGTCATCATATGATGAAGTCATACCATACGTTTGGTTGAATGCCGTTCAGCGGTTTAGGAGGAGATATGGTAACGGACGGACGGACTGACAGACGGACAAACGGAGGCGATCTTAATATACCCTGGGGGGTTTCTTCAAAATCGTGGGTATAATTACCGAAATTTAAAAAAAAAGCCTTATAAGGAACATTTATTTGTGTAGCTGCCTATATATACTGTTGTATGATAATGTCGTATGTTTGTATGAAGACATCATATTTTGACTAGTTATTTTCCGTACAACATAGAACATCGGAATAACGTCGTCGATTTTTGTAATCCATTATTTTATTTCCGATGCACGTTGAGCTGAATGGTAAAGAATGAACGATGATTCGGCCTGCATTTGCATATTTATTACACTAGTGCAATATAATAACTATATTCATCTTCATTTTCATTAGAGTCCTGAGTCTCTCATTAACTTATGGTTGCAAAATACTGTACCATAAATGTGTACTTGCAAACGCGGAATTCGGTATTTGGACTGGAATTCAAAATTTGGAATCAAGAAACAGAATTTAAGAAAATCTTAACCAAATGGTCCGTCGTACAAATGCAACTGTTAGACCATGTTACGGTGTCCAAATCAAAAACAGACATGCACGTTTCTACGCAAATATGAAATGGCTGCCGATAATTGAATTAAATAAATACTGAAAAGAGGATCCCTTGGAACCAAAACAATCAGTGTGGGTCTGCAAACTGATTCCAGTCCGCTCAGTTATTATACATGAGTAAGAGTGTATTGTCAGTATCAAATATAGTCCAACTGTTATAAAGATCACACAGAAGTGTATAGTATGTTCAGTATCAAGTATACATCAGCTGTTATAAATATCTCACAGAAGTGTATAATCAATTCAGTATCAAGTATACTTCAGCTGGTATAAAGTATACATGCACATCTCAAACAGGAGCGTATAATCAGTTCAGTATCAAGTATACTTTAGCTGGTATAACGTATACATGCACATCTCGCACAGGAGTGTATAGTCAGTTCAGTATCAAGTATACTTTAGCTGGTAAAACGTATACATGCACATCTCACACAGGAGTGTATAGTCAGTTCAGTATCAAGTATACTTTAGCTGGTATAACGTATACATGCACATCTCACACAGAAGTGTATATTCAGTTCGGTAGTATCAAGCATACTTCAGCTGGTATAAAGTATACATGCACATCTCACACAGAAGTGTATAGTCAGTTCAGTGTCAAGCATACTTCAGCTGGTATAAAGTATACATGCACATCTCATACAGAAGTGTATAGTCAGTTCAGTATCAAGTATACTTCAGCTGGTATAAAGTATACATGCACATCTCACACAGAAGTGTATAGTCAGTTCAGTATCAAACATACTTCAGCTGGTATAAAGTATACATGCACATCTCACACAGAAGTGTATAGTCAGTTCAGTATCAAGCATTCTTCAGTTGATATAAAGTATACATGCACATCTCACACAGGAGTGTATAGTCAGTTCAGTATCAAGTATACTTCAGCTGGTATAAAGTATACATGCACATCTCGCACAGAAGTGTATAGTCAGTTCGGTATCAAGTATACTTCAGCTGGTATAAAGTATACATGCACATCTCGCACAGAAGTGTATAGTCAGTTCAGTATCAAGTATACTTCAGCTGGTATAAACAAATACATGCACATCTCGCACAGAAGTGTATAGTCAGTTCGGTATCAAGTATAATTCAGCTGGTATAAAGTATACATGCACATCTCGCACAGAAGTGTATAGTCAGTTCAGTATCAAGTATACTTCAGCTGGTATAAAGTATACATGCACGTCTTGCACAGAAGTGTATAGTCAGTTCGGTATCAAGTATAGTTCAGATGTGATACAGTATAAACACAACCAACACAGGAGTGTATGGACTGGGTTGCTACCTAATGTTGTTGGTTAGAGAATATTTCATGGCGGGGATTTCTTTATTTACACTGTCCCGTTTAATTGGGATGACAATAGGGTAAGTGTGAGGTTTGGTGCACTCTAGAACCTGGTTTAAACCCCCAGTGGCCTTTTTGCCACTAACCGCTACAAGGCGGAAGCCCTATTTTCAGCCCTTTTGTGTTTGTGATGTCGTTTGCATTTTTTATTACTTTTGCCTTCTCGTTTGTCTGTTTGCGTGTTTGTTTTTGTGTTTTACTAAATATCACGGTTAAAGTCACTACACGAAAGTCAGTATGTTTTCCATGTTCAATTACGAAAACCATATAAGGATAAAGGGAATAAAATTGGCAATTTCCCGCCAAACGTAAGGTTGGTTAAAAATAAAGGTCGTCATACATAGCAACGTATTTCACTAGGTTAACACACAGCATTTGAATATATTTTTTCGAAATAGTATATTCATACCATTAGACCAGTTTAATAAACACTGCAAAGAGGATCCCTTGGAAGCAGCAAACACACACAAGAGAGAAAAGTAGCAGTCTCGGTTTTAATGAGTCTGTTCATGAGAGGTAATACAATTTGCAACACCTCTCGCGCACTATAGCGCCAGCTTAATCGGTATTCTACTTTAAAACCACAAAGAGTGGGTTTGATGTTCCAAAAGAACCCTCAGGTTGATCGGCTTTACACTGTACTCTGCTATTCAGTAATTTCTCCGAAGCACCTCTTTGTTATATGAAATGAATGGACCATACTCAAAGAAAGAACAGTGCATTCATATTGAGCAGGTTAAAAGTTAGTGAACTATCGTTGTACTCTGCTTTCAGATTGTGTGTTGCGTCTATAAAGAAAATGAGCGCAGTGGGACATTCTGATGATGCTGGACAAAGCCGTCCTACAGAAGGTGAATAAAATACAGTTTGTACACAATCATAAGAAATACAGTTGTGCTTAAGTGACCACTAAAGTGGGAAGTCAGAAACAATCTCTTTTAACACAAGTTTATAGAAATACTTATGGTAATTGGGAAAATGGTCATTTACAGCAAGGTGGTTGCTTAGACAGGTGATCGCTTAAAGCAGGTTTGACTATAAACAGAGAATTTGTATTTCAAAGGCAACGTGTAAGGATGGTTCTAATTTAAACAAAATGTATTTGATACAGGTTGTAAAACTTGTGCATTTCAATGTTTGTTTCTGACTATTTTTTAATTATTTGTTACGTCACTTCTCAACAGATCATTTAGGTTATACAGGGCGGTCAGCGTAATTAATGGAGGAAGACCTTAACTCATACTAAACATACTTGAGTAGAACCACCGTCCTACCTCAAGTAACTGGGCACATTTATCACATATACAATCTGCAGCTAGAGCAGGGCTCGATCAAACGCAAACGCTCTTATATAGCTGGGAGGTCGGGATCTTGAGACAGCCACATAGACCACTAGGCCACGGAGAGACCTTTATATATACTTATATATCATTTTGTGATTTTTTCTAGAAAAAGAAGACAATAAAACTGTAGAGCCTGCGGAAAAGGATGCTGGGAAAACAGGTATGTTGGACAATTATCGTAATGATATATTATCAAATTACATGTGTATTCATGTAACCGTTAAATAGCTGAACATCAAGCATGGAAGCCATCAGTACACTTTTAAAATACGCTGATATGACCCGACGGGGGATTGAATCCACAACCTCATGCATGCAAGGCAGTAACTCTGCAATCATGAGTGTGAATTCGGGGACCAGTAGCCTATACTGCGTACCGGGTACCAGTCTACTTTGGTCCTGCCGAATTAGGTTGACCTGAAAATAAATTGGAAACCGATTACCGAAGGAGGGTTGCTGGACTAGCAAGGCAGACACTATGCCACTGGGCCACAGCCGTGGTATCGTATGTTACATATTGTTTATCTCTAACTCCTTGTCTTTTGCTTCAACTGCGAGACAATGTTTTATAATTTATCTCAAATTCTAAACAAAAGACAATGAGTTCAGCAACTGAATTTAACGTTTCTCAAAATGAACCTAGCTGTTGATGGAGCGTAAAGCAAATACGTATGTTTGCAGATCGAAGGTAGAAACATACTTTCAAACCAGTATTAATCGACCACAATGGATCAAGAACAGACATGTGGTCTCTTACTACAAGTGCATTTTGGTTTAATACACGTGAATGTTTTACAAAATACCACTTTGGATTGAAAAAGTGGTCGCTTATACCAACAGAATATATATAATATTTGACTTTGTGTTATACATCAGCTACATTGTAATCCCAATTTCAACTGTACTCTCTACTTCAGTTAAAATGAGTATGAAAGGAGAAAGTTGGAAAGTGCCGAACACGATACAATCTCGCATAGTTCAGCTTTTATTGAACAGAAATATATGATATACAACTTACATATACTTTATTTTGTTTGATTTGCAGATAAAAAGTTGGAAAAGGCCGGCAAAAAAGATTTAAAGAAAGCTGGAGGGGAATTATTAGAAGAGGGTGCTGACGCCGCAGCTGATGCCGCAGCTGATGCCGCTTTTGAGGCCGCAACTGGCGAAGATATAGAAAGTATGTATGTTTGGGGTTTGACGTCGTTTTTAACAATCTGTCTGTCGTATCACGACATATTACTATGCCATTTACTTGTGCCAATGAGATCAATGCTCCATTATAGGTGATGTCACAGTGAAATACCACGCTGTAGACACATGTACACCGGGAAGACCCGTCCTAAAACTACCTATATCATATGCTGCAAACAAGAGAGCTACTAGTACCGTTTTTAAAGTTGTGGTATGATCGGTTTGAGATTTAAACCACGACCTCCCGTATGCTCTATCACATCACAGCCGCGATAGGTTGTAGGGGAATTGAGTATGTTGGATATTTTTATCGTAATGAATTATGGTTCAAGTAATTGTTTATACTATTTAACATACGTAGACAAAAACATACGAGAACAGCTTATTTTAGAATTGTTTATTAAATGTAGAGAAAGAAAGGCATGTTCTGCGTTATTTCAAAACTGAAGTTTGATTTGGGTTTTTTTTACGCAAATGAGAAAAATGGTCCTATAGAAATCACAGCACGCAAACGCAATGGCACCGTAGATCCGAACGGTACCACAAACAAAGAGCAAAGTAACTATACAATGAAAAAGACAATACACAACAGAAAGAGTGGTGAAGACAGGGTGACCGACTTGGAAAGGTCAGTAGGCAATAAAGCCTACTGGTTAACTTAAATCGATTTTATGTGTTACAACCTCGCTAATATCCTGTCTCCAGCGCTCAAATTGACAAAACAGTGTAAATAACAGTACATCCCGTCAAAAGGAAATCTCTACCAATAAAATCCACATCCAGAGAAATTAGGAAACGATACATAAAGAGGTCACAGGGTATCACAAGGAAAGACAGTTACAGGCACATTCTCCATTTACATCGATATAAAAATATGCAGAGGGGACGTGGACCTTGTCCACTAAACGTTAGTATAAAAGTCAAACAGTACTCAAAGAACACATTCAACCCAAAAACAAACAACAACTACAATGTTAATAAGCAAGGCATGTGAAAACACAAACAGAGATACAATAGGGCTACCGCCTTGGTAGAATGTTTAATGTATGAATGGTGGACTGTTTAATGTATGTCTAGCTTCAAATGTTGATTGACGTACATCTCACGTCATTTATGTTTTGACTTGAAATGCACCACGTTGCGGTATACAATATGTTCGACAAAAGGTCGATCTTTAAAAGTTCGATTTCGTGAGCATAAATATAATGTAGGTAATCCTAAAAAGTTTAAAAAATTACATGTACCAACTATTTCGTCAGTCAGGTCATACTTTTAGTAACGTTACTGTTCAACAGGTTGAATATATAATTTATGATAATGATGCTTCTAAAAGCTTTACAATAAAAGATATACATATTGCAGAACTTAAGTGGATGACAAACTTGCAGACACCATATCCGCTCGGCCTTAATGACAATATTTATCAACAAGGAAATATTTCAAAAGATCCTAATATTTACATTTTTTCTATATTTTCTATGCGAAATCGTAACTCTAGGTCTCATGATCGTAGGCGTAATGGTAACATCAAACGTAACTCGCAAGTAATTATTTCAGTCGCTGATTTACATACTATACTTACTTATAATTTATTTTCCTGCAAAATCTAAGACTGTAAGAAAGAACTAAAATTGTAGCATGATTTTCTTTTAATAAAATCTTTGTTTGATGTTCACACAAAATTTCATCGAAATATACCAAATAATTAAAAAAAAATCGAAGTTTAAAAACATAGGTGTGAAAATGAAATTAACAAAACTGAACGAATTTAATGATTACCGCAATAGCACAGATTTAGCAGTCTAATTTCATTCAAATACACAGAAAAATATTCAATACCTCGCTAATATCTCATGTGTCCACCGTTACACCAAATACACTCAAGAATGCGACGTCGCATGCTTCTGACGTAATTAATCAAAATTTAGCTATGCTCCAGCAGTTCATGTCATCACTGGTGATTTTGATATTGTTGATAAACGTATTCGGCCTTTCTAAAGGTCCTAATTATAGATTACCTTCAACTATCGATTATTATGCTCATATTTCCCAATCCGTTGAGGATTTTAGTATAAAATGGTGCCGTAGAGAACATGCGGACCCAAACTCTCTTTCTACTTGGAAAAAGTCAATATTTAAAATTATAGATACACGTATTACCTTTTATAATGTTTACTCCTCTTTACTTCCTCCGAGACCGAGGTTTTCCTTTCGTAATTTAAAATCGGGAATTCAAGAATTTCGTAATAAATTTGTTTTAGTTCCGACTGATAAAGCAGCTTATAATGTAATTATTGTTTGACGCCTATATTACGTCAATGTTTTATCTCTGGAACTCGGAAGCACTAATTCGTATACTCCAGTTCAAAATACTGAGGATGATGTTGTTTCCACACATATCAATCAGTGCACTATTTTCAAGGCTGAGATAGACATAAAGCAGAACAAACTGCCAACTATGAACTGGATTCCTAAATTACATAAAAATCCATATAAGGCCAGCATTTTTTCGAAATCTAGTGTCTGCACCACCACAAACATCTCCAAATTTTTAACTTCTTGTTTTATTGCAGTTAAAGACTACGTTAAACAATATTGTGCTAAAACTTATGAAAACTTTAGGATTAATTTATTTTGGTCTATTAAAAATTCAGGAGACGTTCTTGAATGTTCATTAAACGTTTCATCTATAAGCACTTATGACTTCTCTACACTATATACAACCTTACCACATCACCTTATCAAAGACAAGCTTATTTCTCTTATTCAAAAAACATTCGCTACAGAAAAAAATACTTATTTGGCCTGTAATAATATTTTTTACTAACGGCAGTTTAGACAATTACACTGTGGACTTGCCAAGAAGTTTGTGAAGCACTACTCTTTCTATTGAATAATATTTTCGTCAGGTATGGAACTACCGTTTATAGACAAGTTGTTGGTATCCCTATGGATACAAACTGTGCACCCATTGTCGCATATTTGTTTTTATATTGCTATGAAAAAGATTTCATTTTGAGTCTTTCACCAGATACCCAGGCAGATGTTATTGAAGACTTTAATGACACCTCTCGGTATCTGGATGACATATTGAACATTGACAACCCTTTCTTTTCTACAATGGTCAATACTATATACCCTAAAGGACTTCAACTTAACAAAGCGAATATTTCTGATACTAACGCTTCTTTTCTTAATTTACATCTCTCCATTGAAAATGGTGAAATAAGTAGCAAAATATATGACAAGAGAGATGATTTTAATTTTGATATTTAGATGGGGATGTTCCCCGAGCAACTACTTATGGGGTATATGGGTCTCAACTTATTCGTTTTTCTAAAGCTTGTACTCGAGGTAAGGACTTTAATATTTCTTAATTTTTGTAAAACTAAAATGCTAATCCATTAGGGCACCGTTACCATAAACTTCGTAAAACCTTTGCAACATTTTATTATCGTAACCAAGATCTTCTTTCCAAATAGAAAAGTAATTTAAGAACTCTTCTGTGACAAGGACTATCACAACCTGACTTATATGGTGACGATATTTACAAACTTCGTAAGATCCTTGGTCATGATCATTTTCATACTGTCTTTGTTAAACTTGTTAAAAGGTTTATCAAAATAGGTTATGACCCTATCATTTTGCAACGCACTGTATGCTTGGTGGTGGATCCATTTACAGTTCGCCACTATGCTTTTCTATTTAATTGTACGATGACCGGACAGGCCGTGGACCCTATGATGACGTCTTCCTAACGCTCAAAAGGACTGTGACGTTTGATGTCTGCAATCTTGTATTGTCGTGTCTCCTGAAAACACCTCATTGAAGTTTCTAGGTTCACCGTCATATGCATACCATCTTCGGGATGGCTCAAATTTCTGTACTATTGGCATTTTAAATATTGAGTTCTGCTCAATCCGGGGCTAGAGGGCGTGAACGGCAGCAAGCACTTTTCACTACCGTTCATGAACAGTCTCAATCAAACCAAGACTGAAATAATTTTTGTATTTATCGTGTTCGACGATTTCCAGATTTCTCCTGTCATACTTTTTTGTTCTCTTGTTTGCTCTGGCTTCTGCCAAGTCATTGAGTACCTTCTTTGTGACTTTCTATGCTTTTTTGGTTTTATTTATATATACACGAGCATCTTTGTGTTTTACTTATATTGCCTGTTAATGCTGCCTTGTTGGTTAGAGAATAGTTCAGGGTGGAGATTTTTTTATTTACGCTGTCCCGTTTTATTGGCATGACAGTAGGGTAAGTGTGAGGTTAGGTGCCCCCTAGATCCTGGTTTAAAATTCCAGCGGACTTTTGTGTCACTGACCGTTCCAAGGCGGTAGCCCTATTGTCAACACCTTTGGGTTTGTGATGTCTTACTTGGCCTTTTATTTATCTTTAAAATTGTTCTCTGTTTCTCTGTTTGTGTTTTGGTTGACTGTCGTCCTTGAATGATTGGAAAGGTCAGTCGTAAAAATGCCGCTGGGAGTTTAAGAAAGGTTCTAAAGTGCACCAAACCTCACATTTTACCCTATTGTCATCTTAATAAAACGGTTCAGTGTAAATTAAAGTAATTCGTATTTCACGACACTACACAATCCGCATACTAACTGTATTAACATTCAGCAGACTAAGGGTTACAGTATTTATTCAATATGTTGTTCTTTCATTGTTTAGGTATTCCTGGAGGAAGCTTTCTTAAAGACATATTTTGTTGCTTGTGCAAGGCCGGAGTAAAGAAGGGCGTAAAGGAAGTAAAGAAAGAAATTAAGAAGGAAAGTAAAAAAGAAAAAGAAAATGAAGACACAGGGACCAACAAATAGAACAGTATATCTGAGAGAATAAAATCAAGGAGGAAGTATGAACATCCATGAACTTAGCTGGATTTCTTTTTTTAAACATCGGATGTCTATGATGTCATTATAATACAATAATTTTCTTGTAGTGTATTGGCTGTATTATAGTGTATGTTTTAGTGGGACCATCAAATAGAACAGTATTTCTGAGGGAATAAAATCAAAGAGGAAGTGTGAACATCCACGAATTTAGCTGGATTTCTTTTTATAAACATCGGATGTCTATGATGTCATTATAATACAATAATTTGCTTATAGTGTATTGGCTGCATTATAGTGTATGTTTTAGTGTATTACGAGAGTTTTGTGATAATATAGTCAAATAGTAATAAAAGGACAACATTATTCATTCATCTTATTTTGTAACAATTATAACAAAAACATAAACACTACCTAAAAATATCATAAATAACCGCGTAAGTAATGAATCAATACTTTCAATGGAATAAGAATAAAACAAAGAAATAACCTGACCAAAATCATAACAGTACTGTTTTTATGAACTTTTATGTTTAGACAATCAATTATACACTACTCATTAACATTTTTTAAATCTGCTTGCAATTTGGTTTGAATACACTATACTGATTTCCCAAATGCATACAGTGCTGTATCTTCTCATACATATCTACATTGATTTGTTCAGTATACACGGGAATGTCATTAACATATAACGAAAATAGTACCGGACCTATTATTGAACCTTGAGGTACACCAGAAATAACAGGAAGAGCATTTGAAATTGAGTCGCCGATCTTAACTACTTGGCTTCTGTTTGAAAGATAAGACTCAAATAATTTAATTGATTTTCTGAAAAAAGATACAGTTTTAATTTTAACAAAAGGATTTCGTGATCAACCAAATCAAAGGCTTTACAATGATCTAAAAAAAAGTGTACCTTCAAGATTTCCTGAATATATGTCCTTGAGCCATTTATAAACAATGTATATAAGTGCCGTTTGACACGAATGATTTTTTCGAAAACCTGATTAGTTTTGTCTTCTTGAAGTAGATATAAATTTGATTAACAATGAATCTCTCACATAGTTTTGATATTGTTGGAAGTATTGAAATAGGTATGCGATTAATTACATCATCTATGTTACCTGTCAATGGTATAGGAAGAACACATGCTTCCTTAAGTTTATCTGGAAAACTCCAATCATCAGATAAAGAGATATTGTATTCACCATCAGATAAAGATATATTGTATGTAGTTAAAAGTACTGAACCACTATCTTCTGAACCTGTGTCTCCATAAATCATAGTTTCTTCTAACATGTCCGAAGCTCAAAAATAGTACTTTCCATTGGCACAGTTTCACTAAATAACTGCTTTTGGACGGACTTTGTTGGTGTGTTTAATTTCAAGATCTTTCGAACAGAGCTGTCAGTTGCTCGATTTCGTTGATACTTGCAATTTTCCAGTTTCTGTATTAAACATAACATTTTGTCTATTGCCAATTTAGATTAAACGTGCGTCAAGGGCATTTGGCCACAAAATGGAAAAAAAATTCTCCTCATGCACTTCGACACAGTGTTATATTATGTCATTCGTCGTTATAAACGAAGAACGACAGTAGCTGCATATTGTTTCCACATCCTGAAATTTAAGAATGACTTCAGGCAGAAACCAATACATCTAAACGTGGCTTCATTAGTTCACCAATACATCCTCTGCTATAAACCAGTACATTTAAAAATTAAAATTCTACCTAGTTTTACCTTTCACCGACAGAAAATACTACATAATCTAATATTAAGGCATAGTTATATCAACTCAATATTAATTATGCTTGAAATGGTATAAATTAACGTACTTGAGGAAATCAAAGCAATACGTGAACTTTTGCGTTAATAATCAAATAAATGTGGGTAAGTAAGTTTTGGGAAATCTTAATATGAAGTAAGCATATAATAAACATGTATTACATACTGTTTAGGTTCAACATCACATGTATTATTGTTAAAAAATAAAAATAAAAAAACCACGCCATCACAATTTTCATCTTCGTGGAGAGAAACCTATACAATTTGGCCATAAACAAATACATCTCTCGGTGTCTCACCCATACGTGTTGTCGGCTCGGCACAACCTTTGTATATACGGAGTTATAGGGGAGTGGGTTCTAGTCTAGGATTATTTTGGATAACATTGCTTCCAGTTAATTACTGCTCAAAATAACGTCGTATTTGTTGTGGATCTTGCGAACACCTGCTAAAATAATCCTTTTTGTCACTGTTATGCGTTTCGTGATCGGCCATTTGTTGTTGAACTACGAACCGTTAACTGCGCGAATTAGGGACGACCCGGACCATGGGACATCCCGGACCAGACAACCCGTACCACATTTAGGACGACCCGGACCACGTTTTAGGACGATCCGAATCACACTTTAAAACAACTTTTATAACATAATAGTTGTCTAATAAATAAGTTTATTTTGGTTTGTGATACTAATAGTCATACATTTATACTCATAAACTACGTTCATTTGGAATGAGTTGTCAGATCGGTCTGTGTTTGTGTCTCAATTTTAACAAGAAATCATGCATATGCAAGTGCCGTATTCGCATGTTAATATCAATAGTATTAAACTCATCATGGAATAATTATCTAGGCATGCTAGTCATGTTTACTTAAATATATAAGCATTTGAAACGGCCATGTGAGTTATGTCTTAAAAAACATCTTAAACTACCATTGTTTAAAAATGCAACAAACTTACATTAATGTTACAAGTCCCTTTCAAGAAGAATAGTGTAAATCCTTTCATATTTCTGAATGTAATACTATTTTAAATAACTTCTCTCTAATATACTATACATAATACATGTATTTAACTTTATATTCCGTTTGGTGTTGCACTGAATACTGGCCTGTTTCTATATATTTACTCATGAAATTCTGTCTAATTTCCTGAGAAATTCCTGTGAAAATAACTGTGAAAATAACTGTGAAATTATTTATTTCCTATGGAAATTATTTACTATATCGAGATATCATCTGAGATTTCACAGTGTTAAAATGAATCTCACTCAATACTGTCGAATAGCGTCACCTATTCCTTGTAATTGAAAAGAGTAATTACAATAAAATACAGTATGTATTCGTACTCTTAGTTAAATACATAAACTTATGTATACGGTAATACATAAACTTATGAATAGTGTACGTCAATGTATTGAATAATACTGTAATGAGCACACATATTACGTTATGTAATCTGAAAAATGGGAAACACACTTTTGAGAAATAAATACTCGTATACAAATATATACAGAAAGAAATACAGAGAGAGGAATTGGTAAAATATGCGCATGAAAGTAAACACTGTTTTTAGATTTAAGTTTTTCTGTGCTTACATACAAATGCCATTATATTAATCATTACCCAGTAGAGATCTCGTACATTATCAGATTACTGCCGAAGGGTAATTAAGAGGATTACGCTAATTCAATCCTGATATATCGGCGGTAACTTGGTCAGAAGAACTTCTCACCTTAAGCGTGAATTAGCTGATCACACTGAACGCGTCAATTGATTCGCGGCGAAACAGCTAACAAAAGGAATACTGTAGAATCACAGATGGAACCAATTAAGTACCAACGCACTACCTAGTGTATAAACACCGGCAGCGAGATATTTCATCAATCGTTGTCCCTACATCGACTGAGTTACACGCAAGTTTTCAGCTCTGAAAACATCGTATAATTCATTTCTGTTAGCAATCTTTACAACAGATACTATCTCTGTTACAGTACAGATTTACACACATCTGGAGGCACTCCAGATTTTGTTTCGGTATCAAGCCGACGTGTAAACTGCATATTCCTCGAAATTTATACTGTATGACACATTCGTGTCAGAGTTTGCTAATATATATATATATATATTATTTGTCTTTATAACATATTTACTCACTTTTGGAAGTACTCCAAAAGTTGTTTCGGTATCAACCCGACGAGTAAATTACAAATACTGTATTCCTCGGAATACATGCTATCATAAGACATATTTAAGATTTACACACTTCTGGAGGTACTCCAGATTTTGTTTCGGTATCAACCCGACGTGTAAACTGCATATTCCTCGGAATATATACTGTATGACACATTCGTGTATGACACATTCGTGTCATAGTTTGCTAATATATATATATGTTATCTGTCTTTAAAACATATTTACTCACATTTGGAGGTACTCCAAAATTAGTTTCGGTATCAACCCGACGAGTAAATTACAAATACGGTATTCCTCGGAATACGTGCTATCATAAGACACATTTAAGACGGTATCAACCCAGACGTGTCTATAAATCTTGCTCCATTTTTTTAAAAGACATTATATGCGGTATCAACCGACATGTCTTACGGTACTAATGTACTTTGAAATATCATTTTCAATAAAAACCGCACATATATAAAGTATTCAACCTTTGTTATAATCTTATTAGGACAGATTGAATAAACTATATATACTTATTTGGTCTATCACAGTGTACCTTTATAAAGTAAAACCTCATTACATTAGTTAATGAGAAAACTTATACGTTAAATAGAAATCGTTTAGGATTGCATGTTGCAACTAAAGAAGGTCAATAGACCGAAAGCGCTCTTGCAGTTCAGATTATTGTCTATCCGAGTGTATCAGAGACGATTTCTGTGCTATTAAGGCACGTGACACATATACAGTGTGTCTATAACATACGTGTTACATAGAAAAAGTGTGTATACATAATATATGAGGCAATCTGGCAATCTTCTTCGGTCAGACACTCGTACCCCCCCCCCCCCCCCCCCCCCCCCCCCCCATACAAAAATTAACGTATAATGTGTTGATGAGCCGTTCAACACTTCGTTTCAATTCATTATACTTTTAAAAAAATCGATCATCACTATTTATTCATCTATTTCAACTCTACAACTTGTTATCTATTTAAGTTGAAGCGAAATATGTATCGGTTCATTAGAATCTGTATCATTTTTAATTTCAGAGACCCTGATGACATGAGATGCTAAGAGTTATCTGCTAAAAGATAATGAAGTCGTTGAATATATAAGCGGATTTTGTTTAAATAACTGTCTAGTCACATATATAATAAATTTATAACATTAACATCGGAATCAGAAATACTTAAGCAAACGAGAATAGAATAATGCTACGGTGCACAGTATTATTTTAATTTGTTTACAGAATCGCCCATATGTCATACGGACAGTTCTAAAATCAACTTCATGAACAATATATCTAGTATTTAGAAGTGTTTGTGTCTTAAAATAAAGGTCAGTTGGACCCTTAAATTCCGAAATACCCAAGATCCGCACAATATCGTATCAAAATGCATGTTTTACTGTTGACAGATTTGCGTCGATAGCGACATTAACTGACAATCGATTTAGTAGTGGCTGCAAATAAGGCCTAATGCGAAAATAAATATATGTGTTTACGCTAATCCGATCGACCCTACCCAACTTCTTAATTGGATTAAATTGATGATTCTTAATTTTGTTTTTTCCAGTATGTCATTGCCTTTAATTTAAATATATGCAAGCAGTTTTAAAGTGAAAATCATACGTAATGAATGAATGTAGTTTCCAATTGCAATGCTTGAAAAATACTTCAAAATTGCCTTGTGTCCCTTTAATCAATAAAACAATTATTGTATGATGCAATATTCTTTATGCTACTCAACTTTTATAATCGGTATCCCAATTATTTTGAAAAAAACATAAATACTAAAAGCTGGAAATCACCGAAACACATACCAATATTTTATTACGTTTATTAACAATGTAATCTGAAATTATTATTTTTTCAGATTACTTGATTACTTTGTTGATAAACTTAATTATATATATATATGTTATTAAGTTTATTAACAAAGTAATTTGAAATCAGTGTGCGCTATGAGGTATAATTGGCTACTGTGAGAAAACGGGACAACCAATCAGTGTAATGTTTAAACAGATTGTATATTATATACATAAATTTCAGAATAAATGCTCAAAATACACGCTATATTTCATCGTTAAATGAAATTAAGCTGACAAGCCTGAATGAACTTCTATAAATGTATAAAGAGAGACAAAGATCGGTCGCTAGTGTGTGTATCAGAGGAAGAAAGCTGATACACTATTTCGTGAAGATTTACAATTATTGAACTTGTTTACGGGTTGCAATTTAATACACCTTAATAACTTGATTATAATTAACAATGCCTACGGTAATTATCGATATTGAAAATAACGTGGATTTTGGTATGCCGTTGATTTGTCGTTTACAAATAATACAATCAGGATGCGTCTCAAAACAGATCCATCGAATCATTATGTATTTGGCTGTGCAATACACAGAGTGTCTAATTTGTATCTTCTGCTATTGATAGTTTAAAAAATATATTGTAGGACAACAACTGGAACAGGTTAGGAAATGTAATTTATCACTTTTTGTTTAAAAAAAACTTTTTAAAAACGTACCACACGTTTTAAACAACAACTTTAATGAAATAACATTATTGGAAATAGATACCTACATTGTGAAACGGATACAAAGGGAAGTCAATGACGTTTTTCTAGAATTATTTCCCAATGGTTTCTTTTTAATATATGTATCAGTATAATAGTGTTCTTTTTAATTTAGTACTCCATTTTACCATTAATTTCGTGTATACGTTTTAAGAGATTTTATAACAATCTCATATTGATTTCAGTAATTTTAATTAAAAAACTATTCATAAACTTGAGCTCATGAATGCACATTTCATTCAGAAATATTTCTTTAACCTGTTAATGTAACGTTGGATACAAGTCGTCATTTATTAGTATTTTGTTTAATATAAACAATGCAAAGCCTCAAGACGGGCGAAGCTAAGTGATGTGATGCTGCGTCAAGCATCATATAAATTGTATCCATCAATTTTAATAAATTCAATACTAGAACGAATTTGACGGCGAGTCATCGCAAATATCCACATTTTCTTGACACAGGTCAATTCCCTTTGACCCTGTATCCCCGTGTTGATGTCTGGGTAGAATACAGCCATTGCAATCCCACAAACACACCGTCACATGCAGAAGGGTAGGATCCCCCCGACCACCATTCATATTCATTTTGTCCTTTTTTATCATGCTCATTTTAGGTCTTTATCATGACACCGCGTATGCAAACGTGGAAACGTGGCTCCATCGTAAATAGAGTGTCTACTATAGAATTTGAAGCAACATTGCCGTTCTGCAGGTAAGAAGGTTCTAGGCCCATTCTCCTTATTGTAACTAGACGATGAGTCTGGCAAGTTAGGCGCCATATAAACCTTTCATGTGTTTGTGCGCCGTAAAACCAAATTCAATTCAATTTACCCTGTATCCATTTTACATGAAAAGTTTCGATCGTTCTTTGATACTCAGATCAGTATTAGTATTATTTTTGTTTTGCTGTATACATGTATGACCCTGTAAATGAATGAAAAATGTGTAAAGTATTTATGTATTTGAACTGTTAACCCCTATCCCAGAGTCCCATGGTGACTCTGGAGGAAATTATACTGATATTCCCAAAATCATTATATTTTATTGAGAAAGAAGAAACAGATATTTGACCGCATTTACCTCTCTCCCCATTCCCCTCTCACCCACACCCCCAGCCGTCCCCCCCACCCAACCCCCTACACACAAAGCCCCACACCCCCAACCTCGGCACATTCTAAGATGGAAACACTGAAATTGTTTGATAAGCTTTGTATTTTCAGAGGAGTATACTTGTATATTTGCAAAGTTTAAAAAAACAAATAGAAAAATGATTCTGCAATTGAATTTTGTGTATATTGGACCTTATGACGCCCATTGCAACCTCCACACCCCGACCCACCCACCCACCATCACCACCGCCACCCGCACACACACGTACAGGAGATAAAACACATAATTTTATACACTGTAATCCCTTCATTAAAATGTTTGTTTGAAACATAATTAAACAAATAATTGACATTTGTTACCCTCCCCGCCCCACCACCCCACCATCCACCCCCTCTAAAATAACTCCAGGAATACTTCCGAGTTTTTAATAATAAATCATTTGACATGCTGTGTATCTCTTTCATAGACGACTATATTATAAACCAAATTATGTGTAACAACATTAAAGGATTTTAAGTGTATTTGACCGTTTGACGCCCCCCCCCCCCCCCACCGCAATCCCCCCCCCCCCCCCCCCCCGTCCCCTGAGGGCCCGTGGTTGGGAGTCAAAAATAATGTTGCTCTTGCACGCCGTCATCATATGGTGAATTCATACCATAAGTTTGGTTGAATGCCGTTCAGCGGTTTAGGAGGATATATGCTAACGGACGGACGGACAGACAGACGAACAAACGGAGGCGATCTTAAAATAATGTGTGTTTGTATGATGACACCATATTTTGACTTGTTCGATTTTTGTAATCCAGTATTTTAAATATTACGGAAATCAGCGCGGCAATTCCGATGCACGTTGAGTTGAATGGTAAAGAATGAACGATAATTCGGCCTGCATTTGCATAGTTATTACACTAGTGCAATATGATAACTATATTTGTGTTTAATACCCTCCCACACAAATTGAAACTAGAAGAAATACAAATATTGATGGTAGAAACTATAACACACAATATGCATGCATACATTGAATGCATCACTGCATCTCAAACTTCAATTAAATTGAACAGTGATGCACATTTAAACCAGCAACCAATTACACTAACAATCAGGTATGTGTCATGTACATCTTGCCATCATGTGTATCTAGGTCTAGGCTGTCTTTGTAGATTGTTCCAGAATTTGAACATTGTGTCTGACTTTGTTTTGAAGGATGTTTTGTTAATGACAAGTATTAATAATACATAAAAGGTAATTAGCGACTGTTATGTCACCCACCTCCAAATATGTTATTAATAGCGATATTGGATCTATAATTGTCTCAATCACCATAAAATTATTTTAAGGTAGGTGAAGTAAATGTTAGCCACTGTACCACCTCCAAATATGAAATCCTATTAATTTATTTAAATATATTTTGTGTCAATTGTATCGACTGTCATGACTGTCACATACCCCCAAATATGTAATGCTATTAATTTGTGGTAGAACGTAACTTAACTTGCCAATCACAACTTGTAATCATGCAGGTCCCCTTTTCTGCGAAATTTTCCAAATTATTAAATTGCCCAAAAGTATCACTCTAGACAAACACAAATTACACAAATAATAAATGGTGCAATTACTTCCATGAATATTGAAGAATGTGTGAATGGTTTAATGCAGAAGGGTAAATCTCAGTGGTATGGCATTGCCACAGATGGCAGTATTGATGAAGAGGATATTTTATCCAGTTTTAATTTCGTTTTATAGGGCATATTGAGAATGCAGCATCCGCATTTGAAACGGTTGACAGTTATTCAGAATAAGGGATAAGGATAAGGTAATATAATGGGAGCAGTGCATTACATGATAATGCATCTGTAATGAAAAGGAGGTACAACAGTGGACTTGAAAAATCCGTTTTTTGTAGCCAAATCCTAGGGTGTGGGGGAGGGGAGTGGGGAATGTTCATATATTATTTTGTAAAACATTCACGTTTTTATCAATCTTTACTTTTTACGTTAAACTAATATTTATGTCACGTTTAAATTCTCATTATACCAAACTGTTTGTGTTGTATGCCGCCTAGCAGATGACAAAGTAGACACACTACGTGCTTGATTTTGAAACCAATATTTAAGATTTCTTTTCTTTTTCCCTAACATTTGTGTTAAGTGATTATGAAAAACTGAATACATGTTTACCTGTAGTTTACCTGTAGTTTACCTGTAGTTTTAACGGTCAATGGTAAGTGTTGCCACTTAATATATATAAGGAATATAGATCATTAAACCATCAGAAACATCAAACCACTCAACACATTTTCAATCCATTTTCAACCGGGTTTTAACCGGGAAAATAACTCTGTAACCTGGGAACCAATCGGTGAATAGTATCACCAGATTTAAGACGTCATCACATTATGCATATGTGACCACGTGACACGCCATGCGATCAATTTGTATTTTATTTCGATAAATACTCTTTTTTTATAGTATTCATATCATTTTTGTTTGCAATTCTGAATAAATAATATGTTCTTAAAGTACATGTTACAAATATTCCCGAGTCTAAGTCTAAGAATGCCCAAGAATCCTTGGTGAATTCGAGTACTGGTCCAAAATAGTATGATTCACAATTGCACATGAGTTACTCCTTCTCTCATTACCTTATGGTTGCAAAATACTATACCATAAATGTGTACTTGCAAACGCGGAATTCGGTTTTTGGACTGGAATTGAAAATTTGGAATCAAGAAACAGAAGTGAAGAAAATCTTAACCAAATGGTCCATCGTACAAATGCAACTGTTACACCATGTTACAGTGTCCAAATCAAAAACAGACATGCACGTTTCTACGCAAAGAAATATAAAAAGATCGGACAAGGAAAGTAGCATTCAAGGAGGACAGTAAACCACAAAACACAAAAACAAACATGCAAACAGACAAACAAGAAGGCAAAAGCAATAATAAATGCAAACGACATCACAAACACAAAAGGGTTGACAATAGGACTACCGCCTTGGAACGGTCAGTGGCAAAGTAGGCCACTGGGGGTTTAAAACGGTCCTAAGGTGCACCAAACTTCACACTTACCCTACTGTCATCCAATTAAAACAGGACAGTGTAAATAAAGAAATCCCGGCCATGATCATGATCAAAGTATGAAATGGCTGCCGATAATTGAATTAAATAAATACCGAAAAGAGGATCCCTTGGAATCAAAACAATCAATGTGGGTCTGCAAACTGATTCCAGTCCGCTCAGTTATTCTACATGAGTAAGATGTATTGTCGAGTATTGTCAGTATCAAATATAGTCCAACTGTTATAAAGATCACACAGAAGTGTATAATCAATTCAGTATCAAGTATACTTCAGCTGGTACAAAGTATACATGCACATCCCACACAGAAGTGTATAGTCAATTCAGTATCAAGTATACTTCAGCTGGTATAAAGTAAACATGCACGTCTCGCACAGAAGTGTATAGTCAGTTCAGTCTCAAGTATACTTTAGCTGGTATAAGGTATACATGCACATCTCGCACAGAAGTGTATAGTCAATTCAGTATCAAGTATAGTTCAGATGTGATACAGTATAAATACAGCCAACACAGGAGTGTATAGACTGGGTTGCTACGTAATGTTACTAAATATCACGGTTAAAGTCACTCCACGAAAGTCAGTATGTTTTCCATTTTCAATTACGAAAACCGTTTAAAGATAAAGGGAAAAAAATTCGCAATTTCCCGCCAAACGTCAGGTTGGTTAAAAATAAATGTCGTCTTCACTAGGTTAACACACAGCATTTGGATACATTTTTTCAAAACAGTATATTCATACTTTAACCATTAGACTAGTTTAATAAACACTGCAAAGAGGATCCCTTGGAAGCAGCAACAAGAGAGAAAAGTAGCAGTCTCGGTTTAATTAGTCTGTTCATGAGATGTAATATAATTTGCAACACCTCTCGCGCACTATAGCGCCGGCTTAAGCGGTATTCTACTTTAAAACCACAAAGAGTGGGTTTGATGTTCCAAAAGAACCCTCAGGTTGATCGGCTTTAAACTGTACTCTGCTAATCAGTAATTTCTCCGAAGCACCCCTTTGTAATACGAAATGAATGAACCAAACTCAAAGAAAGAAGAGTGCATTCATATTGAGCAGGTTAAAAGTTAGTTAACTATCGCTGTACTCTGCTTTCAGATTGTGTGTTGCATCTATATTGAAAATGAGCGCAGTGGGACATTCTGATGATGCTGGACAAAGCCGTCCTACAGCAGGTGAGTAAAATACAGTTTGCGCACAATCATAAGAAATACAGTTGTGCTTAAGAGACCACTAAAGTTGAAAGTCAGAAACAAACTCTTTTAACACAGGTTTATAGAAATACTGATGGTAATTGAGAAAATGGTCACTTACAGCAAGGTGGTTCCTTAGACCGGTGATCGCTTAATGCAGGTTTGACTATCAACAGAAAATTTGGATTTCAAAAGCAACGTGTTAGGATGGTTCTAATTTAAACAAAATGTATTTGATACAGGTTGTAAAAATTGCATTTCAATGTTTTAATATTTGTTACGTCACTTCTCAACAGATCATTTAGGTTATACAGTGCGGTCAGCCTAATTAATGGAGGAAGACCTTAACTCGTATACCTTGATATCTCAAATATGTGAGTAGAACATAACATACTTGAGTAGAACCACCGTCCTACCTCAACTAACTGGGCACATTTATCACATATACAATCTGCAGCTAGAGCAGGGCTAGATCGAACCCAAACGCTCTTATATAGTTGGGAGGTCGTGATCTTGAGATAGCCACGTAGAGCACTGGGCCACGGAGAGACCTTTATCTATACTTATATATCATTTTGTGATTTTTCTAGAAAAAGAAGACAATAAAACTGTAGAGCCTGTGGAAAAGGATACAAAGAAGGATGCTGGGAAAACAGGTATGTTGGACAATTATCGTAATGACATATTGTCAAATTACATGTGTGTTCATGTAACCGTTAAATAGCTGAACATCAAGCATGGAAGCCATCAGTACACTTTTAAAATACACTGATATGACCCGACGTGGGATTGAATCCGCTCCTCATGCATGCAAGGCAGACACTCTGCCACTAGGCCACTACCGTGGTATCGTATGTTACATACTGTTTATCTCTGCCACTAGGCCACTGCCGTGGTATCGTATGTTACATACTGTTTATCTCTGCCACTAGGCCACTGCCGTGGTATCGTACGTTACATACTGTTTATCTCTAACTCCTTGTCTTTTGCTTCAACTGCGAGACGATGTTTTATAATTTATCTCAAATTCTAAACAAAAGACATTGAGTTCATCAACTGAGATATGTGAGTTGAACTGAACATACTTGAGTAGAACCACCGTCCTACCTCAACTAACTGGGCACATTTATCACATATACAATCTGCAGCTAGAGCAGGGCTAGATCGAACCCAAACGCTCTTATAGAGTTGGGAGGTCGTGATCTTGAGATAGCAACGTAGAGCACTAGGCCACGGAGAGACCTTTATCTATACTTATATATCATTTTGTGATTTTTCTAGAAAAAGAAGACAATAAAACTGTAGAGCCTGTGGAAAAGGATACAAAGAAGGATGCTGGGAAAACAGGTATGTTGGACAATTATCGTAATGACATATTGTCAAATAACATGTGTGTTCATGTAACCGTTAAATAGCTGAACATCAAGCATGGAAGCCATCAGTACACTTTTAAAATACACTGATATGACCCGACGTGGGATTGAATCCGCTCCTCATGCATGCAAGGCAGACACTCTGCCACTAGGCCACTGCCGTGGTATCGTATGTTACATACTGTTTATCTCTGCCACTAGGCCACTGCCGCGGTATCGTATGTTACATACTGTTTATCTCTGCCACTAGGCCACTGCCGTGGTATCGTACGTTACATACTGTTTATCTCTAACTCCTTGTCTTTTGCTTCAAATGCGAGACGATGTTTTATAATTTATCTAAAATTCTAAACAAAAGACAATGAGTTCATCAACTGAGATATGTGAGTAGAACTAAACATACTTGAGTAGAACCACCGTCCTACCTCAACTAACTGGGCACATTTATCACATATACAATCTGCAGCTAGAGCAGGGCTCGATCGAACCCAAACGCTCTTATAGAGTTGGGAGGTCGTTATCTTGAGACAGCCACGTAGACCACTAGGCCACGGAGAGACCTTTATCTATACTTATATATCATTTTGTGATTTTTTCTAGAAAAAGAAGACAATAAAACTGTAGAGCCTGCGGACAAGGATACAAAGACGGATGCTGAGAAAACAGGTATGTTGGACAATTATCGTAATGATATATTGTCAAATTACATGTGTATTCATGTAACCGTTAAATAGCTGAACATCAAGCATGGGAGCCATCAGTACACTTTTAAAATACACTGATATGACCCGACGGGGGATTGAATCCGCACCTCATGCATGCAAGGCAGACACTCTGCCACTGGGCCACGTATGCCGTGGTATCGTATGTTACATACTGTTTATCACTGCCACTGGGCCACTGCCGTGGTATCGTATGTTACATACGGTTTATCTCTAACTCCTTTTCTTTTGCTTCAACTGCGAGACAATGTTTTATAATTTATCTCAAATTCTGAACAAAAAACAATGAGTTCAGCAACTGAATTTAACGTTTCTCAAAATGAACCTAGCTGTTGAAGGAGCGTAAAGCAAATACGTATGTTTGCAGATCGAAGGTAGAAACATACTTTCAAAAAAAATATCGGACAGGGAAAGCAGCATTCAAGGACGACAGTCAACCACAAAACACAAAAACAAACACGCAAACAGACAAACGAGAAGGCAAAAGTAATAAAAAATGCAAACGACATCACAAACACAAAAGGGTTGACAATAGGGCTACCGCCTTTCAAACCTGTATTAATCGACCACAATGGATCAAGAACAGACATGTGGTCTCTAACTACAAGTGCATTTGGTTTAATACAATGCCACTTTAGATTGAAAAAGTGGTCGCCTAAAGTACCAGAATATATATAATATTTGACTTTGTGTTATACATATTAAGCTACATTGTAATCCCTATTTCACCTGTACCCGCTACTTCAGTTAAAACGAGTATGAAAGGAGAAAGTTGGAAATTGCCGAACACGATAAAATCTCGCATAGTTCAGCTTTTGTTGAACACAAATATTTGATATACAACTTACATATACTTTATTTTGTTTGATTTGCAGATAAAAAGTTGGAAAAGGCCGGCAAAAAAAAGGGAGTGGCACGGGAATTATTAGAAGAGGGTGCTGAGACCGTAGCTGATGAGGCTATTGATGCCGCAACTGATGCCGCTTTTGAGGCCGTAACTGGCGCAGCTATAGACAGTGTATGTTTGGGGTTTACCGTCATTTTTAACAATATGTCTGTCGTATCACGACATATTACTATGCTATTTACTGGTACCGATGATATCATTGCTCCACTATAGTGCTGTCACAGTGAAATACCACGCTGTAGACAGATGTATACATATACACCGGGAAGACCCGTCCTAAAACTACCAATATATGCTGCAAACAAGAGAGCTACTAGTACCGTTTTTAAGTTTGTGGTATGATCGGTCTGAGATTTAAACCACGACCTCCCGTATGCTCTATCACTACATCGCAGCCGCGGTAGGTTGTAGGGGAATTGAGTATGTTGGACATTTTTATCGTAATTAATTATGGTTCAAGCAATTGTTTATACTATTTAACATACGTAGACAAAAACATATGCGAACAGCTTATTTTAGAATTGTTTATTAAATGTAGAGAAAGAAAGGCATGTTCTGCGTTATCAGAAAAATGAAGTTTGATTTGGTTTTTTGACGCAAATGAGAAAAATGGTCCTATAGAAATCATAGCACGCAAACGCAATGGCACCGTAGATCCGCACTGTACCACACACAAAGAGCAAATTAACTATACAATGAAAAAGACAATACACAACAGAAAGAGTGGTGACCGACTTGGAAAGGTCAGTGTAAATAACAGTACATCCCGTCAAAAGGAAATCTCTACCAATAAAATTCACATCCAGAGAAATTAGGAATGGTAGAATGCTTAATGTTTGTCTAGCTTCAAATGTTGATTGACGTACATCTCACGTCATTTATGTTTTGACTTGAAATGCACTACGTTGCGGTATACAATATGCTGGACAAAAGGTCGATCTTTAAAAGATCGATTTCCTGAGCATAAATATAATGCAGGTAATCCTAAAAAGTAAAAAAAATACATGTACCGACTATTTCGTCAGTCAGGTCATACTTTTAGTAACGTTACTGTTCAACCGGTTGAATATATAATGTATGATAATGATGCTACTACAAGCTTTAAAATAAGAGCTAGATGTTTTGCAGAACTTAAATGTATGACAAACTTGCAGACACCATATCCGCTCGGCCTTAATGACAATATTTATCAACAAGGAAATATTTCAAAAGATCCAAATATTGAAATTTTTCTATATTTTCTATGCGAAATCGTAACTCTAGGTCTCATGATCGTAGGCGTAATGGTAACATCAAACGTAACTTGCGAGTAATTATTTCAGTCGCTGATTTACATACTATACTCAGCAAAATTAAAAAGTAGCAAATTTGTTTTCCTGAAAAATCTAAGACTGTAAGAAAGAACTTACAATTGTAGCATGATTTTCTTTTAATAACATCTTTGTTTGATGTTCACACAAATTTCATCGAAATATACCGCATAATTAAAACAAAATCGAAGTTTAAAAACATAGGTGTGAATATTAAATTAACAAAACTGAACAAATGTAATGATTACCGACAATAGCACATATTTAGCAGTCTGAGATCATTCAAATGCACAGAAAAATATTCAAATCTCATGTGTCCACCGTAACACCGAATACACTCAAGAATGCGACATCGCATGCTTCTGATGTAATTAATCAAAATTTCGCTATTCTTGCGCCGAGACCATGTGTTTCTCTGAAAGATTGGGCAGTTTGAGGATTATCTCTATTCTATTGTATTAATAATGGACAGTCACGAAAAGATGAATAAGCCCGTGCACACAGTCCATGCATTCAGTGAGAGTTAAAGTGTAAATACGTGTGTGTAAAGTATTTGAAACATAAGCTCCAACATCGTGGTTATCATGACCTTTTTGAACAGTACAAGTCACATGCGTGTCCTCTTTTTTCATTGAAATAAACGATTTTGGACAGCTATATTTAATTTTGATATTTAAGATAAGGACTTTAATATTCGTAATCTTTGTAAAACTAAAATGCTAATCCATCAGGGCACCGTTACCATAAATTCCGTAAAACCTTTGCAACATTTTATTATCGTAACCCTGATCTTCTTTCCAAATATAAAAGTAATTTAAGAACTCTTCTGCGACAAGGACTATCACAACCTGACTTCTATGGTGACGATATTTACAAACTTCGTAAGATCCTTGGTCATGATCACTTTCATACTATCTTTGATAAACTTGTTAAAAGGTTTATCAAAATAGGATCTGACCCAATCATTTTGCAACGCACTGCATGCTTGGTGGTGGACACATTTACAGTTCGCCACTATGCTTTCCTATTTAACTGTACGATGACCGGACAGGCTGTGTCCCTATGATAACGTCTACCTAAAACCCAAAAGGACGATGACGTTTGATGTTTGTCTGCAATCTTGACTTGTCGTGCCTCGTGAAAACACCTCATTGAAGTTTCTATGTTCACCGTCATATGCATACCATCTTCGGGATGGCTCAAATTTCTGTACTATTGGCATTTTAAATATTGAGTTATGCTCAATCCGGGGCTAGACGGCTTGAACGGTAGCAAGCACTTTTCAGTACCGTTCATGAACAGTATCGATCAAACCGAGACTGCAATAATTTTTTGTTTTTATCGTGTTCGACGATTTCCAGATTTCTCCTGTCATACTTTGTTGTTCTCTTGTTTGCTCTGACTTCTGCCAAGTTATTGTGTACCTTCTTTGTGGCTTTCTATGCTTTTTTTGTTTTGTATGCATTTATACACGAGCATCTTTGTGTTTTACTTATGTTGCCTCTTAATGCTGCCTTGTTGGTTAGAGAATAGTTCAGGGTGGAGATATTTTTATTTACGCTGTCCCGTTTTATTGGCATGACAGTAGGGTAAGTGTGACGTTAGGTGCACCCTAGAACCTGGTTTAAAACCCCAGCGGCCTCTTTTACCACTGACCGTTCCAAGGCGGTAGCCCTATTATCAACCCCTTTGGGTTTGTGATGTCTAACTTGGCCTTACAATATCTTTGAAATTGTTCTCTGTTTCTCCGTTTGTGTTTTGGTTGACTGTCGTCCTTGAATGCTACTTTTCCTCTTCGATTTTCATATCTGGTTGGAATGGTCAGTCGTAAAAATGCCGCTGGGAGTTTAAAGCCACGTTCTAAAGTGCACCAAACCTCGTATTTTACCCTATTGTCATCTTAATAAAACGGTACAGTGTAAATTAAAGTAAGTCGTATCTGACGACACTACACAATCCGCATACTAATTGTACTTATATTCAGCAGACTAAGGGTTACAGTATTTATTCAATATGTTGTTCTTTCATTGTTTAGGTATTCCTGGAGGAAGCTTTCTTAAAGCCATATTTTGTTCCTTGTGCAAGGCCGGCGTAAAGAAGGGCGTAAATAAAGTAAAGAAAGAAACCAAGAAAGAAATTAAAAAAGAAAAAGAAGACATAGGGACCAGCCAATAGAACAGTATTTCTGAGAAAATAAAATCAAGGAGGAAGTATGAACATCCACGAACTTAGCTGGATTTCTTTCTTTAAACATCGGATGTCTATGATGCCATTATAATACAATAATTTTCTTGTAGTGTATTGGCTGTATTATAGTGTATGTTTAAGTGTATTACGAGAGTTTTGTGATAATACAGTCAAATAGTAGTAAAAGGACAACATTATTTATTCATCTTATTTTGTAACAATTATAACAAAAACATAAATACTACCTAAACATATCATAAATAACCGCGTATGGAATGAATCAATACTTTCAATGGAATAAGAATAAAACAAAGAAATAACCTGACCAAAATCATAACAGTAGTGAATTTATGAAATTTTATGTTTATACAATCTATTTGTCTCTCTCTCTCTCTCTCTCTCTCTTTGGGTATATGTATTTACGTGACTGTGTACATAATCTACGTGCATGTGTGTTTATCATCTGATATACAGAATGTATGACATTTGATTTTACTGTAAGTTTAATTTATGCCGACTATATTAACTGTTTGAAAGTTATCTCTCTTGTCATTTTAGTTTATTTGATAACGTCTTCAAGTAAACAGTAATGTTGATACATATATAATATGAAATGACGATAATGTGACATGTAAGAGATGTCTACTTCCTTATTGCCATACTCACAACGACACTCGACAATTAAGAGATTAACCAGCTTTTAATAGTTCGCTTGTGTCTGAATTGGCGGACATCCGTTGAAGCGTATATACCTTAAAGGGACTGGAAGCTATATGGACGAGTAATTGGTGACAATACAAATACAAGATTGGTGACAATACAAATACAAGGAAAAAACTAATTAAGTGATTCAGTTCAATATGAAATGTATACATGATCGACATAAACCAAGTTCGGTTGAATTATTATTAACATTTTATGAAAATGTTTGTACTGAAAAATAATGCGACTCGGCGTATTTATGTTGTTAATTCATTAATATTAATTCACATGTGGTACATATTACTCACAGTGGTACGTGTAATTAAATAAAGGTGTAGGTAGATTACAAAACATGGATTTAGCAGTATAAATTTAGAGCATCAAATAAATTAATATTATTGATGTATGCTCCAAAAACTAGCGGAGTCATCGAAATCTCCCGAGCAAACTATTTCATTAAAAATAATTATAAAAGAGTATGATAGTAACTTTGGAAACAGCCGAGCACGACACATACGAAATTTTGCAGTCTCGGTTTGATTGAGACTGTTCATGAGCGGTAGTGAAATATGCTAGCTACCGCTCACGCCCTCTAGCCCCGGGTTGAGCAGAACTCAATATTCATAAAAATCAACAGTACAGAATTGTAACCATCCCGAAGATGGCAAGCATATGGCGGTGGATATAGCAATAGTTGTATCTTTATTTCATCCCCTATACCCAGCGGCATATTGTCCCAGGATCTAATAAAATGGTATGCCCCGAAGAGCGAAATAAACAAAAAGGAATTTAGTTGGGAGCAGCGGTCATGAAGCCTGCGTATCACAAGTAACAGCCAAAAGACTAAATTAAAAAACAGACAACATACCCTATGAGTGGTTAAACAATACCCAGAGCCTTTTATCGGCCTGAGGAGTGGAACCACCGAATCGAAAATTAAGTAAGAAAACAAAAGACATTTTGAAAATGTACCACCGATCACCAAATATAAGTATCGGGCTCAGCAATTTCCGAAACAGTACTGATTGCAAGCGAGAGGAGACGGTTTGCTGCCGCCTCACTGCACAAGCAACGCCACTGTGCTATAAAAAAGAGTATTATTGTAAATCGATTATTGTAAGAGGCCTGGTTTAGTGCACTTTTACATTAATTGTGCAACTATAACACAATATGGTGGGTTTAAGAGTGTTTGGGTTGACACGCATTAATATTCTCCATTACCACCAGTACCTTTAAATAGTATTCGGTAGCAACCAGATTTAACTGCACTTTAAAGCACCTTACATAGAGTAGTAGAATTATTTTCATTTGTATTTTAAAATGGATAAAGTTTATACAATGCTGATGGCCACCTGTGTTAGTATGTTTGGACATTGTCTTCTGCCATCACTAACTGCAGGTATGTGAATTCGTCATTTTTTCCTATTGTTTGGGGCGCTTGTTTCAGCCAAAGGTTTTTCTGCAGTAACTCGAGCAATTTAAATAATACGTACATCAGTTATATATCACTAGAACTGGCATTGTTAGTGGTAAATAAAACTACTTTACTTTTGAAAATCGGTTGAGAAATAAATATTTTACAGCCAAAATAATTGTTCCTATGTAAATTCCTTGTTGGTGGGACAGCAGAAAATTAAGAAATGTCAAATAACTTCTGTAATATTTCATAATTTGCTATAGAACTTTCATGGTGTCTTAATTTACTAATATCCAAAAATTTAAAACCATTTTTGGATAAAATTTCCAAAAATAAATAAAAGTTCTTTCATGCAACCGATTTTATAAAGTAAGCTATTTTTATTTACCACTAAATATGTCTGTCTCACTGATATACAACTTATTAAGGCAGTAGATTAATTTTATCTTAAAAGTCCAAAAAAACGTTGGCTGAAACAAGCGCCCCAAACAATAGAAAACAATTAAATGTTTTTAACTCCGTGATATTCATGAGCTACAACTGTTATCTATATATTTTACAGCTTACAATAGTTAGGTCCTAACTCAATTATAGGTCCTAACTCAATAACAAAGTGTGTCTACTTTCTCTGTTATGAACACAGCTATTTGATTTATACAATAACGTTTGAATTTCCACACACAAAACATATTGTCTCAAAATCTAGTGAGGTATCCATATTGATTGCCTATGCGTATGTGTTAATAGTGATTTATAAGTGGACATGATAACAACAGCACCAGACGTATGTGCACGTTTTAAATCTGAATTCACCATTCTATATGCAATAAGCTATGGTAGCTGATTTTTGCCATTTCGTCTTTCAAAGACAAGCTTATTGCTCTCATTAAAAAACTTTTGCCAGAGAAAAAACTACATTTTTGGCCTGTAACTATATTAAAGCGTTTTTTACTAACGGCTGTTTAAACAATTACACTATGTGGAATTGCCAAAACGTTTGTGAAGCACTCATTGTCCTATTAGATAATATTTTCGTCAGGTATGGAACTACCGTATATAGGCAAATTGTTGGTATTCCTATGGGTACGATATTCTTGTATTGCTATGAAAGAGATTTTATGTTGAGTTTTTCATCCGATACTCAGGTAGATGTAATTGAAGCCTTTAACAACACCAGTTGGTATCTGGATGACATACTGAACATTGACAATCCTTTCTTGTCTACTATGGTTAATACTATCTGTCCTACGGAACTTCAACTCAACAAAGCTAACATTTCTGATGCTGTCGTGTTTTTTTGTATTAATTTACATCTCTCTATTGAAATAGAGGGCTGGCGTGGCGCTGTCGGTAGTGCGGCGGATTTGATCCTATCCTCCTATTGGTTCAATCCTCCGTGGTGTCACTGAGTTCCGTCGGTGTGTTCCTGGGCAAGACACTTTCCCTAAGCCTCGTCCGTCGGATGGGGACGTAAACCGGGTGGTCCTGTGTATCGGTCTATCCTCCGGACACGTTAAATAACCATAGGAATCTATTCGATAATAAGAGTAGGGCAGATTCCCGGATTCCTATGTATCCTTCCCCTCTCTTTGGGGCGGCTCTAAATAACCTATACTGTGTTGATGAGCCGTTAAACAACATCAATTCAATTCAATTCTCTATTGAAATGCAAAATAATTAGGCTAATCTATGACAAGAGGGATGATTTTAAGTCTGATATTGTTAATTATCCCAAGTTAGATGGGGATGTTCCCCGAACGACTTCTTATGGGGGCTATGTTTCTCGACATATTCGTTTTTCTAGAGCTTGTAGTCGTGTTGAAGACTTTAATATTCGTAATATTTGTATAACTAAAAAACTACTCCAGCAGGGCTAACGTTATCATAAACTCGTAAAACATTTGCAAACTTGTGTTATCCTGATCTTCTTTTAAAATATACAAATAGTTATTTAAGAAATCTTTTGCGACAAGGACTATCATAGCCGGACATCTATGGTGATGTGATTTACAAACTTCGTAAGATCCTTATAATCTTCATAATCATTTTCATACAATCTTCATTAAACTTGTTCAAACGTTTATCAAATGAGGTTATGACCCTATCATTTAGCAACGCACTGCATGTTTAGTGGTTGACCCATTTACAGTTCAAAACAATGCTTTCCTCTGTGGACCCTACAAACTTCGTAAGATCCTTGGTCATAATCATTTTCATACAATCTTTATTAAACTTGTTAAACAGTTTATCAAACTAGGTTATGACCTTATCATTTTGCAATGCACTGCATGTTTAGTGGTTGACCCATTTACAGTTCAAAACTATGCTTTCCACTTTGATAGTGCGATGACTGGACATATTGTGGACCCTATGATGACGTCTACCTAAATCCTCATAGAACGGTAGCGTTTGATGTTTCTGTTAAATGTGTCTTGTTGTACCCTAAACGGTTTGTTCTCTTTATGCTCTGGCTTCTGCCAAGTCACTGAGTACTTGTTTTGTGGCGTGTAATGCTTTTGTTTTTGTATGTTATGATCATTTATGTTATACTTATATTGCCTATTAATGCTGCCATGTTTGTAAGAGAATATAACCTGTCAGGGATATCTTTCTTGACACTGTCCCGTTTTATTGGGATGACAAAAGGGTAAGTGTGAGGTTTGGTGTCCCCTAGAACCTGGTTTAAACCTCCAGCGGTCCTTTTGCCACTGACCGTTCTAAGGTGGTAGCCATTTATGTTTTTGATGTCATATCTTGCCTTTTATAAATCTTTGTAGTTTATTTCTTTGTGTGTTTGTGATTGACTGTGGTCATTGAATGCTGCATTTCCAGTTCGATTGATACCCACCTTTACTGTTATTTAGCCACAGAAAAGACTTCAGAACACAAAAACGATATATCCAATGCGACAAAACGACAGAGCGACGACAGAGAACAAAATAACAACATTTCAAACGCGAAAAGATGAATTATAACGTACTTGACAAGAAATCCTGCAATCTGAATGGTTAACGTTCAAAAATGTGCGACTATAAAATCGTGCATAACCCGTCGCAAATCAAGTTATGTGACGTTAAACTGTCAAAACGGGACGTCATTGATTTACATTTCAATACGTTTGCCACTACTAATAGCATTAAAAGTAGATAATAATCTAAAACCAAATATAGCAATCAAGGATCATCGGGGAAGTTTTATATAACAACATTATATTATTAATTCGTCTTTTCGATATCGTTTCCACTGAACTATTCATATTAACATGTTTATACAAGGTAAATTTAACATTTTCAGTTTTTTTTAAATAGTGTCGAAATAAACGAGTAACACTTTTATTTGTTTTTAATACTTTTATTTCAGACTCATTGTGTACTTACATATACAGTTGCATAGACATATATATATATATATAGCTGGTAAAACATGTTAAACGGAAAGAAAATATAATAGAATCCAGTCAAGATAATTGAATTTCAAGAAGAGCAAAAACGAAAATAACGAAATGAATGAAGTCAATACAAACCTACACTAAATTAACTATTAATATTACATTCTTTAATATACGAGCCGCAACACACGAAAACGTCCCTTCGGACGTTTAGACGGAAGGGACGTTTTTCACGACAACGTCATAACGTAACAATTTATGACGTCGGCCGGTAATCAATTAATTACTAATCAAATTTCTCGTCACTTCTGTGTTTTACCTAATTATATCATAGGGAATATGTTTCTTAATATAAGTAGTTGATGCTATAGAAAATGGTAATTGTTTATGTTTTTTGTTGTTATTTAATCAATGACGTCGACCAAGACGCCGACGTCAACGTCAAAATTAATGGTGTGTACGATCTTTAATTTTCAAATTGAGATAAATTCATTTTTAAGATATCAACATCAAATAAAGAGATGTTTAAAGAGAAAATCACCGTGTTTCATAAACATCAAACAACATAGAAAGTGAAAATTTTGTCTGAAGGGTCGTTTTCGAGTGTTTCGGCTCATATGTATACAAACATATACACACACATACATATATACATGTATATACACACATACACACATATATACATATACATACATACATACACACATACATACATATACCTAGGTATACCAAACAGGGTAATTTTACTTAACTTTCCTAAATAAACAGTTGGCTAATTATGTTCCATCTCGCCTTTTTTTCATTCGATTTTGGTACAGAGTACATAAATGATGAGAAAAATTCCAAGTGTTTATATCTTTTCAGATGTTCGATGAAAACATCATAGTTTGGGAGACATTTTTTCAATTTGCTTGAATAGACATAACTTTTATAGACAAGGAAACAAATATTAATAATCGAATTTAAAACATATTCATGCTGTTTAAAACCAAGGAGGACCTCTTCGGGTCGTAATTCAATAGAAATTCCGCAACGATTCTTAATTTGTTCAAACAATCTTAGCAGTATATTCTTTGAATACATACATTCAAAAAATAGATGTGAAACAGTTTCCTGTGAGTTGTTGCAAAAAGTGCATAGTTCTATTTCTGACATTATACATTGATACAATTTGGCATTGGTAAACAAAATACGTTGAAGTATTTTGAATTGAAGACTTTGGAGGTAAGTGTCATCGATTATTTTAAAAGTGTTTTGATATAGAAATTTCCAGTCTTCGAGTAACACTTAATTGAGAATCCTGTGTGTACATTTAGGAATTATGTTACAGATAATATAGACAATATAATTGAAACGTTAACTCCACAAACTGTATAACTGTTTCTATATTCCATCTCATATATATGAGCTTATGAATTCATACTTTATAATTTTTGAATATTTCACTTTGTCCCTATTTTCAACTACTTTTGTGTTTGTGACGTCATATGCCTTTATTCTTTGTTAATATTGCCATTCATATTTGTCCTTTTGCGTGGTGTTGGGTTAACTGTGTTCTGTGAAAGCTGCATTTCCTGTTCGACTTTTTTTACTATTTTTAAACACTCACCCCTTGGAGTTTCCCTTGATAGTGGAATGGGGCCTTGCTAATTTTATTTAGACATGATGGCTCGCGTGCTCAAGATGGATAAGTGGACTATGCTATGGACCAATTTACTTCACGGAAAAAATAAAAACAACTTTGAATAAAACTGTACCAAACGTTTTCGTATAATGGACACAATTTTTGCCATATAGATATTCTTTGTGGTATTATATTTGCATGAAAGATCTTGCATTACTGTCATGTGCTATATGGTTGATATTTATCATGCCTAACATATGCATTTGGTTGAATATTTAACCTTTCACTTGGCCAAATCCAACACATTTTTTTACTCTCTTTTTTTAAGATTACTGACCGATAGTCCTTAACATTACATTCAATAAGTAAACGTATCATGGCAAGAGATCTTTTCACACACTCATTGCATATTTACTAATTACAGGTGAAATGGTGTATTATGTAAATGAATCCAAAACAACGTGGCACGAGGTGAACTCCAGCTGCACACTGGCTCATCCAGACATCAAGTATGCAGATTCAGGAAACACTGTTAATGTCAACATATCGGAACTAGATGTAAATAAAGGAGATAAATTATGGCTAGGTTACATCGCGGCCTATCGTATCTTCCAGTATATAGGTAAGAGATCAGTACACGAGATCAATTATGATTGTCCGGTATATGGGTAAGAGATCAGTACACGATACACGAGATAAATTATGATTTTCCAGTATATAGGTAAGGGAGTAGGACACGAGATATATTATGATTTTTCAGTATATAGGTAAGAGAGTAGTATACGAGATATATTATGATTGTCCAGTATATAGGTAAGGGAGTAGGACACGAGATATATTATGATTTTTCAGTATATAGGTAAGAGAGTAGTATACGAGATAAATTATGATTGTCCAGTATATAGGTAAGGGAGTAGGACACGAGATATATTATGATTGTTCAGTAAATAGGTAAGAGAGTAGTATACGAGATCAATTAGGATTGTCCAGTATATAGGTAAGAGAGTAGTATACGAGATCAATTAGGATTGTCCAGTATATAGGTAAGAGAGTAGTATACGAGATCAATTAGGATTGTCCAGTATATAGGTAAGAGAGTAGTATACGAGATAAATTATGATTTTCTAGCATATATAGTTTATGGCTGCCTACGTGAGGTATTCCAAATGTTCCGGTTTATAGTTAGAATATATTAGTAAACGAGTAAATAAGGCTGTCTACATCCTGAATTACCGACTGTTCCAGGTTATAGGTAAGATATTTTGGTTAGCGAAATAACTTATGACTGGCTTCATCATGACCAAAATAATGTTTTCGTTTATAGACCAGTAGGAACGCCAGCTCTATGGCGTAGGAATATTTATCAAACAAGGTCACGTGATAAAATCGATAACAAAATGACATTATCGGGAAAATTGTCACTGTTCAGATTTCTTCACCTCTTATTTATAAACTATGATTATAACAAAACACCATCACAGATCGTTGTTAAAGTAATAATATTCACAAACTACATTGGTCGAACAGAATTGGTGTACACTTCGTGTAATTCCCATTAATAGTTAAAGGTATTTTTCAAAGGGATGAATTTAGGTTGTTTTAAGGTTTAAATTGCCAAAAATGCGCTTTTAAATCAAAATCGATTTATTTTGTCATTTTAGAAGCGAGAATAAAAACAAATGCATGTACGCGTAGATAAATCGTTCCTCTGTGCATATGCAAATTTTTAATGAAATCGGAGACAAGTACTTTTTTTTTCCCAAAATTAACTAACATGACCCACGGACTCAAAGACGGCATAATGCATATACATTTACAGACGCGACCGGGTACACAATAAATGAAATAATTCCATTATTTCAATACATATATTTCAAATGTATGTATCCATGCATTTCAGATTAAATTTCTGATCTATACATGCTTTTGGTTTATGCCGGAGTGCTCAGAATAGGTTTTAACAAACAAAATTGTAACGGTACGTCGGGAAAGGAAATGAGGATTGTGAAAATATATGTTGCAGTGCTAATTTTCTGAATCCGAAAAAAATGCAAAAAAAAAAAGTTTTAACAGCGAGAATGAATTTTTTTTCACGAAAGTGTTCATTGACATGTCTACTATTAAAACCCAGAATTTAAAGTCAATCAGAAAAAATTACTTTTTTTTTCCCAAAATTAACAAAGTACACCGTGTTGGCTAAAATATGAACAATCGCCTTTCGAAGTTAATGTACACGCGGGATATAAAACCATGAAATTGTGAAATCCTTTTTAAGAGATATATTGATTTCAACATTGTTCTGTATTTAATAAATTATTAGAGTAGAATGTTCACCGTTTTTCTCAAGGACACCATTACGGTAGTATCCCTGCAGCCCCGCCCCTCATTCCACCCCCACCACCCTCCATACGGTATTGATTAGGCTGCTAATGCGCAGTTTTAATCAAATTTGATTTATTTCATCATTTTAGAAGCGAGAGAAAAAAACAAAAGCATGTACGCGTAAATACATCTTTCCTCTGTAGATTTGTAAAATATAAAAAAAATCGGAGGCAAGTACTTTTTTCCCCCGAAAATTAACAAAGTACACCGTAATCGTTTAATACGCCGAATCGACGTTCCAAATCGATCTTCGCACGGAATAAAATTGTGGAATTATGAATTCATTTATAAAGATAAATAGATTTCAACATTGTTCAGTAGTTGTTATATTATTGATGTAGTATGTTAACAGTATTTATGAGAGCAACATTACGGTAGTATCCCTCCAACCCCGTGGGTTTCCCCACTCAAACCCGTACACACAATACGTTGTGTATTGCTGAGAATGCGCCTTTTATTCAAATCGATTTATTTCGTCATTTTAGAAGCGAGCATAATAACAAAATCATATAGATACATCTCTCCTCTGTATATATGTAGAATTTCAATAAACGGAGACAAGTACTAATTAAGTAACAGGACCGTCCGACCCAAAGACGGCAACATTCATATTCATTAAGGAAAGACGACCGGCTACAGAAACAATTAAATAATTTCGTTATGTAAACACATATATTTAAAATGTATGTGTTCATGTATTTTACACTAAATCTTTTATCTATACATGCTTTGGGATTATGTCAGAGTGGCCAATTTATTTTAACAAACAATGTTGCAACGGTATATCGGAAAATGAAATCATGATGGCGGCAACATACGTTGCAGAGTTAATTTTCGAAATCAGAAAAAGCGATAAACTAATATAAGTTTAACAGGCAGAAAGAAGTATATTCTTTTAACTGTTCGTTTAAAACTGAAGGGGCGACTCGAGTTTTAAAGAAAGCAAGATTGGCATGTGTCCCTTTAACCAAGTAAATAAATGACTGACGAGTAACATACATGTTACTGTCGGTAACAAACATGATTATGTGTAGACTCGAAGATTTCATAACATAAACGTGGATATGACATTGTGTCAATGGAGCACTTGCCAGATTTGTGGTGTTGTGAAACACTGTACGCGTGAATCCAAAAAGTGCGGGTCGTTTATATTTATAGGGCATATATAGTTATATATATATTTATTTATATATATTATTCTTTTATATTTATATGGTCCCAGAACGCAGTCATACTCACTACTATATTGAAAGTAAATACTGAATATACATGTGCGGTGCGTTACGATTTGTAGTATTTGAAAACAGACATATTAAACATTTCCCTGAACATATATACTATATTCATAGAAGTATTATTTCCTGGAAAAAAAATACATGTTTGTTTTCAGCAGTTGAAATCTACTATATTCTGCGAATATTGTTATTTTGAAAATTTGAATACGTCTGTTTATATCAAATAGCATGTTTTGTTTGTTTTAATATATATATTTTTTAATTTATGATTTAAAAAAAAATGGATGATCGGAATATGTCTTACACACTGTTGAATCCTGTAATATTTAACAACAAGTGGTTTGGTTCACAGGCGACAGAATCGGTGAACAAAACCACTTGTTTTACTGGATTCAACATTGTGCAAGAAAATATTCATATATTATACCATTAATATTATAACATGTGTGTTGTAACATATGCTTATCCTTGGATAGTGGATGTCTGCAGGGAACTTGACCTATTACCTAAAAATCAAACGATCATCCTCTTTCCACTGTCCAACAATGAAGTTTCGTGAAATTTGCTTTAGGTAAGAGTAAAAACTGTGTGGGCAATACTTTTCATTTTCCGGTCATGGTAACGGACCTTTCAACTACTGACTTCAAAATAAACAGGGATTATCATTTCACCAAAGGCATTTAAAGTATGAAGTTTTATGAAATTAGCTTCAGAGAAAGTAATAAAGAGTTTGTACAAAGTTTCGTCAAAATCCAACAAGTAGCGCAGACAAGATTTGTGACAGACGAACGGAAAGGCCAAATCTATTGTGTCTCACCTACCACTTTGTGGTGGAAGACATAATTATAAAGACAATATTTTAGTTCATATGTATACTTTATTAAGCAAATAATTGAGCGAACATAAACTTCAGCATTGACTCTGGCCAGTGGTGTACATGGAGTCTTCTTCCACATGACGTGCAGACTGAAAGAAAAGAAAGACATAGAATAAAAAGTTAATATAAGTCGTGCAGAGTATTCAGTTTGAATCAGGTGTTGCGAGAGGGATCTAGGGCATATTTAGGGGAATGGGACAGTTTAAAATTTAATTATTGTTTAACGCCTCATCAACACGTTGTTTAGGTTATTTCGAACCGCCCGAAAGAGAGGAGGAAAGATACATAGGCATCCAGGAACCCTGCCCTACGCTTACTACCGATTAGATACCTATGGTTCTTTAACGTGCTTGGAGGGAGGACAGACTCCGATACACAGGACCACCCGGTTTACGTTCCCATCAGACGAACGAGGCTACAGGACACATCGAAGTAACCCAGTGGCGCCAGTAAGAATTGAATCCGTGTTCACTGGATTCAAAGCCGATATGCTATAAACGTCCCTTGACCAAAACTGAGTAAATGGCACATCAAGTAAAGGGTCAATACATATTATATTGTGTATCATACGAGTATATGATTGAACTGACATGATTATAGAACCATTTTAATGTATGTTTCACCCAACAGTACAGCAAGAATCTATTATAAGGAAAGTTAAATCTGACAGAGGGTGCAATGTTCTATAAGCCATTTTTACTAGAAGGGGAATAAAATACAAGTCTGGCCAAAAATCTAAAATTGTTAAATTTTACACGTTTTGTTCATAGGATATTTTACTTTAATGACTTAGTAAGGTCATTTTACATGGGAAGAAAACATTAATATACAACTATTTATTTTCTCTCTCAAAACCTGGTGATACCGCTAGTTTTAGAAATAAAACATGATTAAATAGGGCAGTTGAGAAGACACTTTTGTAGATGTGTGGTCTGTTCTGATGTGAAAATGTGTAAAACAGACACAAGATTGGAAATTTGCTCTGTGTCCCTTTAATAAATTGAGGACCCATCACATAGACCAATTAGATGATGTTAAAGGGGCACACGGCAATCTTGAAGTATTTATCAAGCTTTAACATTAGCATCTCCATTTGTTAACCTGGTAACATGTTAAATTTAAACCTGCTTGCATTAAAAGTTAAATAAATTATTATAGGTGCACTATAATCAACAGTAAGTAATGTGTAAAACAATTTCTTCTGAACTATTCTAATAAATAATATTAATGATGCACAAATGCAAACTATGCAGAAAATTTAACCGAACTCCAGAAGTTTTAAACAAATAAAGACTGCCTAGTGTCCCTTTAACACAACTTGTTTTCGCATGTATCCAGTACATGTAGTTTACACGAGCTCATATGACAATCACGCTGCACTATCACTGAAATATTTTTACTCTAACTTTGAACAGCACCGAGCAAGCATAACACAAGCTCCATTTAAAGAACTACACAAGTGCAAACAATTTTTAAAAAGGCTCTTACCTCCATATGATCAAATGGCATTTAATACGGCTTGACATTCTGAAGTCGTCAGTATCAATTCACTTAGAGCTGCTCAAGGACACGATTCACATTTGAGACCTCTCTGAAAACAACATCAGTCCAATGTCAATGATCAAACAGACATAGTTTATCCTTTGTTATACATAATGTAACATATTTAAAAAAGAAAAGATAAAATAACTAAATTGAATAAAGCATGAATACTACTTGTGCTCAATAACACTGTTAATGTAATAAACACATCTCTCATCATTCATTATACATGTAAAATATAATGTAGCCCAACTGGAGATCCATTAAAAACATTGTTCCACTTTCACAGCATATTTCCAGCCCATGGAATAGTCATTTCTTTTGAGACACACTGGAGGCAAGCGTAGTAGCTACACCGCCTTAAAGGCTTTTAAGTGAAATGTACTTTCTCGAAATTGCGTTGTTTTTTTCGCAACAGAATGTAAATAAATGTAAATTCAAAATCACTTCCTTGCCTCAAAACTTTACTGTACATAAATATGAATCTGACCGATTTCAGTCAAATGTCTATGGCAGATTACATTGTTTCAATGGTAGTTGTATCGGGTTATGTATTCACGAATGTGCGAGAAAATGGGGATAACATAACGATATAGAGACCCCGCTAACTATTTACATTCATGCATCTGAGGGGTGGGGGTGGAGGGGGTTTCTAGTTTTCTTACCCCCTCCTTGTTTTCGGTATGCAAGCTCCATCTACCCCCACACCCTCATCCACCGTACTTGGGTGGGGGCGGGGTGCGGGGGACATTGATAGCATTTCTACTAGCAATTGTTTTATTTCACTAAACGTTCTACAGTTTACAGTACATCCAGTTACTGGAAAGATCGGAGTACACGAAAAACACTTATAGTGATTATGAACTTTCTATTATACACTATACACTACTTTTTTAGGCACTGTATTTGGCCAATGTCTAAATATGCACGATCTAAAAGGGGTGTGTACTGTTTATTAACAAACACATTTTAATGACAAAACAAATACCTTGATCATGGACCTCCAGCAGCAGACAATCATCCCAAATCCAACTTGCAACAACATGTCAATTTCACGTGTCAAGTTATGTCACGGTGACCTGTCAGTCACCAACACTGCATCGTGTTGACACATAATGGGACGTTATTTCGTCCGGTAAGGTATTAGTTTTTACATAATCTACGGTATGAAACACTGTACGCGTGTTGTTGGACTCCATAGGTACCCGTAGTGCTCGCCGACGTAGCGCGCCCAATTTCGGGTGTAAAACAATGGCGTCTGTTTTAGTTGAAAATTCGTAAAATAGTCCGTAAAATACAAAGAAATAGTCCATGTTCGCGGAGTTAAAATGCGAACAGAACTGATATGTTATAGGTCCGTGGCGTTCCTACTGGACAGGAGATATTAGTAAACGAGGTAAAGTATGACTGGTCTAAATCACTGCCTATCGCATATTCGAGTATATCAGTAAACGAGATAAATTAAAGCTGGGCTATATCATGGCCTATCGTATATTCCAGTATATTAGTAAACGAGATAAATTATAGCTGGGCTACATTATGGCCTATCGTATATTCCAGTATATAGTAAACGAGATAAATTATAGCTGGGCTACATCATGGCCTATCGTATATTCCAGTATATAGTAAACGAGATAAATTATAGCTGGGCTACATCATGGCCTATCGTATATTCCAGTATGTTAGCAAAGGCGATACAACGTGGCTGGATACATCATGGTGATTTATTATTGGGATTGTTCAGTAGTTAGGTAGAGGATTAGAACACGAGATATATTATGGCTACATCAAGTCATACCGACAACAAACAAATTATAATCTTTATGTGACCCAGATCTTGTATTTTGTATTGTACTCTTTTAATATGGGTGAATGCAATCCTAATGTACTAGAAGAGAGCAATATTTGTAGTATTTATAGTCTGTTCCAATGTTTTCATTCCAATGTTTACATTTACTGGCTTGTAATGTCCAGTCTGTGTATATTGACCAATACATGTTCGTCATGAGTGAGTGGGTGAGCGATTATATTGCATGATGGGTCCTAATAACAATTGCCGCCAAACTAATCAATTCTCCGCACTTCTCCTTCTGGCTGACGACGTATAACACCTACTTATACTCATGAAGGTATCTTGTTCTTTCACGTCAGTGAAAGAAAGCCTAGAATAATTCGTGAGAATTATGCTGGTACTAGCATCTCTTCTTTGAGTCTGCAAAGACATTGTTTGTGTATATATATTATGTTTAAATGATGAAATACCGCCGCGTGGGTTTTGTATCGTATTTGTCTTGTTTGTCTGTTTTCAGAGTCTTGTATATTAAGTATTCGTTTGTATTGTTTTAGGTTTATACCGTACTATTGAATAATAAAGCCACGATCCCCGGCAGATCCCCGGCAGAAAGTGTTGTTTAATTTATTACCCCGACGGGACAGTGTAAATAAAGATATCACCTCCAGGTTATATTCTCTAACAAACAAGGCAGCATTAATAGGCAATATAAGTAAAACACATAAATGATCATGTATATATAATATAAAAAAACAAACGCCTAGACAGCCACAAAGTAAGTACTCAATGACTTGGCAGAAGAGAGAGCAACAAGAGAATAAACCGTAGGTCACAACAAGATTTAAGACAACTTCAAACGCTACTGTCCTAAACGATTTAGGTAGACGTCATCATATGGTCCACAATTTGTCCGGTGACCTTTATTTAGATATAGTAGTTATAGATAATGTCTGACGTGATCAGACTTCTTGTCAATATACCTGTTACGTACAGCTTTTAATCATGAAGCAGTATTATCTGTACAACCCCCAACCATAACCCTTAGATTACCCTAGCTACTTCATGGCCTTCGTATGTTCCAGTTTATAGATACGATTTTCATTTATAGGATCAGTTAATTTTATACATACTCAGTTGCAAAAGAAAGTGGACACTGACTTGTGTTTAGATTTAATTGTATAAAGTTTTTTTAGAATTAAATTGACAAATTCCAGAATGAATATACCATGTTTGGTATCAAAGTTTTTATCATTTCATTGCCAATATCATGTTGTCATTTGTTTTTCAATAGATCGAATCATTAAGGGACTGTCGCTTGATAAAGAGGATAGGGTGTAAAGTAAAATGTTCAATGTGTCCAGTTTCTTTTGCAACTAAGTATATGTGTAAGTTTTGGATAACTTAACAAACACAACACAAATCCCATGCTAGCCGGTATTTTTCTGTATATATATATGAGATAAGGTCATAAAATAAATTGGTGCAATAGCTACATCATTGCTTAGCAAATATATTGCTTAAAGAGGTAACGTATGACTGGGTTACTTCATGGTCTGTGGCGGTAGCCCAACATTACGTGGTCCGAGTATTAACTTTCATACCCCATCCAGCTCCTTTCCAAGACGCGAAGACGGGGTGGGCTGGGGTATGAAATAACACCTTAATTTCGGCTTAAAACTTTTGCATATTGTAAAATTAAAACATTTAATAGGCAATATTAAACAGGTTATCGCATTTTATTCAGTAAAAAAAATATTTTTAAACGTGTTTTATTATCGAAATATGTGTTATAAAATTCTGCTAATATAAGCTTTCTCATCAATTAATGGAATTAAGGCGGGACCACGTAATGATTCAACAACCCGTTTGTTTTCGTGATGTCACTTGCTTTGCTTTTTATTAACATGATTATCATTGTAATTGTCGTTTTAATTGGGTGTTTTGGGTGTTTAATTTGGGTGTTTTGGGTATTTAATTGGGTGTTTTGGGTCGACTGTGTTCTGTGAAAGTGGATATTAGAGTCGAACAGGAAATGTAGCATTCAAGGACCACGGTCAACCACAAACACGCACAGAAAAAAAACTACAATGAGGAATAAAAGGCAAGATATGACATCTCAAACATAAGAGGGTTGACAATAGGATTTCCGCCTTTGAACGGTAAGTGTCACAAAAAATGTAAATCAAGATATCCCCACCAGGCTGTATTCTATAGCTACACTTCCTGTTCGACTTTTATACCTTGTTTTATGTTATATAACTGTAGTTATAATGGTTACAGGTTGTGTTAAATCAGACCAATTCAAATCCATTGCTACCAAGAACCTTACTGTGTGGCCGAGTCCTGGACAGTGTTATTCGGCGTGTGGCAATGTCGGATATATTGGAATGAGGGTACATATACATAATAACTACTGTGATATATATTAAATAAATTATATTATATTATGTTGGGTAGGATAGGGTAAGGTAGAGTAGAGTAGGGTAGGGAAGGCTACGCTACAGTATACTACTCTACACTAAACTATTTAACACTACACAACACTACAATGGTAATGTACTACACTACAACACACTAAACTACACTAATAGACACTATTTTACATTACACTACACTACACTACACTACACTACACTACACTATAATATTCTATTCTTAAATACTATTATATGACATATTTTATGTTATGTTATATTATGTTATGTTACGTAAAACCCTGTCAATGTCCCATACATAATTATTATATATGTTTTGCTTTTACACGGTTCTTTCTTATACGTGATATGATCATATCAAAGAGAGCTACTACTAGTACCATATATAACAAATCTTGGTATGATCTCGGTCGAGTAGTGAACCCACGGTCTCCGCATGTGAGGCGAACGCAATACCATAATCACCGCCGCAGTGAACAAATTGAACCGGCCAACAGACATCTCTAAATGACAAAGTTTTTTAAAAAAAAACTCGGACAGATGTTCGACTCATTTTCTTCCGTACACACAACCTTGTATAAAGGATATTACCAAGGTGTTTGATAATGATCTAAGCGTTTCCAGTACTACCATACATAACAATGTATATGTATCGCTGTAGGTTATACAGGGTGGAAGTCTGTGTTACTGTTCAAATGATCGACCAAATATGACAAATGCTACGGAGACGATGTGTGTCGGATCGTGCTCATCTCCGGTTGGAACTGCGTGTGGTGGTACTAACTATGTCTCTTTATACGAAACAGGTAACGGTATATTATTCACTTCTGGGAAATATGTACGCAGCGAGCAACGATTCGCTTCATATAAGTGCCATATTCGTACTACAGCTGTTGATGTAGACGCTAACTTTAGTATGGTGATCTCATCAATTCGTATCGTACAGTAACAAAATTGCAGATAGTTTCAAAGTGGTTTAGTTTAAGTAGTTGAAATGTTGTTAGCACATGTATATTGATATGGTTACTAACATTTATCCACCAGAGCTCACGTTGAATACAGCCAACAGTTCGGATACAGTAGCAGCATTTCTCGATATTCATCTCTCGATTTCAAATGATTGTATTCATACTAAAATCTATGATCAGAGAGATGATTTCAATTTTAACATCGTTAACTATCCACACCTGGATGGAGATGTACCTCGTGCTACCTCATACGGGGTGTATATCTCCCAGCTCATTCGATTTGCTAGAGCGTGTAATGATGTTAAAGACTTCAATGATCGGAATCAAGTTATTACAAGTAAACTTCTTCAGCAGGGTTTTCGTTATCACAAACTATGTAGATCTTTCTCTAAATTCTACCGCCGCAACGAGGGTCTGCTGGAAAAGTACAACACCAACCTTAAAACACTTCTGCGACTGGGCATATCACAACCCTCATTTTATGGAGATGTGGTCTATAAACTTCGAAAGTTAAAGGGGTCTGACGGATTTCCTGACCGCTTTACATATTTAATCAGGAAGTTCGTCAGAAAAGGATATAACCCTTTGGTTTTACAGCGCACTGCATGTTTAGGGATTGACCCCTCTACAGTCAGTCATTACGCTTCACTTTTCACTTGTGCGATGACTGGACTACCTCTTGGGACTCTATGATTGTACCTACTGAGACCCCAACTAAGGGAGGTTGGTGCATGAGTTTTCGTACCTCGAGTTTTCTGGTCGTACCCTAGATTGGTTTTCTCTTTAGCTGCAACTACTATGGTTGTTCAGTACGATTCTGGATACATCCTGAGATGTTTATTATTATTTTGTGTATGTGTTTCTTTAGTTAGATTCTCTGGATGTGGATTTTATTGTTAGAGAATTCCTTTTATTGGGATGTAGTTTTGTTTACACTGTCTTGTCTATTTGGGCACTGAAGACAGGATAATAGCGAGGATTGTGCGCATATAAAATCTATTCAAGCTAACCAGTAGGCCTTATTGCCTACTGACCGTTCCAAGTCGGTAAACCTGTCTTCACCACCCTTTCTGTTGTTTTTTGTCTCTTTCATTGTATTTTCAAGTCCTTGTTTGCAGTACAGTGCGGACCTGCGATGCCATTGCGTTCGGACGCTGTGGTTTCTATAGGACCCTATATCTCATTTTCACATTACCCATACATATTTGGTAATTGTTTTAAACACATTTGATACTTTGATTTATACATACGTTCTACAAATTATGACAATGAAATGGAATATTTAGATGCAAATAACGCAATTTACGAAACTGAAAATATAAGAATGATTATCGGGTACTCCAAGTATAAAATGTGTCGAAGTTTCTTGAAAAGCCACACAAAATAAACACCGTCAAAGTTTGTTTATAAATTGAATTGACCAAACCTTCCGTACTATGCACTAACCTCTTCTCGCCATGTACAGATTCCCTAGGAGTGGTATTGTATCTTGTATAATTGTATTACCTTAGTATTGAAATGGCAAAACTAGATGGCGTTTAACACTTAACGTATTAATCAAAGTACTGACACTAACATCATTTTGGATGTAATGCCGGCACGCGCGATTTTTGCAAAATATGTTTGCAGTAAAATATTTACCATAAACATATGTTCAAATCAATCTATTAAATAAAAGATATAAAAGTAGAACAGGAAATGCAGCATTCAAGGACCACATTAAATAAAAGTCTAACTCAAAACAGTGAAAACACACTTCAAATATCCTCCATGTTTTACAATGTATAATTGCATTTCTTTTGTTTTGCAGTAACGAATTTATCTGTTGACAATGTAAAACTCAATGAAGACGATATTGATAGAAGTGGAGACTGTGTTGCCTTTGACCCGACCACCAGTGACTTCTATTGGCGAGCTTGTGCATATAAACCTCTCCAAGTTATTTGTCAAAGTGATACAGGGGCATTCCTCTCTAACAAATACTCGTTAAAGCAATGGCTTGATTCATCTGTAGAATGCTTCAAAGACAATATGTATCCCCTAACATTCGAAAAGGTATCCTCAGTAGCGGGTCTCTTCTCCTCGACAGAACACATGGTATGGACAGGAATGCTTAGAAGCTTTGTTGTGTTCAGATCCAGTGGTAATTACCATGACAGTATTTGCATGTAAAGACATTTTTTGCATGTGTTTGCATGTAAAGACAGTAATTGCATGTAATACCAATAAAGTTGAATAGTGGGGGCATAGTATGTGCTCTTCCAAATAACTTCTTTGCATAAATGAACAAAAACCTAAACATACGCTTTATAAGTTTGAGTATTAATTATAATATGTGCTGCAACCGTTGACGTATGTCTTTGTATTTCAAAGACTTTGTTTATAATATGTTATGTGTTATGTGATATTATTTAAATTCATTTATGCGAACGCACAATTAAACTAAAGAATGAATGAATGATGTTATAGGTCATATTGTGCGCCACAATTAAACTAACTGGTGTATAACTTTACTAATTGCTAACATGCTTCCTTGTATGCTACATTATCATTTTTAGGTATATACCTCTTTTCTAGATCAAGAGCAACTTGTTTTAACCGTTTTATAAATCCGATAAAAGTGATGCCAAACTAAGCAAAATGACTTTCACATTATCATACGAAGAACTATTTAATTTGAAGTAAATGTCAAAGTATGTATAAAGGTCGATCAGAAAATGTAGCATTCACAGAACACAGTCAACCAGTGACACGCATTCACAGAACACAGTCAACCAGTGACACGCATTCACAGAACAACGTCAACCAGGGACACACATTCAAATCAAACAACAATAACAATGGTTAATAGAAACAAAGTATGCGACACCACAAACATAAAATGTTTTGAATCAGGGTAAATAGTGCACCCCCACCACCCCCCCCCCCCCCACCCCACTCACACACACCACCACCACCACCCTTCACCTCCCCACACCCTCTCTTACTCTATCGAAGTTAAACGAGACGTGTAAATAAACAAATAAATGAAATCCCGCCAGGCTTTATCCTGTACCAAACAAAACAGCATTTATAGGCAATATACGTAAAACACAAATAAAGCATGTATATATGAATATGAACATTATGGCATAGAAAGCCACAAAGCAAGTATTCAATGATTTCGCAGAAGCCAGAGCAATAAACGAATAAACAAAATTAGATTTACCATCCTTTGCATGCATGTTCCTTCTTCAACATAGCATTACTATGCATAATTAAATGGAACCAACTTCGACAAATGTGTTACTATGGCTTTTATGTCATGCTCGTTACCGTACTTCATGTTTTATATCTATATTTACTTGTAACTCTGTTTAGAGAAACCAGGCTTGTAATTCACCAATAATTCTTCAAACTATTCTAAGGCTTCAGCTCAAGTACTCAAAATTTCGTTAACAAATATGCGCATGGCCTTCATAGATAAACAATCGTAAACGTTGCTATTTATTAGTATTTGTCATATGTATACATAGCAATTTTTATGAACGTTTATAATTAAAACCTTTCGAAATACATGTATTTGTAATTGAAATTCGCATACTTGTGCTTAAGTCTACGAATATTCTCAAGAATGGTTAGTGAATTCAAGGCTTGGTTTTCTTTTTTTTATACAGCATAAAATTAGCATAAAAGTGCTACTTAATCGGTCTAGTCCAAGTGCAGCAACACATGTATGCCAGTAACTTTATCCTTAGACCGCTAATTAAACTATTTATCTAATCGTTGTTTTATCCTCGTAATAAGACAATACAGTTTCCTTATTTTAATTTGAAAAACAAATTCTAATGATAGTAATACAACTAGTATCTTAGTATGATCTACAAGTGGTAATTGTTATAATTACAGACATATATCCATTCGCAACATCTCGTACACTGCTTCGAGGCACTGCTCGAATGTAAATCGAAGGTCACCATATTAGTTACTTCATACAAGCGTGACGCGCGTCACATATCCGCCAAAACGAACTTGCATTCAAAATCAAGTTCTCTTCAACATTTTGCAATGTCATTTAGCCGATTGCTCCATCTATAGTTTATTTACATGAAAACAGTGATAAAAACTTCATCTGGATTGTAAATAACAAACATGCAACGCAAATCATATATCAATGAGTGTGTCTGACGGTCATTGTTTATATAGCAACAGCTTATCAACAGTTCACTATTTTCTGTGCCGTTACCGTCCGGCTAACGAAATGTCAAGAGCTCGATATACACACGAGGCGGGATCCCGAAGAATGACGGGATTGACCGTGTCTTCACGATTGAAGTGTGTGTGTGTGTGTGTGTGACCACGGGGCGCATGTTATATCAGTGTGTGTGTGTGTGTGTGTGTGTGTGTGCGTGTGCGTGTGTGCGTGTGTGCGCGCGCGCGCGCGCGTGTGTGTGTGTGTGTGTGTGTGTGTGTGTGACCACGGGGCGCATGTTATATCAGAGTTGTGTATGTGTGTGTGTAGCAAGGTAATGTTCAACACAAATTTGTACCGCGGACAAGACCCTTTTGCCAAGTCACTGAGTACTTGCTTTGTGGCTTTCTATGATTTTGTTTTTATATTCATGTATACATTATCATTTATGTATTATACCATTCGGCCACGGAGTTTTTGGAAGAATATTGGAGTTTAGAAAGTATTTAAAGCACCTCTGTATTATTAACACTAATTTCGTTACAGATGACGGCGGCAAACAAGACCAATACGGCAATATGGGTGTAAAGTCAGGCAGGGTACTGTTCTCGGAAGATTCCACATCGAAATACAAGGCACTCTGTCAGAAAGGTGTATATTATTTGTAAACAAGAGATATAGTTGATGGCATAGCAGGAAATACATTTGCATTGTATGAATAAGGGGAATAATGTGTTATCAATATCATTTCTTACAATGGGATATTATAAAGCTAGTCAGCGATACCTGTGACGATGCATTGAAACCTCGGTTCACCGCGGTATTTTATCATGGTTTAATTCACGTTAACAAATGAAAACAAACAGCTTTCGTTACTGTTTCATTAAAGGCATCTAGGTTTAGTGTAAAATACAAATCGAATCGCTGTCAAAAACACCTGTTCACCTCTAGTCATTTTGAGAAAAGGCGACATTGTCATCGGACAGAAAGTATCTACGCATTGTATAAAGTGTGTGATTTTAACTTTAAGATATTGTACGTCATTAATATTCAAGAACTGTTGAAGCTTTGTTTTCTGACTGTTACAGTTCTACATGTTTATGATAGTCGTAAGTTCATTAACTCCAAGTGTATTGTTACCAATTTGATGTACTAAGAAAAGTACAATATGTGATTCGTGAATGTTAAAACGCTTTTGTTTTACTTACCACTTTCTCCTGTTAATTATCATTTGCTTTAATGAAACGTTACATGATGAAGAATATTAAGCTGGAAAAAGATATGCGTAAAACAAAATATTTTAAACAGCTTAAAAAGCAAACAAAATTTCCATAGACAATAACACTGAATATACAATAGATATATTACCAGCGGCAACTTTCAACGTTCTAGACGTTATTTATAATGTTTACAAATACAAAAAATACAAAAACAGATATGGAAATTCCATTATTATATCTTATTCCGATTATGTGTTTGTTTCTGTTTTTATCTATTCCATGATACAAAATACTGAATTATATGTAATTATATGTAATTGTTAATAATAAAATAGTGCACATGCTAGCGCCTCTCTGCAATTACAAGTTTCCCTGGATGCATGTTTAATGAACGGTGGAGATAAGGATATGAGGGGTGGCGTTGGGATGAGCTATGCCACTTGCATGTACCGAATGTTTCAGGTGCTTATGATGACATTCACACTAGCGTTTGTTTAGTGCTGTGCGGCGGCTATAAAATGTCGCCCGACTACACGTCTGTAGTGTAATTACTTACTGGTCCCTTGTGATAATCTAGCCCATTCTTTGTGGCTTTAAAGTAGAATACCGCATAAGCCGACGCTAGGGTAGTAAGAGGTGTTACACATTGTATTACTCTGATAAACAGACTAAATAAAACCGAGTATGTTACTTTTGTCTCTGTGTTGCTTCCAAGGGATCCCCTAATCAGTATTTGTATGCGTAAACTATGCATTATGTCTTTAAGCACATCATTTGTTTCTGGTATATGGTGTACTATCATTTGGAACTTTACCCCATGCAAAGGCGTAGCTGGTTCGAAATTGTGGGTAACAAATGGAACTTTATTCAGAGTGTGGTATAACCATTTGCCGGGGTGTGGTGAGGTCAAATATGTGGCTTTAAGGCGAGCGCAGGGATTTGTGATGGCTCGTGATCAATAGACTACGGGATCTTGTTATAATTGTATTACCTTATTGCAACTGAATTGTTCTGTTATCTACTTATGTATTTGTAATTTGTATTTATAACATTCATTTTTGCGGGTACCATTTAACGATTATATATCTTTATTTTCACAGAAATATCGATAACATCCAATGAAAACTCACGAACGACCGATTGGCAGAAAACAACAAAATCTTCTGGAGGTACATCAAATAGGCCAAACACTGGGTGGACACATAGGCCAATAATAAAAAATGGTATGGGTTCCTTGTAATTGTAAGATGTTGTTTAGTTTTCATTTCGTAATTAAAAATCGGGAATCTAGGAATTTCTTAATAAGTTTGTTTTAGTTTCTGCTGATAAAGCAGCTAATAATGTAATTCTTTGACGTCTCAATTACGTCAATGTTTAATGTCAGGAACTCGGGAGTACTAGTACATATACTCCAGAGCAATCTACTGAGGATAATATTATTTCGACACATATCACTCAGTGCAAAATGTTCAAGGCTGGAATAGACGAAAATCAAAATAGACTTTAAACGATGTATTGGATTCCCAAATTACACGAACAACCATATAAAGTAGATATAAAAATCGAACTGGAAAAGTAGCTTTCAAGGACAACATTGAACCACAAACACACACAGAAACACAGAACAACTTTAAAGATTAATAAAAGGTAAGATAAGAAATCACATACACATACGGGTTGACAATAGGGCTACCGCCTTGAAACGGTCAGTGGCAAAACAATGCCGCTGGGGGTTTAAACCAGGTTCTAGGGTGCACCAAAACTCACTCTTACTGTCATCCCAATAAAACGAGACAGTGTAAATAAAGAAATCCCCGCCTAAAGCCCGTTTTATTTTCAATTCTATTTCTTGCACCACTACAAATATCTCTAAACTTTTAACATCTTGTCTTACTGCCGTAAAAGATCGCGTTAAACAATATTGTGCTAAAGCTTATGAAAACTCTGGAATTAATTTACTTTGGCCTATTAAAAATTCAGGCGACGTTCTTGATAAAATTTGCAAAAACGTCAAGCTTCCCCTATAAGTACTTATGATTTTTCTACATTATATACAACGTTACCACACAACCGTATAAAAAGACAAGCTTACTGCTCTAATTCAAAATAACATTTGTTAGGGAAAATACTAAATGTTTGGTCTGTAACAATATTAAAGCATTCTTTACTAACGGCAAATTGTTGGTACCTCTATGGGCACGAACTGTCCACCCCTTTGTCGCATATTTGTTTTTATATTGCTATGAAACAGATTTCATGTTGAGTCTTTCACAAGAAACCCAGGCAGATGTTATTGAAGCGTTTAATGACACCTATCGATATCTGGATGACATCTTGAACATTGACAACCTTTCTTTTCTACTATGGTTAATAATATATATCCTAAAGAACTTCAACTTAATAAACCTAATAATTCTGATATTAACGCTTCTTTTCTCGACTTACATCTCTCTATTTAAAATGGAGAAATAATTAGCAAATCTATGACATTTTTGTGTTTTACTTATATTGCCTATTAATGCTGTCTTGTTGGTTAAAGAATAGTCCATGGTGGTGTTGTCTTTATTTACACTGTCCCGTTTTATTGGAATGACAGTAGGGTAAGTGTGAGGTTTGGCGCCCCCGAGAACCTGGTTTAAACCCCAAGCGGCCTCTTTTGCCACTGACCGTTCCAAGACGGTAGCCCGATTGTCAACATGTTTTGTGTTTGTGACGTTATATGTCTTTATTCTTTATTAACATTGCCATTCATGTTTGTCTTTTTGCGTGTTTTTGGGTTTACTGTGTTCTAAGAAAGCTGCATTTCCTGTTCGACTTTTGTACTTATATTTATATACATGGCATTGTAAAACACACCATTCATGACTTTAGCATGCATCATCAAAATAGTTTGACCAATCAGTGAATAATAAAATAAAACACCTCTACATTCTAGTAGGAGACAACTCGGTGTTTATCGTTGATGCTCTACTGACTTTAGCTCTTTATAAAGCTGATTTGTAGTGATAATTATATTAAAAGCTTTAATTTTTGTGTACAGCTATGTATAAATGTTTGTTGCTGTCTGATTTTAAAACACCAATATGGATGCATTTAATTTAAATATTTTTGAATTTTCATATAGAGATTGACGATAAAGTCCGTGTACATTTATTTTCACCTACTGAACATCTGAACATCTCGGAAATGTGTACATAATGACAGGATGTGAAAGTGAAAATGAGATATAGGGTCCTATAGAAATCACAGCGTCCGAACGCAATGGCATCGTAGGTCCGCACTGTACTTGCAAACTAATTTGTAATTTGATTCTGCATAACTAAGTGTTTATTTTTCTTTTCTTTGTGATTCTATTCTAGTGGTGTTGTTTTCCAGAGTTAACATATGTTGGTGTTGCTGTGGGGCTGCTGATAGCGATCATTATTGTCATCATAGTGGTACTGGCAGTAAGAAGGAGGCGGTAATATATTTCAGTTTCTACCTCGATTAGTCTAGGCATAAAAGAGCTGATGTAATTAGCCTGGAACTGGTGTAACGAAGAAAATTTACCTCCATAAAATAGTGAACCTCTGGTCATTATATAATACATAAAATAATGACATCGGTCATCAATTTACTTACGAAAAATGACTCCTTTAGGAACAGTTAGTTAAACGTTGACCCTTAGCACGCAGAAGAGTGACCCCTCATCCACACACACACACACACACACACACACACACACACCGTATAAAACAACAACCAGTCTATCCCCCACCCTCTGTTTCTATCTACCCTCCGGTTTGATCTATTTCATTTACCATTATGTGTTTCCCGTTTCCCTCTCCCCTACAAGACGCCATTCTATCTCACTGTATTTCTTCCTATCTCTGTCTTCACAATGTCCTTTCTCTCTCCTTTCATATCCGCTCTGCTCTCCGTGATCCCTCTCCCTCTATTCTCCTTCCTCCCTGTCTTTCTCTAACTCGCCGCCCAACCCCCAAGTCTATCCCTCATTTATTATTTTCCTCTTTTGTTCCTCACTCACCACCACCGCATTCCCTTTCCTTCTCATCCTCTTTTCTCTCATTCTCTCACTCCCTCTATCTACCTGCTCTCAGTTTCCAGTTCTCTCTATATGCCTCTATTCCTCCCTTGGTCTCCCTCTCTCTCTATTTTTTTACCTCTCTCTCTCTCTCTCTCTCTCTCTCTCTCTCTGTATATATATATAAAGGGAGAGAATTTGAACTCACTACGGCAACTTTCTAAACTGGGATCTCGAAGGTGAATCGTAAGAGATTCACGTTCACAAGGCAGAATAATTTATAGGGAGAAACATTTGTAAACTACCAAGGACAGACAACCTTCAGACGAACTACGGCAGGGCGCCTAGCTATGACGAGATACACAGAAATCAAGCGTATAAATTCACTCCTTAAAAAAGGTAGCTGCAACAACACACGTTGATGAACCGTATCTCTACATCATAACACGCTCGTCTGGAGGCACAATCGTCCGAAGGTTGTCTGTCCTTTGTAGTTCACAAATGTTTCTCCCTATGTATATATATATCTCATATTATGCTTCATATTTAATCTTCTGCTACAAACCATACTGTACGTTTATAGGGACACAGGGCAATCTTGATATGTTTAAAACTCGCGGCGTCCCATTAGTTTTTCAACTTAACTAGCATTTGTGTATTCATTATTATAATACTTATTAGAATAGTATAAAGCAAATTTTCCACCGCCATATGCTTGCCATCTTCGGGATAGTTAACATCCTGCACTGTTGATTTTTATGAATATTGAGTTCTGCTCAACACGGGGCTAGAGGGCATGAGCGGTAGCCAACCTATTCTACTATCGCTCACGAACAGTCTCAATCAAACCGAGACTGCAATATTTCGTATGTGTCGTGCTCGGCCGTTTCCAAAGGTCCATTATCATACTCTTTTGCATATTACTAACTGATGATAATATTACACCAATAATATATTCAAACGTATTTTAGAATAACAATTTTAAATTTTATGTATTTATATATCTTAAAGTCAAAATGATACTGCATAAATAAATCGAGACGCTAATTTCAGTGCTTGGTGAATCCTTCAAAATTATGGTGTTCACTTTAATGCTGCATTATAAACAGTATGTAGATTGTATAATTCTGAAATTGTCGCTATTACGTAATTTTTGCTTTCTATTTACTCAGTTTCTACCATGTATATGTTTGCTAGTAGACATGAGTAGGCATTGTGTCTGCAGTTCGTTGGCTTTTTGATGACAGTTTGTTCATTTCATTTTAGGCGAAACAAAGCGAAAGCAAAATGTAAGAAAGGAATCAAGGATGCTGTTCCACCTGATGATGAAATTGACAGTACGCATTCCGAAGCCGACTATGCACTAGCTGAATATGAAATGGGTGACAGTCGTCAAGGGACCACTTCAGGTCAAGCTACCAGTAAAGCAAAAGACAACCGTGACGACGTCTACGACACAACTTCTACCAGTAAAGCCATCATGAAACATGTAAGAAGTGACAATGAAGGCACCGAAAACATATACAATGTATTACATGGTGATCACACGGTAACAAGTTGCAGCAGTACTTCAGACGTGGTGGAGGGTTCCCCTGTCTATGATACAACCAGTACAACACAAGACAAAAGGCAATGTGAATTCACTGACAATGTCTATGGAAAACTTGAATAATAACGAAAGAATAAGTATAAAATGATGTCCCCCTCGTGTTCCTTTCGTTATCATATACATCAGAACATCAATACAATAATACTCAAGATTGTAAGTAAAAACATCAATTTATATTTTAAATGTACAAACTTATGATAAACAAAGTAAGGTTAAACACCATGTAAACACTGTGTAATTGAATTGAATTGGAGTTTTAAGGCGCATTTGAGGTTATATGACTTGAACAGGAATGAACAGGCTAGATTCATCCTCCATGTATATCGAGACTAAGGAAGTTTAAGTGTTTGAATCAGTGAAATAATGTAGGTGTGAGACATATGTTTTGCCTTTAAAAAATGCCTTTACATTAGTAATATAGTATTTTTATTTTGTATTTCGTTGATATAGAGATTTTTTCTTATATAATTGTTATTCTTTTTGCGTCACATTTTGGTTTAAACGCTATTTATTTCGTAATGTTTACATAGGTATTATATACAAGTTATAATACATGTAGTAAGGATCTGAAAACAAGTTTATCAAAGAGTATGAGAAGTCACATTTTGATATGGCTAAGTAACATAAATATTTTAATCATGAAAATTAAGCCAAAAAATCAGGATAAAATAATCAAGACTAAGGAATCAGAATGGTAGCTGGGCACAAATTGAGAACGTTAATAAGCTGTATTCTAAGCTGCTCTTTTAAGTAAAAATAAGTATAAAGTCAAATAAGAAATGCAGCTTTCACAGAACACAGTAAACACAAAAACACGCAAAGTGACAAACATGATTTACATCTCCCCATTGAAAATGGTGAAATAATTAGCAAAATCTATGACAAGAGAGATGATTTTAATTTTGATATTGTTTATTATTCCCATTTAGATGGGGATGTACTCCGAGCAATTTATGGGATCAATGTGTCTCAACTTATTCGTTTTTCTAGAGCTTGTACTCGAGTTGAGGATTTAAATATTCGTAATCTTTGTATAACTAAAAGGCTACTCTATTAGGGCTACCATAAACTTCGTAAAACCTTTGCAAAATATTATTATCGTAACCCTGATCTTCTTTCCAAATGAAAAAGTAATTTAAGAACTCTTCTGCGACAAGCACTATCACAACCTGACTTCTATGGCGACGTGAATTACAAACTTCGTAAAATCCTTGGTCATGATCACTTTCGTTGTTAAACTTGTTAAAAGGTTTATCAAAAGAGGTTATGACACTATCATTTTGCAACACGCTGCATGACCAATTTACAGTTCGCCACTATGCTTTTCTCTTTAATTATGAAATGACCGGACAGGATGTGGACCCTATGATGACGTCTACCTAACGACCAAAGGACGATGACGTTTGATGTTTGTCTGTAATCTTGTCTTACCGTGCCCTCAGTGGTTTATTCTCTTGTTGCTCTAGCTTCTGCCAAGTCACTGAGTACCTTCTTTGTGGCCTTCTAGGCTATTGTTTTTTGTATTTATATATATATACTAGCATCTTTGTGTTTTATTTGTATTGCCTATTAATGCTGCCTTGTTGGTTAGAGAATAGTCCATGGCGGGGATTTCTTTATTTACACTGTCCCGTTTTATTGGGATGACAGTAGGATGTGAAGTTTGGTGCCCACTAGAACCTGGGTTAAACCACCAGTGGCCTTTTTTGGCACTGACCGTCCTAAGGCGGTAGCCCTATTGTTAACGTGTTTTCTGTTTTTGTCACATTATATGCCTTTATTCTGTCTGTTAGTCGTTTTCTTCTATGTTCATATTATGTTTATTAATGCTACAACTCTCTCCGTTCGTCGTTTTTTTCTTTGTTCATATTTTGTTTATTAATGCTAAAACTATCTATTCGACTTTTTCGTCTAGGTTCATATTACATTACATCTACATGCTACATCTCTATCCGTTTGTCGTTTTCTTCTACGTTCATATCATGTTTATTAATGCTATAACTCTCTCTGATTGTCGTTTTCTTCTACGTTCATATTATGTTTATTATTGCTACAACTCTCTCTGTTTGTCGTTTTCTTCTATGTTCATATTATGTTTAAAAATGCTACAACTCTCTCTGCTTTTCGTTTTCGTCTATGTTCATATTATGTTTATTAATGCTACAACTCTCTGTGTTTTTTCGTGTTCTTCTATGTTCATATTATGCTGATTAATGCTACAACTCTTTGTTTTTTTTCGTTTTCTTCTATGTTCATATTATGTTTATTAATGCTATAACTCAATTTGTTCGACATTTTCTTTTATGTACATATTATGTTTATTTGTGCTACAACTCTCTCTTTATATTGTTTTCTTCTAAGTTCATATTGTGTTTATTAATGCTACAACTCTCTCTTTTTGTCGTTTTCGTCTATGTTCATATTATGTTTATTAAGTCTGCAACTCTCTCTGTTGTTTCGTTTTCTTCTATGTTCATATTATGTTTATTAATGCTAAAACGCTCTTTGTCGTTTTTGTCTATGTTAATATTATGTTAATTAATTCTACAACTCTCTCTGTCGTTTTCTTCTATGTTCATATTATGTTTATTAATGCTACAACTCTCTCTGTTTGTCGTTTTCTTTTATGTTCATATTATGTTAATTAATTTTACAACTCTCTCTGTCGTTTTCTTCTATGTTCATATTATGTTTATCAATGCTACAACTCTCTCTGTTTGCCCTTGTCTACTATGTTCATATTATGTTTATTACACTCTGTAAATGCTACATGTCTGTTCGACGTTTTCCTTCTACGGTAATGTTATGTTTATTAAGGTATTCCAGATATACCAAACCATTCTGAAACATAATGGTTTCTGTAACGGAACATACACGCAATGAATTGATGTCTACCTAAATACTCAAAATATGGTAGCGTTTGAGGTTTGTCTTAAATATTGTCTTTTCGTTCCCTTAACAGTTTGTTGTCTTGTTGTTCTGGCTTCTGCCAAGTCATTTAGTACATGTTTTGTGGCTTTCTAATCATTTTTTTATATTATATATACATGATCATTTATGTGCCATACTAATATGGCATATTACGCTGCATTGTTTGTTGGAGAATATTTTTTAAGAATAGTGCCTTATTTAAAGTTAATATTTTTTTTGTCTTCATGATAATAAAAGTGTGGTTCAGGTTTTGGCCCCCGCACCTCTCCACCCTACACCCCGCACCCGCACCCCCCACTCCACAAACAAAGGTTATGTAGTGAATCATTTTTTGTTTTCAGTTTTAAATTGTATTCTAATTTTCAAATCAAAAGTAAAATACGGTAACAGAGACTGTCTGTTCCCTAGACAGTGCCAAGTAAGATCTGACATGGCCACTTGATTGTTTGGCAATTTGAACTGAACAATATGACGTGTTCCTAGGTGTGTGTGTGTGAAGTGGGGCGGGGGGCAGGTGGGGCGGGGGGCGGGGGGCGGGGGTGCAGGGGACCATTTGGCATATGTAAAAAAACATTTGTCTCATATGGCATATGGAAAAAATTAAAGTTTTCTATATGGAAAAAAAAGTATTAAAAATAAAAAATATGGTTAAAATTAAAAAAAATCATATGGCATATGGAAAATAATGTTTTGGCTAAATGGTATATGGAAAAAAGGCTCATATGGTATGTGAAAAAAAAACTAACAGAGGCTCCGTTGTTGTATAAATTTATTTTACTTCTGGGATACACAAAAAGTGTCTGGTTGATGCATTTCTGCTGAGGTATATCCCTTTTTGCACTTTCGACAAATTATGTTTTATTTGATTTCGTGTTTGCCCTCAAAGATACATTTTTTTCTTTCTAATTACCAGAATTAATCTCCATAAATATGCAATGATGTATGAAAGCAATAAGTGCAAATGTACATTTTTTTTTGTAAAATAGCCAAACTGCAACATTTCAAAATACAGTTTTTAAAAAAAATGCATCATTGGCACTATAAGACCTTTAAAGGAGTGAGGCTATTAACATACAATTCTGCACTTGCAGGTGTTTTTGATTTGGAGACTCAAGATTTCTAGTTGCATAAATGTCGTTAATCACAGATTGCATGTTGTGTTGCGTGGTAGCATGACAGGCATATAGGGATCACTTTGTTCATCAACTAGTGTTTACATTTTCTGTATATAGACTAAAGGACAATCCATTTTCCGCAAGGGTACATAATATTTCCATTTTCTCATATTTCTTAATACCATGCTTCATACATACACAATTGTTTCATTAAAACTGTTGTTCTAAACATTAAAATGTCTCGTTACTTCATTATTCCCAATTCCATTACATAGTCTATCATAGAAATTATTTTTACGCCGCTATGTGATACTCTGTATCACAGTTTTCTTGTTTACACTGTTCCGTTTAATTTGATGATAATATGGTAAGAATGCGGTTTTGTGCACTCTAGAACCTGGTTTAAACCCTCAGCAGCCTTTTTGCCACTGAGGTAGGCCTATTGTCAACACTGCGACTGTAGTCCTTAAATGCTATATTTTCTGTTCAACATTTATATCTACATTTGCAATGTTATTGCAACACGTGTATTTTTCTTTTCAGTAATTTTATACGAATCCATTTAAAGAGAAGACATAAAAACCACTGGGTAGGGTCGCATAGGGCGAAGCCTTATAGCAATTATGTTTGCTGTAACGGATGGATGTCATTTGATTTTGGAAATAATACGATTTCCATGTTAAATAAGAAATGATTAGAATTAAAAAGACAGACAACCCCCCCCCCCTCCCCCCCCCCCCCCCCCCCGCATACACACACATACACACACAACAGACAATTTTCTTGTCGAACAATTGCGGCCACCAAACCCCCAGTTTCTATGCCTAGGATCTATTCCAAAAGCGGTTGCAAGTTTATTGTCAAACCGTCCGTTGCAGGTTATTAATGCTGAGCTCTACCTAAAACAGAGTTAAGTCATAAACAACCACAAACAGTGGAGAGTCGACACTTCTATTATTTTCTTAAACATACAGGACGTCTTGGCATGCAGCGTATTTTAGGCAGAAAATACACTGAAAACATGAAAGATATCTACCAGTCTTTAAGGCTTTAACTGATAACGCTTCAAGTGCTTTTTTCTAGACTTTCTTTCTTTCCTTGCTTACATTCAGCTATTGCCGATCCGAGGTCGGTCGGTTTACAGCCATGAATCTTTGACAATGGCGATAACTGGCTTTCGTTTAGTTGGTTTGTGACCTAATAGCTTAAAAGGTCGAGAGTAACTTTGCAAAATAAAATATATAAAAATCCTAAATAGTTGACAAATGCAATAAAAATCTGCGGGATAGGGAGTAAGGGTGGAACATTACTACTTTTTTGGCGAGCATAACATGTCTATATGTCTGACAAATATCGCTGGTACGAGGACCATTGAACATTTTGGTCCAAAGATAAAAAAGAAATGTAATTGGGGGAGGCCCCACGTACCCCAAATCTAAGAGGGGGACACTTCCTCCCAGTCCCTCCCCACTTGGCTTTTTCGCACCTCGTATTAGGAGTATGTTGAAAAATGGCCACGCTACGCCCATCAGTTGTGTAGGTTGTTTCATATATTGGAGGAGTTGGGGCAACATAACATTTTAAGCGTGTATTGTGTGCTTTGTTTTTGATGAAGACTTATTAATAAATAAAATAGAAGCTACTTTCCTATGTTATTGGGTTATTTGTTGTGCCGTGACTATAACATTTCAGGACACAAACACATTTTTGGGGGTGCAACACATAATGTTGGTAAAATATCGAGGCTCGGGGGTGGGTGAGGGCATACTCTGGACCATCCCCCTTTCAAAATTGAACCGCTTTTACTTTTCTTTTGTTAATGTGAACATAGTATGGTATGGCACTCCCTGCGCATTGGACCGACAGCTTTACATCCATCCCCACAGCCCCCACCCTTGAAGGATGGCATACTTCCACAAAACCTTGCCCGAAAACATGTATGCTGGATACAGTACTGAGAAAGTGTGTTTTAAAAACACGAAACGTGACCCAACCAGGATCGAGAGGCAAATATGCTAACCACTCGGCCGACGCAGGTCCTTCCTATACATGCTACGCTCATGCGTTTGTGTCAGAATATTAAACAGGTGAATCTTAAAGACATAGTTTGGTAAAGTAGGCTACTATTTCTAAGTAGATTATCGAGAGAACGTACCTATTTTTGGGGGATAGCCAAATCATGTCAAGTGTTTACCCAAAGACGCGTTGGCCGTTATTACGCCACATCAGAATAATTATGTGACGTCACATTAACCTCCTTTGTCTGGTAACCTTTCCAAGCAAAAGCGAATACAGGTGAGCAGGGTACCAGAAGAAAATGGGAGTAAACTGTGCTTGGAACGACAAATGAGAGTGACCTCCCCTTAACAAGGGAGTTAACAGTGTTTTTACTTTTTTACCATGTTGTTTTTCCCCATAGTATTTTGTTACTCACGTTACCCTAAGCTGAGCTTGCTATTATATTTTCACATGTGAAATATAAACAATGAAAATGTAAAAAGATTATTACTAGAGTAACGTGTTCTGGAAGTTTGTATCGCCTCGAGTAGGTCAATGACAAATCAAGGATCCCACTAGAGGCGGAACCTCGAGTGTGATCCTGATCTGGCATTTACCTACGAGAGGTGATACAAACATCGAGAACACGCTACTCTAGTAATGATCCTTTTATTATATACCTCCTACATATAATTAAAAATTAGAAATATTTACATTTCTGTTGCATACGTATGCAATAAAGAAGGTTTCTAAATAGTTCAAGGCTTATTTTTTGATAGAGCGTAGAAGGGAACTGGGTGTATCTTAATATATCTGGGGTGTAACTAAAGCTTACAAGTTACAGTTCATTGGTGTGACATACTTGTATAACTAAAAAGCTACTAAATCAGGGTTACCGTTACCATAAACTTCGTAAAACCTTTGCAAAATTGTATTATTGTAACCGTGATCTTCTTTGCAAATATAAAAGTAATTTAAGGACTCTTCTGCGACAAGGACTATCACAACCTGACTTCTATGGTGATGTGATTTATAAACTTCGTAAGATTCTTGGTCATGATCATTTTCATACTATCTTTGTTAAACTTGTTAAAAAGTTTATCAAAAGAGGTTATGACCCTATCATTTTGCAACATACTGCATGCTTGGTGGTGGACCCTTTTACAGTTCGCCACTATGCTTTCCTCTTTAATTGTACGATGACCGGACAGGCTGTGGACCCTATGATGACGTCTACCTAAAGCCCATTGGGACGGTGGCGTTTGATGTTTGTCTATGATCTTTGTTGTAATGCCCTTAATGGCTTATTCTCTTGTTGCCCTGGCTTCTGCCAAGTCATTGAGTACCTTCATTGTTGCTTTCTAGGCTATTTTTTTTTGTATTATATTTACACGAGCATGTTTATGTTTTACTTATATTGCCTATTGATGCTGCCTTGTTGGTAAGAGATTATATCATGGCGGGGATTTCTTTATTTACACTGTCCTGTTTTAATGGGATGACAGTAGGGTAAGTGTGAGGTTTGGTGCACCCAGAACCGGTTTAAACCCCCAGTGGCCTACTTTGCAACTGACCGTTCCAAGGCGGTAGCCCTATTGTCAACCCTTTTGTGTTTGTGATGTCTTTGCTTTTATTATTACTTTTGCCTTCTTGTTTGTCTGTTTGCATGTTTGATTCTGTGTTTTGTGGTTGACTGTCCTCCTTAAATGCTACTTTCCCTGTCCGATCTTTTTATATTTCTTTGTTGTGTTTGTTTGACGTAACGTCGTCTTGACGTTCCCGTGCAAATTGGTGTAAATGCAGGCATTATTAGGAATTATCCTGTATACTGATACGGATTCAGAAAACCTATAGAGGTGTTACAGGTTTTTGTATTCCACTGTATGAAAATAAGTTACTATGTAAATAATTAGTGATAGGTATATAATAAAAGATTTTATTTTCATCATAAAATCAAATATTTCACTGAAAGGTATATCATTATGTTCTAATATTTATACAAGTAGATATAAAAGTCGAACGGGAAAGTCGAACACGCACAAGATTAAAGAGGATGGCACTTAGATCATACATTTCCCATTTTTCATTTTAATTCGTTTATTTGTTTAACCTTTTAAAGATAAATATGGAGATACTGTTAAATTGTTCAATAAATTAAGACAAGGACCAACGTGCGAACGTAAATAAATACAGAAAAGGGAATCCACTGGAAACAATAAACACAAACAAGAGGGGAAAAAATGACAGACTCGGTTTTATTGGGTCCATTTAAGAGAGATAATATAATCTGAAACACCTCTCACGATCACTAGCATCGGTTTCAGCTTTATTCTACTTTAAAGCCACATTGATTGTGATTGATGATCTCAAATGACCAGTAAGTAATATCCCCACTCATTTGTAGTCGGTGCGACTTTTTACAACCACCACACAGCACTAAACAAACGCAAGTGTTAATGTTAATAAATACTGAAAAGGGGATGCCGTGGAAGCAACAAACACAAACAATAGAACAAAGTAGCAGACTCGGCATTATTGCATCATGAGAGGTAATTCAATTCGCGAAGTCTCTCAGGCCCACTAGCACCGCCCACTAGCACCTCTCACGCCCACTAGCACCGCCCACTAGCACCTCACACGCCCACTAGTACCGCCCACTAGCACCTCTCATACCCACTAGCACCGCAAACTAGCACCTCTCACGCCCACTAGCACCGCCCACTAGCACCTCTCACGCCCACTAGCACCGCCCACTAGCACCGCCCACTAGCACCTCTCACGCCCACTAGCACCAGCTTTAGCGGTATTCTGCTTTAAAGCCATAGATATTGGGTTAGACTTTAAAAAGGGTAAGCAAGGAGAAATTTGGATATCGCCGAACACGATAAATGTAAGAATATATAACGCCGTCTCGGTTTGATTGAGATTGTTCATGAACTGTAGTGGTAAATGCCAGCTACGCCCTTTATTACGGGGTTGTAATAATATTTAAACTGTCAATAGTACGAAATGTTGAGCCATCCCGAAGATGATATGCAGATGAGGTGAACATAGAACCCTATATGTGATATTTTCATACCATCCCACGGCCATCCCACGGCCGGCGGCATATAGTTTCAGTTTCTAACAAAATGCTCTGCGCTAAAAGAGAAAACGTAATCGACGAAATAAACAAAATGAAATTAAGTCTGAGCAAAGGTTATTTAACAGTCAAACGACCAAGCAGACAATATATCCCAATGGTTATTAAACAATACTCAGAGCCTTTAAAGTATGGAGTAGTGGAACCACATATTCGGAATTAAAGTAAGAAAATATAGTATTTGTGAATGTAGTACCGATAAATGTATATACATTTCGGACTGAACGATCTAAATCAAAAGACTTGGTAAACACTCGTAAATGCAATCAAAAGTGTTATTTTTGTCCCTTGGGATGCCAACTTAAATAGTCTAAATGATGTGTATGACGTGTGTACGCAGTTGTACATAACATATATCTGTCTTTCTGGTGCCAGTACTAGATTTATTGATTGACCTCTAGATAAGACAAAATCACTTTGTCGTGTTCTTTTAGTTTATATGCATAGCTTATCGCGTATTTGGGTGTGATATTTTTTTAGTTTTCACAATATTACTTGTGGTTCAAACGTAGGACAGACAATGGTTTTCAAAGGTATCTATTTTAATATTTATATAGTTATATTTTACCGAAAGAAATCATTATCATGCCATGTACTACTTCTTATAAAATACTCAACAACTTATAATTCATTCTTTTATAAAAGCATGGCCAAACTATAGTATCGTTATTATGAGACAATGAAACTACTATACTATCATCGCCGTTGAGAAATCAATATGCCATCTATAATACAATCACTCTTATATTAACATGATATAATAATAAGCTATAATATCACCTCTTAATATATACTTTCATGTTGTCGCATTGACTTTTCATTGCTGCAAATGTTCAGTATTTTACGCTCTTGCTTACTTTTATAATGAACCTGAATTTTTCACGTGGTTTTGAAGAGTGACGTTTTCTAATTACTATGTCTCATAGCAATATAAGTATGTTTTAACATAAACAAAAATTAAATATTTAAAAAAATAAAGGCATGTGTCACCTCACAAACGTGTTGATAATATGGCTCATACAAGGTAGCATTAATAGGCAAACTAAGTATAACACACGTATAATCATGTATATATGAATAGAACAAATCATAGAAAGCCACAATGCAACTGCTCAGTAGCCAACAACATGTCTGCGAATAGGGATATCACAACCGTTATTCTATGGAGATTTGATCTATAAACTTCGGAAATTAAAGGGTCTGACAAGATCATGGGTATATTAATATTAATAAAACAAAACAAAATCCTAAAACTTCACAAAGCAAGAACTCGACTTGGCAAATCCGGAGCAATAAAAGAATAAAGCATTAGGAGCAGACAAGATTGGAGACAACATCAAACGTAACCGTCCAATCTGTCAGGTCACCGGTACACTCAAAGAGGAAAGTATAGCGGCGAACTGTAAATGGGTCAACACTAAGCATACAGTGAACAGTGCGTTGCAAAATGATAGGGTCATAACCTCTTTATTTAAACTGTTTAACACGTTTAATAAAGACTGTATGAAAGTGATGATGACCAAGGATCTTACAAAGTTTGTGAATCAAGTCACTATAGAAGTCACTTTGTTTCTGAAATGACTTTATTAAGATTTAGCAATTATAAAGGTGTCCACTGGCTACTCCAACTAACACTGAATAGCCAAAACCCCATTATTTTAATGGCATAACCATTTTCAATAATATTTACATAAATGTAGTTTTAACGCATTAATTTTGGGTGGTGTATCTAAATTAGTGTCAAGTGTTTTTCAATTGTTTAAAATAACATTGTCTGTAACTGTAAGTGGTGCATTTTTTAACGTGGCCCGTCTTAATTCCATATTAGCAGGATTTCATAACGAATATTTCGACAATAAAATACGTTTAAAAACATGTTTTAATAAAAAAATAAAAAAGAGATAACCTGTTTAAAATTACCTATTAAATATTTTTAATTTTCAATTTGCAAACTTTTAAAGCTAAAATTAAGGTTTTATTTCATACCTCAGCCAACCCCGTTTTCGCTTCTTGGAGAATGTGTTGGATGTGGTATGAAAGGTAATGCTCAAACCTCGTAGTGTAGTGATGTCGAACTGTTTCTGTGAACGTGTTACAATTGAAGCAAACCTCCAGCTAAAAGTAGCATAATTATACTTACAAGCATAATCGTGTAATCATACCAAACATATATTAACTGATTTATTGTAGCGTTCCTGATGCTTGTCGGTATCCTTCTACTAGAAGCAGGTAAGTGTTTGTACCTAATGTCTGTTGTCGTCAGTCTAGCAGCTGGACCTATCACTAGTCCAACGGTTCAGCAGTTCGAAATATTCCTAGTCTAGCTGCGCCGACAAGTTCGTCCTGCAGTGCTACCTATCTTGAGTCTATCAGTCCTGCTGCACGGCCAATCTCTAGTCCAGCAATGTGACCAGTCCATATTCCGGCACCGTGGCTAATCTAGACCCTAGTCCAGCAATGTCACCAGTCCATATTCCAGCACCGTGGCTAATCTAGTCCCTAGTCCAGCAATGTGACCAGTCCATATTCCAGCACCGTGGCTAATCTAGACCCTAGTCCAGCAATGTGACCAGTCCATATTCCAGCACCGTGGCTAATCTAGACCCTAGTCCAGCAATGTGACCTGTCCATATTCCAGCATCGTGGCTAACCTAGACCCTAGTCCAGCAATGTGACCAGTCCATATTCCAGCACCGTGGCTAATCTAGACCCTAGTCCAGCAATGTGACCAGTCCATATTCCAGCACCGTGGCTAACCTAGACCCTAGTCCAGCAATGTGACCAGTCCATATTCCAGCACCGTGGCTAACCTAGACCCTAGTCCAGCAATGTGACCAGTCCATATTCCAGCACCGTGGCTAATCTAGACCCTAGTCCAGCAATGTGACCAGTCCATATTCCAGCACCGTGGCTAATCTAGACCCTAGTCCAGCAATGTGACCAGTCCATATTCAAGCACCGTGGCTAATCTAGACCCTAGTCCAGCAATGTGACCAGTCCATATTCCAGCACCGTGGCTAATCTAGACCCTAGTCCAGCAATGTGACCAGTCCATATTCCAGCACCGTGGCGAATCTAGACCCTATTCCAGCAATGTGACCAGTCCATATTCCAGCACCGTGGCTAATCTAGACCCTAGTCCAGCAATGTGACCAGTCCATATTCCAGCACCGTGGCTAATCTATACCCTAGTCCAGCAATGTGACCAGTCCATATTCCAGCACCGTGGCTAATCTAGACCCTAGTCCAGCAATGTGACCAGTCCATATTCCAGCACCGTGGCTAATCTATACCCTAGTCCAGCAATGTGACCAGTCCATATTCCAGCACCGTGGCTAATCTAGACCCTAGTCCAGCAATGTGACCAGTCCATATTCCAGCACCGTGGCTAATCTAGACCCTAGTCCAGCAATGTGACCAGTCCATATTCAAGCACCGTGGCTAATCTAGACCCTAGTCCAGCAATGTGACCAGTCCATATTCCAGCACCGTGGCTAATCTAGACCCTAGTCCAGCAATGTGACCAGTCCATATTCAATCACCGTGGCTAATCTAGACCCTAGTCCAGCAATGTGACCAGTCCATATTCCGGCACCGTGGCTAATCTAGACCCTAGTCCAGCAATGTGACCAGTCCATATTCCGGCACCGTGGCTAATCTAGACCCTAGTCCAGCAATGTGACCAGTCCATATTCCGGCACCGTGGCTAATCTAGACCCTAGTCCAGCAATGTGACCAGTCCATATTCCGGCACCGTGGCTAATCTAGACCCTAGTCCAGCAATGTGACCAGTCCATATTCCGGCACCGTGGCTAACCTAGACCTTAGTCCAGCAATGTGACCAGTCCATATTCCAGCACCGTGGCTAACCTAGACCTTAGTCCAGCAATGTGACCAGTCCATATTCCAGCACCGTGGCTAACCTAGACCTTAGTCCAGCAATGTGACCAGTCCATATTCCAGCACCGTTGCTAACCTAGACCCTAGTCCAGCAATGTGACCAGTCCATATTCCAGCACCGTGGCTAACCTAGACCCTAGTCCAGCATTGTGACCAGTCCATATTCCAGCACCGTAGCTAATCTAGACCCTAGTCCAGCAATGTGACCAGTCCATATTCCGGCACCGTGGCTAATCTAGACCCTAGTCCAGCAATGTGACCAGTCCATATTCCAGCACCGTGGCTAATCTAGACCCTAGTCCAGCAATGTGACCAGTCCATATTCCAGCACCGTGGCTAAGATAGACCCTAGTCCAGCAATGTGACCAGTCCATATTCCAGCACCGTGGCTAATCTAGACCCTAGTCCAGCAATGTGACCAGTCCATATTCCAGCACCGTGGCTAATCTAGACCCTAGTCCAGCAATGTGACCAGTCCATATTCCAGCACCGTGGCTAATCTAGACCCTAGTCCAGCAATGTGACCAGTCCATTTTCCAGCACCGTGCTAATCTAGACCCTAGTCCAGCAATGTGACCAGTCCATATTCCAGCACCGTGGCCAACCTAGACCCTAGTCCAGCAATGTGACCAGTCCATATTCCAGCACCATGGTTAACCTAGACCCTAGTCCAGCAATGTGACCAGTCCATATTCCAGCACCGTGGCTAACCTAGACCTTAGTCCAGCAATGTGACCAGTCCATATTCCAGCACCGTGGCTAACCTAGACCCTAGTTCAGCAATGTGACCAGTCCATATTCCAGCACCGTGGCTAATCTAGACCCTAGTCCAGCAATGTGACCAGTCCATATTCCAGCACCGTGGCTAATCTAGTCCCTAGTCCAGCAATGTGACCAGTCCATATTCCAGCACCGTGGCTAATCTAGACCCTAGTCCAGCAATGTGACCAGTCCATATTCCAGCACCGTGGCTAATCTAGACCCTATTCCAGCAATGTGACCAGTTCATATTCCAGCACCGTGGCTAATCTAGACCCTAGTCCAGCAATGTGACCAGTCCATATTCCAGCACCGTGGCTAATCTAGACCCTAGTCCAGCAATGTGACCAGTCCATTTTCCAGCACCGTGGCTAACCTAGACCCTAGTCCAGCAATGTGACCAGTCCATATTCCAGCACCGTGGCTAACCTAGACCTTAGTCCAGCAATGTGACCAGTCCATATTCCAGCACCGTGGCTAACCTAGACCCTAGTCCAGCAAAAACACATGCTTTCCGCTATAACGAATATTTACATTGAATAATTACTAACACGGTCAATGTGGTATGATAACAAATCCACTTCAAAATATGTATATAAATTTGTAAATAATACTGTTATTACTGAAAGCAATACTAATCATGATACTAGTTAAAACTTAATTCAGTCATTTAAAAATGCTTTAAAAATGAGTAAGCAGTTACAGTATTAACAGACTCAATACATTAGTAGCACATTATTATAATAAATCACGTGTAAAACACTTTTAAAATACATTTTATAGATAGATAGACACTTAAAAGTCGACAATTCAATAAAGAGTGGATCTTAGATGAGTGCCTGTTATTAAACGATTGGATGTAATATTTCTTACTGGTGTTCTTTTGTACTTCCATACAATTGTTTATGATTTCACACATCAAACAAAGCGTAACTTTATGAGTGTAAATTATAAGGTATACATAAATATATATATAATGCGTAGCAATATAAAAATGCTAATTGACTCTCTGAACTAGTGACAGTACTCACATCAATATCACACATTGTGATACTATAAAAGGTTTTAATCTGTATTTATGTTTTAAAATTGAACAAATACAATTTGCATTCAGCAGTGTAGGAAGAACAAGGTCAGTTACATGCCATATATGTGTATCTGATATACATCAACGGTTTTTGAGAAAATTCATTTTTCATTCACTTTTAATTTATTCTGTCGGTGGAATACAATCTTGAAAACTCGACCCATCCCGTCATTCTTCGGGACCATGCCTCCGGTATGTTCAAAATCTTGACTTCTTGACGGAAGGCTTATAAACAATATTGCCGTTAGCCACACGTGTTAATGTTTGATTTGCGTTGCATGTTTGTTATGTTTGTTACTTGCAAAACAAATGAAGGTTGTATCACTGTTTTCATGTAAATAAAGTTAAAATGGACAAATGACATTGCAAAACGTTGATGATAACTTTGATTTTGAATACAAATTCGTTTTGGTGGGAATGCTAGAATGGCGTAACCAATAGAGTGACCTTCTAGTCCAGATGTTCTAGATAAATTCAAGCTATGCTTCGAAGAAGTAAACGAAAAGTTGCGAATGGGGTGGAATACAATACGAGTCTTTTATTTGATATACCTGAACAAGATACAATGTTCTTAATATTTAATAGTTGACGTATCGTGCTGAACTTTCTGTGTGGGTGTGTGAAAAGGGGATATGGTGTTTTGCTCAGCAACATTCGTATCTACTTTACTACTCTTAGCAATACTATATGTTTGACTTCTCCTTGTTCCAGGTATGACTGAGGCCTTGCAGTGTCGGCTGTGCAGGGCCAAGCAGAGGCTAGATGATTGTGACACAAGAGTAACATGTAGCGCCAATGAGGTAACTATACTAGAGTAGCATTTGTCTGTAGTGAGGTAAGTAGAATGATAAGTGATCCTATGGTGGCGTGTAGCTGCCGTCACTATAATTCAGTCGTGTTAGTAATATCCGACATTAGGACCACGTGTAAGCTCTTAACATGTCGACATATAAGGAAAAGGTCTAGATAAGCGACACATATCTTTGATACCTTGACATAAAATCATGATAATGCTCTAAAGTGCCATGCTAGATAACTTGTCGCGTTAGTCTATATATATTGTTCTTGTTGGTGGTGGTGGTGTTTTTTTACTTCGCAACTTTTCTGATTTTAAAGGAGCTGGAGGCTTGGTCTTCCCCTCATGTTTTCATCTTACAACCGTTATTTTAGTCTTCGGCTATTTCTGTTATTCTATTTATATGTTTTCACGTTACAATCGTTATTTTAGTATTCGCCTATTTCTGTTATTCTATTTATGTGTTTTCACGTTAAAACCGTTATTTTAGTGTGAGCTTGTGGATGTCGGGGTTACAAATACGACAACGCTTTCTGCCGGGGATCGTGGGTTTATTAAGGGTAGATTCAACAATATACGACATAAACCTAAAACAATACAAAACGAATACTTAATATACAAGACTCGGAACATAGACAAACAAGACAAATACGATACAAAACCCACGCGGCGGTATTTCATCATTTTAAACATAATATATACAACAAACAATGTCTTACCAGACTCGAAGTAGAGTTCGTAGTATTCTACGGAGGCTTTCTATCACTAAGAAGGCTTTCTATCACTCACGTGATAGAACAAAGATACGTTTACATGTATCACAACAATACCATTTGTAAGGTGTTGTTTGTCAGTCAGACAGAGGATAAGTGCGGAGAATTGATTAGTTTGGCGGGAATTGGTGTTAGGACCCAGCATGCAATATAATCGCTCACTCACTCAATCGCTCATGACGAGTATATATTTATCAACATACACCGACTGGACATTATAAGCCAGTAAAGGTAAACATTGGAACAGACTATAAATACTACGCTATAACTCTGTTCCGGTACATTAGGTTAGCATCCACCAATACTACAATACTAATACTACAAGGCAAAATACAAGACCTGGGTCACATACACGGTCCCCCGTTGGGCGCTATGTGTCACGGTTTATGGATATCTAACAGGTAGATTGATGTTGCATTGTCCGGCCGGTTAGCTCAGTCGGTAGAGCATCGGAACGGTAGTCCGAAGGTTCCGGGCTCGAGCCCCGGTCTGGCTGCACATTTTTCTAGCCCTGTGACAATTGGCGCCCAACGGGGGACCGTGACTGAGTAAACTTCGAGAAAACATGCAAATGATTCTCTGTACCCATGGAAATTCGAGGACGAATTTCAGTCTGTAGGGGGAGTGTGTCACGGTTATGGATATCTAACAGGTATATTGATGTTGCATTGTCCGGCCGGCTAGCTCAGTCGGTAGAGCATCGGAACGGTAGTCCGAAGGTCCCGGGTTTCGAGCCCCGATCTGGCTGCACATGTGTCTAGCCCTGTGACATTTTGCTTCCCGAACGGGGAATACCTACGTTTAGTACCTACGTCTACTTTGACAGTGTCTCTCACAACTGTGGTCTTCATGTTTATATCTACGTTTACTCTGACAGTGTCTCCAACAACTGTGGTCTTCATGTTTATACCTACGCTTACATTGACAGTGTCTCCCATAACAGTGGTTTTCATGTTTATATCTACGTTTACTCTGACAGTGTCTCCCACAACTGTGGTCTTCATGCTTATACCTACGTTTACTCTGACAGTGTCTCCCACAAGAGTGGTCTTCATGTTTATACCTACGCTTACATTGCCAGTGTCTCCCACAACAGTGGCCTTCATGTGTATATCTACGTTTACTCTGACAGTGTCTCCCACAACTGTGGTCTTCATGCTTATACCTACGTTTACTCTGACAGTGTCTCCCACAACAGTGGTCTTCATGTTTATACCTACGCTTACATTGACAGTGTCTCCCACAACAGTGGTCTTCATGTTTATACCTACGTTTACTCTGACAGTGTCTCCCACAACAGTGGTCTTCATGTTTATACCTACGCTTACATTGACAATGTCTCCCACAACAGTGGCCTTCATGTTTATACCTACGCTTACGTTTTTGATCAAAAAGAGGTTCATAATTAGAACTAACCAGTATCGAATGTTGGATTTGAAGGGTTAGATTGTAATTTAATGGTATACTGAAGGATCGAGCATCTGCAAATATGACTTGCGAGTCGATCCATATACTATTGAGCCGTAGTCCATCTTGGATCTGATAAGAGATCTGTAAAGTCGGAAGAGTACTTTTCGATCTGCTCCCCAATTAATGTTTGCAACTACTTTAAGTAAGTTAATAGATTGAAGGCATTTGGCATTCAAATATTTAAGGTGTGGTATAAACGTTAATTTACGGTCAAAAATAAGACCTAGCAATTTTGTCTCATCCACTACTAGTAAAGGTGAACCGCCCAGTGTAAGATGAGGGTTTTCGTGATGTTTGCGTAGTTGACAAAAATGCATACAATTGGTTTTAGATTTAGAAAATTTAAAACCATTTTCATCAGACCAGGTCTGAAGTTTATTGAGACATTGTTGTAATTGTCTCTCAATAGTATTCATGTTTTTTGCACGATAACATATAACAAGGTCGTCAACATATAGAGAACAATCCACGCCTGGATTGATGCATTTTGCTATACTGTTAATCTTTATATTAAAAAGCGTGACAGAGAGTATGCTGCCCTGTGGAACACCTATCTCCTGTTCATGAATATCAGAGAGGGTTGAACCCATTCGGACATGAAACTGTCTATCATCTAAGAATTTCTCTATAAAAATGGGTAATCGGCCTCTAAGACCAAGGTCATGAAAATCATTCATAATATGTACTCTCATGCAGTATCATAAGCTTTTTCCAAGTCAACAAATACAGCGACTATATGTTCTTTTTTTATGAAAGCTACCCTAATAAACGATTCAAATCGAATGAGATCGTCTGTTGTTTCTCGATGGCGCCGGAATCCACTTTGATACTTTGTTATCAGTTTGTTGGACTCCAGGTACCAAACGAGTCTCTCATTAATCATTCGTTCCATGGTTTTACATATACAACTCGTTAAAGCGATTGGGCGATAATTTATTGGGTCCGTATGATCCTTTCCATGTTTGGGATTCTGGATACATCCTGAGATGTTTATTATTTTGTATGTGTTTCTTTAGTTAGTTTCTCTGGATGTGGACTTTAATGTTAGAATTCCTTTTGATGGGATGTAGTTTTGTTTACACTGTCGTCTATTTGGGCGCTGAAGACAGGATGATTATAGCGAGGATTGTGCGCATATAACATCCATTCAAGCTAACCAGTAGGCCTTATTGCCTACTGACTGTTCCAAGTCGGTAACCCTGTCTTCACCACCCTTTCTGTTGTCTGTTGTCTCTTTCATTATATTATCAAGTCCTTGTTTTCCTTTTTATGGGATGTAGTTTTGTTTACACTGTCTTGTCTATTTGGGCGCTGAAGACGGGATAATAGCGAGGATTGTGCGCATATAAAATTGATTCAAGCTAACCAGTAGGCCTTATTGCCTACTGACCGTTCCAAGTCGGTAACCCTGTCTTCACACCCTTTCTGTTGTTTTTTGTCTCTTTCATTGTATTATCAAGTCCTTGTTTGAAGTACAATGCGGACCTACGATGCCATTGCGCTCGGACGCAGTGGTTTCTATAGGACCCTATATCTCATTTTTTGGGACTGGAATAACGATTGCTTCCCGCCAAGAATCGGGGAAGTTTCCCGTCACTCAAACCTTATTAAATATATCAAGAAGGGTAGAGAGACAGGATTCAGGTAAATGTTTTAATAATTGATAATGGATATCATCAGGACCAGCTGATGTATCATGAGCCTTTTTAACGGACTCTCCAAGTTCTTTGAGATTGAATAGTTTATTGTATTTCTCCAAGTTTTTTGACTTGAAGAAAGATAAAAATATCGGACAGGGAAAGCAGCATTCAAGGACGACAGTCAACCACAAAACACAAAAACAAACACGCAAACAGACAAACGAGAAGGCAAAAGTAATAAAAAATGCAAACGACATCACAAACACAAAAGGGTTGACAATAGGGCTACCGCCTTGGAAGGGTCAGTGGCAACAAAGGCCACTGTGGGTTTAAACCGGTTCTAGGGTGCACCAAACCTCACACTTACCCTACTGTCATCCCATTAAAACAGGACAGTGTAAATAAAGAAATCCCCGCCATGATCTAATCTCTAACCAACAAGGCAGCATCAATAGGCAATATAAATAAAACACAAATATGCTCGTGTAAATATAATACAAAAAAAAAATAGCCTAGAAAGCCACGAATATTAAAGTCAACCCAATTCGAGTACAAGCTCTTGAAAAACGAATAAGTTGAGACACATATGAAGTTCAGCTTCCTCTGTTTTTTTTAGTTTCTTATTTTTCAGAAAATTTGGTTGACAATTTTCAGAAGAAGAATCTTTTGAAAAAAGTTTCTGCCAAAGTGTTTGTAATATCTTCGACAGATTTTATATCTCCATTATCTGTTTTAAGATGATTTACAGAACTAGAATTACCTTTACCACTTATTTTCCGGACCATGTCTCATGTCTTCTTAAGAGATGAGCGAGAATTCAGACTAGAGACATAAGATCTCCAGGATTCCCTCTTGCTATCTTTAATAGAACGAAGGGCTTTCGCACAAAAAACTCTAAAGTTATCTAAATTTGTCTGAGTTGGCCGCAAGTTAAAATTATTTAATGCATCTTTACGATCGCTGATTGCCTTTTTGCAGTCATCGTTGTACAATGGTTTATGTGGGCGTTTTGGATTTGTCGAGGTTTTTGGAATAGTTTGATCAGCTATATCATGAATAGTTTTGGTAAAAAGAGAAGTTGCATCTTCGACATCCTCGAAAACGGAAGGTTTTAATTGTTCCTCGCAAAGAAATTGAAACGTAGTCCAATCAGCATTGCGAAGTATCCATCGTTGCGGGGGTTTTTTTAAGTGGAGGGCCGATATTTTCATGAAATATGGGGAAGTGGTCATTTCCACAGAGGTCGTCTCCAACACTCCACAAAAAGTCCATCAAAATCGTTGAATCGCATATTGTTTAATCAATGGAAGAATGAGAGCCTGTAGCAGGATGTAAATAAGCAATTGACTTATTATCATTGAAAAGACACAAATTGTTTTTGGCTAAGAAATCCTCAATTTTCTTGCCTTTATCGTTTATATCTTTACAACCCCAGATGTAGTTGTGTGCATTAAAATCACCCAATAGTATAAAAGATGATGGCAATTGTGCAACTATGTGATTTAGATCTGTAGGATCTAGTGAAGAACTAGGTGGTAAATATAAGGAATATATTGTTATAACTCTGTGCATCGTAACACTGACCGCAATAGCTTGCAAATTTGTTTTCAACGCAACGGGTCTGTGAGAAATGTTTCGATTAACAATTATCGAAACTCCACCAGTCGCCTTGTCCCCGGTATCACAAATATGATTGTATAGTGCGTATTGTTTAAAAGATACCTTATCACTTGTCTTCAAGAAAGTTTCTTGAAGACAAAAGACAATAGGGTTGTGTTCATTTAAAATTAAGCTGATTTCATCATAATTTGGTTTCAAACCTCGACAATTCCATTGAATGATCTTATTAGTTTTACCCATTATTTAGCGCTAAGGCGATTTTTTATTTTAGTTTTGGCCTTAGATTTAGAAGAGGTCTTAGGAGACTCAAGCAGTGACATCTCCACTGATGAATCCTCCTCCCTGGAAGAAGTCAGCTGAAGTGGCACTAAATCATGATGTCTGCAGTCAAAGTCTGATGTTGACAGTCTTTACGATTTGTTGGTGGCAAAACTTATTAACGCTACATCAAAACGTATACCTAAGTCAAAGTTTAGGCATTTCTTAAAACCTTATTGGACAAAGCAATTAACTATATGTAACAAAGCTATAACAAATAAACCAACAATTTGGATCTTAAACGGAAAACAGAGACTTCATTGACTATAAAAATGCAAAAGGACTATTCAGATGCCAGCACAGAGAAGCTGTTGATAAATATTTTTTGCAACTAAACAATGACATTGATAAAGCCGCAGAAATCGACCAAGACTTATATTGGACCTACGATGCCATTGCGTTCGGACGCTGTGGTTTCTATAGGACCCTATTTCTCATTTTTTAATTCAATCAAGAAGAAAAAGATACTGTTCTGCCCCTGGAAATGAAATGATATTTGAAGAAAAAATAATTAGAGATCCAAGTGAGTATGAGCTATACAGCGAAGAAAAAAGTGAACATTTTGCTAGGCTTGGTACTGATCATCCCCACCAAGATTCGTTGAAACCCGTAAAGGAGTTCAGAAGAGACTAATCTGGACAAAGTTTGTCTATTAAAACCGTTAAAGGGCCATAACTCTGCCAAAATCATTCAACCGAATATGTCGATGATATGCACAACTAAGCTTGATACTGATCATCATTGTCAAGTTTCGTTGAAATCCAGCCAGGGGTTCAGGAGAACTAGCCTGAAAATGATTGTGTATCAAAAAAATTAAAGGGCCATAACTCCGCCAAAATCCTGTAAACCGGAACGCGATGATGATATGCACAACTTGGCTAGGTGCTGATCATCCCTGCATAGTTTCGTTGAAATCTGGCGAGAGGTTCAGGAGAACTAGTCCAGACACAGTTTGTGTATTAAACCTTTAAAGGGCCATAACTCTGCCATAAAATCATTCAACCGGAATCTGATCTGGCTGATTTTCGAACTTTGCCGAGCTTTCATCGATATTAACAATCTGATAAAGTTTGGTTAAGATTGAATAAAAAAGGAATGCCCTATCGTCTGAACGAGGCAAAATATAGCATTTTAACTAAATCAAGGCCATTACTCCGTTGTTACTGGTCCGTTCTGGCTGGTTTTTGAACTTGTCCGAGCTTTCATTGATATTAACAATCTGGTAAAGGTTGGTAAGGATCGGATGAAGAATAAAGGCCCTATCATTTACGAGGCAAAATATACAATTTTTATCTAAGTCAAGAGCCATAACTCTGCTGTTGCTGGCCCGATCAAGCTGGTATGCAAACTTGTCCAAGCTTTCATAGATATTAAAAATCTGGTAAAGCTTGGTAAAGATCGGATGAAAAAACGAAGGCCCTGTCGTTTTAACGAGGCAAAATATAGCCTTTTTAACTAAATCAAGGGCGATAACTCGCTGTTACTGGTCCGATCTGGCTGGTTTTCGAACATGTCCGAGCTTTCATTGATATTAACAATTTGTTACAGTTTGGTAAAGATCGGATGAAAAATGAAGGCCATATCGCTTTAACGAAGCAAAATATTGCATTTTTAACTAAATCAAGGGCAATAAATGCACTGTTACTGGTCCGATCTGGCTGGTTTTCAAATTGTCCAAGCTTTTATTAATATTAACAATATTTTAAAGTTTGGTAAAGATCGAATGAGAAATGAAGGCCCTATCGTCTTAACGAGGCAAAATATAGCATTTTAACTAAATCAAGGGCCATAACTCCGTTGTTACTAGTCCGTTCTGGCTGGTTTTCGTACTTTTCCAAGCTTTCATTAATATTAACAATCTGTTAAAGGTTGGTAAAGATCGGATGAAAAATGAAGGCCCTATCGTCTTAACGAGGTAAAAGTTAACGGACGGACGGACGGAGGACGACGGACGACGGATTACACACCATCCCATAAGCTCTGCTGGCCAATGGCCAGTAGAGCTAAAAACGAATAAGTCGAGACACATAGACCCCATAAGAAGTTGCTCGGTGGGGATAATTAACAATATCAAAATTAAAGTCATCTCTCTTGTCATATAATTGGCTAATTATTTCATCATTTTCAATGGAGAGATGTAAATCGAGAAAAGAAGCGTTAGTATCAGAATTAATAGCTTTGTTCAGTTGAAGTTCTCTAGGGTATATATTATTAACCACAGCTTCAATAACATCTGCCTGGTTATCTGGTGAAAGACTCAACATGAAATATCTTTCATAGCAATATAAAAACAAATCTGCGACAAGGGGTGCACAGTTCGTACCCATAGGGTACCAACAATTTGTCTATAAACGGTCGTTCCATACATAAAAATATCTAATAGGAAGATGAGTGCTTCACAAACTTCTTGACAAAAATGAGATATAGGGTCCTATAAGCAAGTCCGCATAGTTTAATTGTCTAAACTGCCGTTAGTAAAACACGCTTTAATATTATTACAGGCCAAAAATGTTGTATTTTCCCCCAGCGAATGTTTTTTGAATAAGAGCAATAAGCTTGTCTTTGAAAATGTGATGTACACTCGAAACATTGCTTACTACTAATATTGGTCGTATACGCTGTAATCGTTTGAATATTACTAATTAAGATTCTTCATTGGGGGAGAGTTCGGGCTACTTAATTTAATATAGACACTGAAACGAGGACTTCGATTGGTCGAATGATTTTAGCTCATCGCGTTAGGTTTCCATTGAGTAATGCGTTACTTATGTGGCATGTAACGCGTAAGTGACCGATTTGGCCAGCTAGTTTTTAACGCGTTAGAAAATGTTTTACCCAGACCAAGTAACGCGTTACAAGAGTAACGCGTTAGAAAATTGACAATGATCGCTTATTTTCAGTTAAACAAATAGGAAAAATCTCATCTCTAACGCTTTAAAAAATCGGGAGTAACGAGTTAGAGATGGAATAAGTAACTTTTGGACACAAACCGCTACTCATATTGTAAATGTTAACGATAAAAATTCATATGTATCATTACGTAGAAGAGTTTTATATGAAGTACAGCTGTGATAACTAACTTTAAATTTTTGACACATAAGCTTATATATATATATTATAAAGTTTGTGGAGCTTGTGTGGGCTCGACACTTTACTGTGTGTAACAGACTAGTAGAACAAATGTTCAAACGTTGTTGTGATGTGTATATATGCAAACAATTTGACTCACTTGAGTAAACTTCTGACTGGGAGCTATGTGGCTCGGGGTCGAATAATATTTGAAAATTTTAACTGGGAGTCACTTGACTCTGGGTTGGATGTGTCGGACTGGGAGTCTAAGATTAGTAAAACATTGTTATTTAAAAGTTGGTTGTGACGTGTATATATACAAACAATTTGACTCACTTGAGTAAACTTCTGACTGGGAGCTGGGAGCTATGTGGCTCGCGGTCTTATAAGATTTGAAAATTTTAACTGGGAGGCACTTGACTCGGGGTTAGATTTTTGTCCGACTGGGAGCCTTTGTGACTCGGGGCCGAGAATAATTCAACATAATTTATCTATGTATTTAAATAATTGGAAAAAATGTATCGATATCTTGTATGAGGTATTTATCATATGTTATATATGAATTCATATATTTAAGTTACTGAAATATATGTTACTGTATTTTTTAGACCATTTCTTTTAGCTTCAGTCGGTCGTTTAGCAGCTTATGCCTATACATATATACATATTTATCACGAATGTGTTGTAGTTGTTAATTCTATGAGAAGGGTGAGTGTTAAGGGAAATATATGTATCGGCGGTCTACTGAGTGCGCCCCCTATGAGTATTTCTCACATCAAGGGAAAGTATTTATCGTTTAATTGGTTTCCCTCAACCGCCGAATAATACATTTGGAATGCATTTGGAATGCACACTTGACGGTAATACAAGTGCTTTGCAAAATAACTATAACGCTATTACTTTTTGGTAATTAAGCTTTAATATATATCTTTGTATAATTTAAATCAACACAAAAACCGGTAATGTTACTTGAACAAGACATTTTTACAACATTACTTCCAGAGTCACGTATTGTAATGTCCTTCAAGTCAGGACAACTTTCGTCCGATGAATCCCCGTTTCTGCAGTTTGTCAAATGCCGAATTATAAATCAAAATATGGTTCTAGATTGTCAATTAAAGACTACAGAAATATCCCGCTGCAATGAATAAAGTGTGTTTTTAATAGTGCTTCACCCCTACCCCACTTCAATTTTTATTGCTGATTTTAAAAATAAGGACTTTTATTTTTTTCATATTCGATTTTCTAGAGTACGCCCGGGCGTACAGGAGTATTCCTAAATACGCCTCGTGGCTGCGACATGATTATACACATCCGTTGCAAAATGTTGACAGTTGCTCTCGAGAAAATGGTATTTTTTGCTCCGTTCATTGTTATTATATAGCCAGTCAATCAAATCATGAACAGTACAGGATCCATGGTCAGACTGTATTAATTCTATTGCATTCAAATTAGTCTCTCTCTTTTTCTGTCTGTAGCTGTCTTTCACAGCTGTCGGCTTGCTACTTCTCTGAATTGTAATACCCTTAGAATTTTTCTCTATTGACCACCACCAGTTTTTTGTTTTAAAAACTACAAACATATGATACAACAAAATCTTAGTCAATTGAAATTCAGTGAGTGGGGCTTTATAGGCGGTGACTGTCAGTATGTGTTCGTCTGCACATTCTAGATCTTTAAGCTGTTGAATCAGAGTATCTTCGTCGACCATGTTCCCTACAGCTTTGTCTGCGAAAGGGTCAAAGTATATCGAGTATGTCCAATCTTCTCCTTTACTGGCACCTCCACTGATACTTGAACTGGACATCCCTATTGATAAAATGCACAGTGATTACATGTCGAAACAACATCAATCTACATGTTTTAAAATCAAAGTGATGATATGGACATTATGGTATTTTACAAACAAAATATATAAATGTATATATAAACGTCGAACAGGAAATGTAGCATTCAAGGACAACAAACACACATTGAAAGAACCAACTATTACCAGGATAACAGTAAGAGGCACGATATGTGATATCACACATATAAAAAAGTTCCACAATATGACTATCGCCTTAGAACGGTCTTTTGACAAAGAAGCCGCTGGGAGTTAAAGCCAGCTTCATTCAATCATAAGAACTGGTATATCCTGCAAACTAGGAATAAGATATCTTACTATTTATCTATTCGTTCAAACTTTAACTAGGGCGTCGGGCACCTGTGGCAGATAGGTAGCTAAAACGATAAAATAACATTGTATCAGTATATCAGATACATATAATAGAAATAAAGTAGACCTCTATCACTGTCTGTTATGTTGTAATTCTATTGGGTTGCTATTTTTTGTTAGGTTCTGACAAAAACAAATCACAGCCCCAGACATGTTATAAAGATTCGAGGGAAATACTTTTAAGATATTGCTAGTATTAGTTACTCTCCAGCAGTATCAATACTTCTCTTAACATCCTAATTTATGGTAAAGCGGTTGACCAGAGAAATGTGTTGAGCAACTACAGAAGTAGATAAAAACAATATCTGTCCTTCCTGTATTGCAACTAACAAAAAATGGTACTGTAACAAACGGTTTTTTGATCTGTACCTAAGGATTGCTGTTTAATATTTTACAGCCGCCATACTAAAATAAACTAACGCTAGTGTGAATGCTAATAAATACTGATAAGGGATATCCTTTGGGAGCAACAATCACAACCAAGATAATAGAATAGATAGCTATGGATTCAGTGCATAGCTATGGATACAATTGCTGCTACATCATACTCATAATATGTGAAGGTAAAAAGGTACATTTTAAATTATTTTTTCTCTTATTTTGCAGTACAGTGCGGACGTACTGTGCCATTGCGTTTGTGTTTTCATAAAAATATTTGTATTTTTAAATTCTTCAGGACCAGGCATTAATAATTGGGCCTTTGTAGTTTGCCATTGTGCATGCTATGGTCAACAACTGGTTTAGATTTGTATATAACCACATACATTTATTATTGTGCGGTTGTGGATCGAATTGTTTTCTTTTATCCTTCTCTTTTATTTCATCAGTTTGTATATTATGATATTCTCAGTTTCTATAAGAAATACGAAATGTCTTCAGTTTCTTGTAAATATTCAACATAGAATTACCATTTATTACTAAGCAAGTGGGAAATATTTATCGTAGCTTTTTTTCAGCAAGTAATAATGTGCACACTTTGTATGACATAACGTTATCAACTGGCTGTATAGGCGGTAGTCCTATTGTCAACATGTTTGTGATTGTGATGTCATATCTGGCCTTTTAATCATCTTTATAGTTTTTGTTTCTTTCTGTATGTGTTTGTGGTTGACTGTCGTCCTTGCATGCTGGTGTTCCTGTTCGATTTTAATATCTACTTTTATAGCGTATTTGCCTTTAAATTGCATCTGTTAGTGCAAAACATTTGCTTAACACTACATAAGGTTCAATTTAAATAGGAGGATGAAGGAAAATTACAATACAGAAAACATGCATATGGCAACATGTGTAGATAAAGAAAGTGTTTACCTAAATTTAAGGACCTATTGTTTTAGCGGGTGGGGTGGTGGGGGAGAGGGGAGATAATTTGTATAGATGTAAATCTATAGATGTAAATCAATGCATAAGAAAATGGTGTTAATAATTGTTTCAGATCATGAGCCCCGTCAAATAAAGTTTTTGTATAAAGTAAACATATTGAAAATTAAAACGTTTTTTTATTAATAAAGCAATAAGAAATTGTCAAAACAGTTCGTAAGATACTTGATCATAAATAATAACGTTCATACAATCTGTATTCAACTTGATAAACAGTTTATCAAGAGAGGTTATGTCCATATTATTTGGCAACGCACTGCAATGTGTAACGGTTGACCCATTTACAGTTCGCCACTATGCTTTCCTCTTTGATTGTGCGATAACCGGTCAGATTGTGGATCGTATGATGACGTCAACATAAATCCCCAAAGGCGTTTAATGTTTGTTTTAAATATTATCATACCTGTAATCATTTGTTTGCTTGTTGTTCTGGCTTCTGCCGAGTCACCGAGTAGTTGTATTGAGGCTTTCTAAGGTTTATCTTTTTGATATTTATGTATAACTGATCATGTATGGGTTTGACTTATATTGCCTATTAATGCTTCCTTGTTTGTTAGAAAATATAACCTGTTTTTTATGTCTTATCTGTGTTTGTTGCACATTATGTTACCTCTTATGAACCGACTCAATAAAACCGAGTCGACTGAAGTTTGTGTGTGTTGCTTCCAAGGAATGTTATTGACATTCACACTAGCGTTTGTTTAGTACTGTGTGGTGGCCGTAAAACGTCTCCCCGACTACAAATCAGTAGTGTTATTACTTACTGGTCCTTTGTGATTATCAAACCCAATCTTTGTTGCTTTAACGAATAATACCGCTTAAGCTGGATCTAGTGGGCGTGAGAGGTTTTGCTCATCATATTACCCCTCATGAACAGCTCAATAAAACTGATTCTGCTGCTTTTATCTCTTGTTTTTGTGTGTTGCTTCCAAGGGAAGGATCCCCTTTTCAGTATTTATTATATACCTGTGCCAATCCACCATGTAGCATGTTATCTTTTAATTAGTAAATGGATATAAAAGTAAAACAAGAAATGTAGCATTCAACGACCACAGTCAACCACAAACACGCATTGAAAACGAAAACAACTACAGAGATGATATGGCATCATAAACAAAAAGGTTGACAATAGGGCTACAGCCTTGAAACGGTCAGTGGCAAAAATGCCGTTTGGAGTTTAAACCAGGTTTCAGGGCGGATCAAACCTCACTCTTACCATTCTCATCCCAATAAACGGGACAGTGTAAATAAAGATATTTCCGCCAGGTTATATTCTCTAACAAACCAAGACAGCAATATAAGTAAACACACACACGCATGCACGCACGTACGGACGCACGCACGCTCACACACACACAAACACACACACACACATAATATAACAAATAAGAGAACAAACCGTTGAGGGAAAGACAAGCCAAGATTTAAGACAATGAATGTGTGAATGGCATTTTACGACACGTCGACACAACATAATAGGTCATATTGTGCGCAGATGAAAATGAAACGAATGAAATTGCAATACATACTGATGAAGGTGATCATTTGAGAGAAACTATCACAATTAAGAGAATAAAGCAGCGGACTCGGTTTTATTGAGTCTGTTCATGAAAAGTAATGTAAGAAGCAACACCTCTCACGCCCCTTAGCAACGGCTTAATCGGTATTTTACTTCAAAGACACCTATATTGGGCTCATTGGTCCCAAAGGACCAGTAAACATAAGACTGCACTAAACGAACGCTAGTGTGAATGTTAATAAATACTGATACAGGTGATCCTTTGGGAGCAACAAACACAATTAAGAAAATAAAGCAGCAGACTCGGTTTTATTAAGTCTGTTCATGAGAAGTAATGCAAGAAGCAACACCTCTCACGCCCCCTAGCACCGGCTTAGGCGGTATTCTACTTCAAAGCCACCTATATTAGGTTCGTTGGTCCCAAAGGACCAGTAAAATAACACTACTGATTCGTAAGTATGTCATTAACAATTAAAGTAAACATATATTTTTTAAACTATTCACAGATAAGGGATGATATGGTTTAAAGAATTAACCGTATGTATGTAAATCATATCAAATGTCAAATGTCAGTCTACAGGCATGTAAACAAGTAAATGTAAATGTAAACAGATTACAATGAATTATAAAGTCTGACTTATTTTAAGAAATCTAAAATAAGACTGAAATAACACTTTCATACTAATTACTTGGTAGTGTCCACACAATCTAGCAAAATATATACATTCTGGTTATTGCTCACATTGTAATAAATATGAATGAGTATAACGTGATGCCCTATTCTGCATCGGGCTAATACAACTTCCTCTCGACGATTAGCCCTACTATAAGGAAGACACTCGGCAAGTAACGGTTTTATTGAATGAAGTGTATTTTTCACAGGCGAATCCCAAGCAGATTTCCAAGAGTTACAAATATATGTGTTAATACAACATTTAAAAGCAGTGTAAGGTCATTTGGTATTAAATAGATTTAAGACAAACATCAAATGTTATCGTCCTAAATGGGATTTAGGTAGACGTCATCATAGGGTCAACAATATGTCCTGGTATCGTACAATCAAAGATTAAATCATTGTGGCGAAATGTAAATGGGTCAACTAATAAACATACAGGGTGTTGCAAACTGATACGGTCATAACCTCTTTTGATAACATTTTGGAGATCTTTGAGCCCGATATTTACAGATATAGGTTATACATTCTCAAATGCATTTGGTTTATTACTTGAATTTCGAATATGTGTTTCCACTACTCCAGCCTTATATGTTCTGAGAATTGTTTAATCACCCTTATGATATATTGCCTGCGTCTTTTGACTGTTACCTGTGATACGTAGGCTTCATAACCTCTGCTCCCACTAAATTCCATTATGTTTATTTCGCCCATTGTTTTCTCGTTTAGGGCAGAGCGTTTTGTTAGAAATTGGGACCATACGTCGCTGGCAAAGGAATAGTGTGAAAATATCTCATTGAAGGTTCCATGTTCACCGTCATATGCATACCATCTTCGGGATGGCTAAGATTTCTATACTATTGGCATTTTAAATATTGAGTTCTGCTCAACCCGGGTCTAGAGGGCGTTAACGGTAACAAGCACTTTACGCTACCGTTCATGAACAGTCTATATCAAACTGAGACAGCAATATTGTTTTGTATTTATCTTGTTCGAAGCTTTCCAGATTTCTCATTTTATACTTATTTAAGGTTTATAAAGACTGTTTGATAGTGATTATGACTAAGGAACTTACGTTGTAAATGACATCACCATCGAAGACAGGTTGTGATAGTCCTTGTCGCAGAAGAGTTCTTAAATTACGTTTATATTATCATGATTATAAAAGTAAATCATGGTTACGATAATAACATTTTGCAAAGGTTTTCGAATTGTATGGTAACGTAACGGTATCCTTGCTGGAGTAGCTTTTTAGTAATGCAAATATCACGAATATCACGAATATTACAGTCCTCAACACGAATACAAGCTCTAGAAAAATGAAGAAGTTGAGAAACATAGACCCGTTAAGAAGTAGCTCGGTGAACAGTCCCATCTAAATGAGGATAATTAACAATTTCAAAATTAAAATGATCTCTCTTGTCATATATTTTACTAGTTGTTATCGCCATTTTCAATAGAGAGATGTCAATCAAGAAAAGAAGCGAAAGTATCAGAAATGTCAGCTGTACTGAATTGAATCTCTTTAGGATAGATATTATTAACCATAGTAGAAAAGTAAGGATCGTCAATGTTCAATATGGCATCTAGATGCAGAGAGATGTCATTAAAGGCTTCAATTACATCTGCTTGAGTATCGGATGAAAGATTAAGCATGAAATCTCGTTCGTAGGAATGCAAGACAAGGGGTGCACAGTTCGAACCCATAGCGATAACAGTAAGGTTTCCAACCTTTCAATGACCTAGGTAGCGTTGAGAAATAGGTCATTAAAGGCTTCTGGCGTAAAGACATTAAATATGCGTGTGTGCATTGGTCGGCCTTTAAGCTCAAGTTATTTGTACACAATTTTTTCTGTATTATTAATTATAATAGTTTCTTATGTCAATTATTTCATAATTTCCAATAACTTCCTGATTAGCTGTGCGGTCTAGAGCACGGACACAATAATACGATACATGATTCGGCACAGGGAAACAACAAACAACTATCCTGAAAAGGTTATATATTTAGATGAATAGGGGCGAAATAAGATATCACAGGCACACAGGGGTTAGCGGTGGGACTGCCGCCTTGGGGCGGTCGGTGGCGGGAAGGGGCCACTGAAACCCCGACCAAGGGAGGTAGGTGCATCAGCTTTCGTCCCTCGGGTTTTCTAGTCGTACCCTAGATTTGTTTTCCCTTTGGCTGCCATTCCTGTGGTTATTCATTACAATTCTGGATACATCCTGAGATGTTTCTTATTTTGTATTTTAAATAGCTTTGTAACAACATCTTAGTGTTTCTTTTGTTAGTTTCTCTGGATGTGGACTTTTATTGTTAGAGAATTATTTTGGACGGGATGTAGTTTTCTTTACACTGTTTTGTCTATTTGGGCGCTGAAGACAGGATAATAGCGAGTAGTGTGTACACATAAAATCAATTCAAACTAACCTGTTGGCCGTATTGCCTACTGACCGTTCGGTAACCCTGTCTTCAGCACCCTTTCTGTTGTATTTTGTATATTTCATTGTATAATTAATTACATATTGCTCCTTGTTTGTAGTACAGTGCGGACCTATGATGCCATTGCCTTTGGATGCTTTGATTTCTATAGGACACTATATATCATTTGTATTTGTCAAAAGTTCGAAGCGCATTAAAACCGGAGTCGTGTTTTTATAACTTTTTTTTATTTTCAGTATTAAATCGTCATGAATTTCAAGACACCACCGACACCAGTACTGCCCACGAATCTACTGATACAGTTAGAGTCATTTCCGGTGTGAATGTGTACACTGCGTAGTGGACTAGCAGGGTGAGTAAGTAAGTTATCAAAAATTATCATTGACTTGAGGTGTTGAAAAGCTAAGTAACAAGAGTGCAGTACAACACGTATGTACGAATACCTTGTGTAGTGTTTAGATCGTATCACCTTTAGTGAAAGGGTCGAATCTGATGACGGACACACATTTCGTTTATGTATAAAATGTATGTGTCAATTTCTTTTGTGTAAAATGTATATGCCACTTTTTACATATCCTGCTATTTTTTTCTTTTATATGTTTTAATAAGCAGATAAACACAAGTACAATTTCAGAATAATTCATACAAATACATATACGTTGCTGCTACTAGTTTGGCCATCTTCAATCAAATGAGCAGTAGTCGTGCATGTACATTCACGAGCAAATAGATAAAAACAACTTTACATGTGTAAACAAAGATGATGGGTGCCCTTAGCGGTATACTAATACTTTGATTGTGTATATATATTCACAAGTGTAATGCTTAGACGTTAATATAAGGCCGTGGTGTGCCTTTTGTCGATAATGGCACACCTAGTGCCGTAATGGCCCGAGGGCCATGCTCTAGGTGTGCCATTAACGACAACGACAAAAAGCCACATCATGGCCGTATATTTGACTTTTTATTACATACCTTACTATAAATGAAGAAGAAGAATAAGAAATATTTCGACAAAGCTACAAAGCGGTATAATTTATTTACAATTATTTGGAAAATCTGCTCATTGTTCACTAAAATGATATATTTCAACATTTTAACGTTTATTTATTGGGCGTGAAAATTGCAGAAAAAAAATTCAACGTCCGCTCTTCATCCATAGTGCTTCAATATGACGTCTTTGTGTTGCTTGATGACGTCGACGTCATCGCGTGCGGACAGTCTGTTGCTACTGTGGCGATTTTCCATAATCCATAATGGCACAGTGTGCCGATTATGGATTTTGAAATAGAACTGATAATCATTGTTTTTCTACTAAAATATGCTACTATTTATAGTAAGGTATGTAATAATGTACGTTTATGTTGAATGTTATATGTTTATAAATCTCTGACGAAGCCGTAAAGGCGAAAACCGGTTTAGAGTATTAAGTTGTAAATCACTGTGGAACAATAAATTTCCATACCATATATATATACTGAGGGCACTTTACGAAATTCACGACGTACGTCATTGATATTCTAATATTAGTTTTAAATACTTTATAATATTGGATAATTTGGAAGGACAAAATCGTGTTATGTAGCATGTATATTTGTATTAATATGTATAGTTATTTGGATGTATAAAATGTAACTGTTGGTGTATGTCATAGACGCGTGTACATGTATAGACGCTATGTCGTAAGGTCAGAGTTTTATAACAATTTATTTCTCTATCTGGTTGAATTTAATGTTTGACTGTTTCAGCAGACCGTGTATATTGGTTTCACGTACGTTTTGTTAACATATCGGATCAGAAATAATGATAGAAATTTGCCCGGAGATTAGATTGGTGTAGTACATTTTCCACCAGTGTTATTATACCCCCGCTTCGAAAAAATGGGGGCTATATAGGAATCACTTTGTCCGTCGCGTCGCGGTCCGTCGCGTCGCGTTTATTATTTAACAAATAATAGTGACATGGTTGCATATTTGCTTTAATTTTTGGTATGATGTGAAAATACATTATGAAAACCACATAAGGTTTACATCCACTAATTATACAGGCTTCAAAATGTTACACTCCACACATTTTTACACAAGATTTCACAAAGTTTTTAATTATTTGTCCTGTTATTTAACAGATAATGATTGCATATTTTCTTTTTCTTCTTTTATGACATGAAAATACGTCATAATAACCTCATAAAGTTATGCACTACTAATTGTAAGACCTCATAAGGTTACATACCACTAATTTACGTTGTATCACGTCTCGTCATATCGCGTAGCATTATTTAACAAATAATGGTTGCATGGTTGCATTGTTGCATATTTGCTTTTCCTATTTGGTATTTTGTGAAAATACATTATGAGAACCACATAAGGTTCCATTCCACAAATTATACAGGCTTCATAAGGTTACACTCTACTAATTTTTACACACGATTCCACTAAGTTTTTAGTTACTTCTCCTGTTATTCAACAGATAATGGTTTCATATTTTCGTTTTCTATTTTTATGATTTGAAAATACATAATGAAATCTTCATAAAGTCACAAACTATTAATGTTAAGACCTCGTAAGGTTAAACTCCACCTTTTATTATTACACAGATAATAGCTACATGGTTGCATATTTGCTTTTCATTTTTGGTATGATATGAAAATACATTTTGAAAACCACATGAGGTGACATTCCACTAATTATACAGAATTCATAAGGTTACATTCCACTATTTTTACATAATATTCCACTAAGTTTTTAATTATTTGTCCTGTTATTTAACAGATAATGGTTGCATATGTTCTTTTTATTTTTTATGATGTGACAATGCGTAATAATAACCTGATAAAGTTATGCACTACTAATTATAAGACCTCATAATGTTACACTCCACTAATTTGTCGCGTCCCGTCCCGTCGCGTCCCGTCGCATTATTTAACAAATAGTGGTTTCATGGTTGCATATTTGGTTTTCCTTTTTGGTATTTTGTGAAAATACATTATGAAAGCACATAAGGTTACATTCCACTAATTATACGGACTTATAAGGTTACACTCCACTAATTAATTTTTCACACACGATTCCACTAAGTTTTTTTTAATTATTTGTCCTGTTATTTAACAGATAATGGTTCATATTTTCTTTTTCTTTTTTTATGATTAGAAAATACATAATGAACACTTCATAAAGTACACTCTATCAGTTTTAATATCTCATAAGGTTACACTCCACTAATTTACGTCACGTCTCGTCCTTTCGCGTCCCGTACGTCCTTGTTGTCCTGTTATTTAACAGATAATAGTTGCATATGTCCTTTTTCTTTTTTTGTGATGTGAAAATACGTAATAATAACCGGATAAAGTTATACACTACTAATTTTAAGACATCATAAGATTACACTCCACTAATTTACGTTGTGTCGCGTCCCGTCTCGTCGCGTCCCATTGTATTATTTCACAGATAATGGTTGCATGGTTGCATATTTGCTTTTCCTTTTTGGTTTGATGTGAAAATGCATTAAGAAAACCACATAAGGATACATTCCACTAATTATACAGACTTCATGAGGTGACACTACACTAATTTTTATGTCAGACTCCACATATTTATACACTGGCCGAACAAGGTTTCGTGGGGCTATACATAATCACCTTCAAGTTATTTAGCAGATAATGGTTGCATGGTTGCATATTTGCTTTTCCATTTTGGTATGATATGAACATACTTAATGAAAACTGTATATGGTCACACTTCACTAATTACATAATTATAAGACTTCATAAAGTTAAAATCCATTAATTTTTACTTAATACTCACATATTTTAATTATTTGTCGCGTTATTTAACATATAATCAGATAATTGTTGCATATGTTGCATATTTTCTTTTCCTTTTTTTTATTTGATATGTGAGGCTCCACATTTGTAATTGAGACTCTGCTCAACACGAACTTCAGAGTATTCCCACGCATCCATATTAAGCAAATTATACCTATCTGACTGGACATCAATGCGGTAGTATTAATCACCTTGAAAATATTTTCATTAAATTTGTTTTTTAGTTAATTTATATGAAAATACAGAATCAGTACCTTTATTTAGGATATACACGTATTCAAACGATCCCTAAGCGAGGGTATTAATTTATCTATTATTTAGTCGCCACCGCAGGCGAGTGCGGATCACGATTTTCAGTTTTACCCAGTTTTTGCCCAAAAGTTATAGCTGTAAGTAAATGATGATGTCATATAATGTCTGAACTAACGATTTGAAGAATCTAGTGTATTGGTGTGCTTAGTAACAGCCGTACATGTGTTTAAATTTATGTTTTCGCTAGTGTTATATGTATTAACACGTGTGGACTGACTTGATTAAGAAGTGGATAAGTAACTGTGGGCTATTTTGAGAGAAATTTCACTAGGGGTTGGGTCCACAAAGGTGATTTTAGCTATTCGTTAAGTGGTGATAATATGACTAGATATTCTCGGTCGTGTAAATTGCATATGAAATGAAAGTAAAAGGCTGACTATACACAGTGGTAATATATTTAAATATAAGAAGTGTGTATTAATGGTAATAAACCTGATAAATTGTATATTTGATAACAGAGATATCATACAACTATTGTTGGATACAAATAAGTGGTGTTTCGCTTGAACATATAAAATTGTTCTTGTGGAATTTAGAGTGTTTCTTTCTTCCGACTTATTTTTAGGCCTGTTTAATAAACCCCGTCACCTGTGCACCCTTTCTAGATTATAAATACCTTTCACAACCTCTTACACACACTTTAGCATCATCACAGAGAGAATGGTTTCCGGGAAAGGTATGTGACTTGTGTTACAGTTTATCTGTTGTGTAAATTGTATTTTGTGAACTGCGTATTTTGTGTTGCTATATTTGTGTACGAAATATATGTTACTAACTGCTTGCCAGCCATTAGGATATTTTTACGTGCTATATAGTTTAGTTTGTGATTGAATTTGACGTTTTGGAGTGTGATATATGTGTATAGTTTTGCATAGCATTGAAACTACAGATAAACATGTGGTTTATATAGACATTTCTATTTCAGCTGAGAGATAATTAGTAAATAGTATTTTGCTATATATGTTTTAAAGAGGCACTACCTATATCTACGCGATTTTTAATGTAAAATATTAAATTCTGAGTATTACTGCATTTATATATATACAAAGCTATTTTATGAGTATTCTAAGAAGAAACATGGTTCGTATTCCAGTTCTGTAAATTACTAATTATGATCAAAACAATATCTTGAATAAAATGCTGCCCAGCCGTTTATTCCTGCCGGAGAACTACGAGTTTTTACGATTTTCTCGGACATGCGCAATGCGATTACAAACTATTCGGCACCGTTCCGATAGCAAACGAATCGATCGGAACTCTTCGCTAATCAGACGAGGTAGTTCCGATTGTAAACGAATAAGATCGGAAAATCTCCGCAATCGGCTTGTCTAAAACAATTACGAATACAATTTCAAAAATTCGATCTTTTCAATCCTGTTTTTCCCCAGCAAAACGCATATTACATTGGGTGAAATTATTGCCATTCACCTTTTTCATAGGCCTCTTTATAATTAAGTAAAGTTTATATCAATTGGTGGCCTAAAAGATAAAAGGTAGAGCCTCTTTAATTAACATAGTGTTGTCACTAGTTTTCAGATATTGCACCAAGTGATCTGAATTGATAGTAAGCTATAAACAGAACTGGTTTGTCCTACATTAGCAGATGTATTGACATTCACACTAGCGTTTGTTTAGTGCTGTGTTTCGGCAGAAAAGAGTTGCCCCGACTACAAATCAGTAGTGTTATTACTTACTGGTCCTTGCGATCATCAAGCCCAATCTTTGTGGCTTTAAAGTAGAATATCGCTAAATCCGGTGCTATGAGGCATGATAGGTGTTGCACTACATAACCTCTCATGAACAGACTCAATAAAACCCGAGTCTGCTACTTTTATCTCTTGTTTATGTCTGTTGCTTCCAAGGGATTTCCTTGTCAGTATTAAGTAAGCTATAAATAGAACAGGTTTGGCTACATTAGAAGAGTTGCATCCCTTTGACAGTGCATATTGTTTACATTTCATACTATAGCATGTGTTGTGTTGAAGATGGACTTAGTAAATAAATTAAATTCACTTTACTTAGTTTGTAGATTTCAGGACTGCAGTAGAGAATTGGAGTGTACTTGATTAATCTTTTTGGCAGGTTTGAAAGTGGGAATAGATTAAACTTGTGGATTTCATAAATTATTTGTATAGTTATAATTGTTTATTGACATTGTATTTAGTTGTGCGTGATTAGTTATTTGGCGATTACGGTGATAGTGATCACTGATATTTAACTATTGGATTAGAATAGTGATTAAGGGGATTGATTAGTGCATTTGGAAATATTTAGTTATTTGTGTTTTGTATTGAGTGTCATTGTGAATTGTTCGTTATGGCTACATCAAAGGGAACAGATGGTGATACATCAATACCGGATAGAGATAGAGGCATTATGATGCTATCTGAGGGAGAGAATTATTGCAACGACCCTATTTTTGTCGGGTACAGTTTCGGTTTTTTTCCGAGATAATTAGTAATTAGTATTTTGCTATATATTTTTTAATTAACATAGTGTTGTCACTAGTTTTCAGATATTGCACCAAGTGATCTGAATTGATAGTAAGCTATAAACAGAACTGGTTTGTCCTACATAAGCAGATGTATTGACATTCACACTAGCGTTTGTTTAGTGCTGTGTTTCGGCCGAAAAGAGTTGCCCCGACTACAAATCATACAACTATTGTTAGATACAAATAAGTGGTGTTTCGCTTGAACATATACAATTGTTCTTTGTGGAATTTAGAGTGTTTCTTTCTTCCGACTTATTTTTAGGCCTGTTTAATAAACCCCGTCACCTGTGCACCCTTTCTAGATTATAAATACCTTTCACAACATCTCACACACACTTTAGCATCATCACAGAGAGAATGGGTTCCGGAAAAGGTAAGTGACTTGTGTTACAGTTTATCTGTTGTGTAAATTGTATTTTGTGAACTGCGTATTTTGTGTTGCTATATTTGTCTACGAAATATATGTTACTAACTGCTTGCCAGCCATTAGGATATTTTACGTGCTATATAGTTTAGTTTGTGATTGAATTTGACGTTTTGGAGTGTGATATATGTGTATAGTTTTGCGTAGCATTTGAAACTACAGATAAACATGTGGTTTATATAGACATTTCTGTTTCAGCTGAGAGATAATTAGTAAATAGTATTTTGCTATATATGTTTTAATTAACATAGTGTTGTCACTAGTTTTCAGATATTGCACCAAGTGATCTGAATTGATAGTAAGCTATAAACAGAACTGGTTTGTCCTACATTAGCAGATGTATTGACATTCACACTAGCGTTTGTTTAGTGCTGTGTTTCGGCAGAAAAGAGTTGCCCCGACTACAAATCAGTAGTGTTATTACTTACTGGTCCTTGCGATCATCAAGCCCAATCTTTGTGGCTTTAAAGTAGAATATCGCTAAATCCGGTGCTATGAGGCATGATAGGTGTTGCACTACATTACCTCTCATGAACAGACTCAATAAAACCCGAGTCTGCTACTTTTATCTCTTGTTTGTGTCTGTTGCTTCCAAGGGATTTCCTTGTCAGTATTAAGTAAGCTATAAATAGAACAGGTTTGGCTACATTAGAAGAGTTGCATCCCTTTGACAGTGCATATTGTTTACATTTCATACTATAGCATGTGTTGTGTTGAAGATGGACTTAGTAAACGAATTAAATTCACTTTACTTAGTTTGTAGATTTCAGGACTGCAATAGAGAATTGGAGTGTACTTGATTAATCTTTTTGGCAGGTTTGAAAGTGGGAATAGATTAAACTTGTGGATTTCATAAATTATTTGTATAGTTGTAATTGTTTATTGACATTGTATTTAGTTGTGCCTGATTAGTGATTTGGCGATTACGGTGATAGTGATCACTGATATTTAACTATTGGATTAGAATAGTGATTAAGGGGATTGATTAGTGCTTTTGGAAATATTTAGTTATTTGTGTTTTGTATTGAGTGTCATTGTGAATTGTTCGTTATGGCTACATCAAAGGGAACAGATGGTGATACATCAATACCGGATAAAGATAGAGGCATTATGATGCTATCTGAGGGGGAAATGCTGAAGGACAGAAATATGATTCTACTCCTAAGGGAATCAAGTCATCATCCAAGGGGTCCATTCTATTGCACAGAACATCAACTAGGAAGAACCTAGAAGAGATATTGGCTATGACCACTTGTGCGAACCCCAAGATTCCACCCCGTTCAGGTTATATAAACGTCGAACAGGAAATGTATCATTCAAGGACCACAAACACACATCGAAAGAAACTACTATTACAAGGATAACAGTAAGAGGCAAGATATGTGGCATCACAAATATAAAAAAATGGCAATATGGCTATCGCCTTAGAACGGTCAATGACAAAGAAACCACTGGGAGTTAAAGCCAGCTTCATTCAATCATAAGAACTGGTATATCCTGCAGACTTGGAATAAAATATCTTACTATTAATCTATTCGTTCAAACGTCAACTAGGGCGTCGGGCACCTGTGGTAGATAGGTAGCTAAAACGATAAAATAACATTGTATCAGTATTTCAGATACATACAATAGAAATAAAGTAGATTGCCTAGGTCAGTTAGGGGTCTATTATGTTTGGTCAAAAATTCACTGTCTGTTATGTCGTAATTCTATTGAATTGCTATTATTTGACAGGTTCTGCCAAGACAAAAATATGGTAAATGATATATAGGGTCCTATAGAAACCACAGCGTCCAAACGCAATGGCATCGTAGGTCCGCACTGTACTGCAAACAAGGACTTGAAACTATAATGAAAGAGACAAAAAACACTAGAAAGGGTGGTGTAGACAGGGTTGCCGACTTGGAACGGTCAGTAGGCAATAAGGCCTACTGGTTAGCTTGAATCGATTTTATATGCGCACAATCCTCGCTATTATCCTGTAAGTCCAATTGTATGTGTAATTTGATAAAACGTGTTTCAATGGAGTTCAGTATAAGGCTGCTCCTCTCTCCAACACTTTATAATAAGTTAATTTCCATGTTATGTTAATACGTAGTTTGTGCGCATTGTGTGGGGTGCAACATGGTTGCTTGTGGCGGTTTCAGCTCCCCACCTTTGCTCATATAAGTACAAAACTTCGATCTAGTGGATATGTTTTCATTATTTTTACCATTCGCAAATTAACGGCGGCTCACAAACTATTCTATAGACTTGCCAGGACAGGCATGATAAGAAAATAGGTATACATGGTACTTCGGCAAGGATGTGGCCGAAATGCAATTTAGCGGAGATCAAAACTTTTGGGACACCCTTTGCTTGTTTTGCTATTGATGCTTTTGAGACGACCCTCA